>JASVEL010006913.1:0-168466 GCA_032618575.1 Nicotiana noctiflora
CCTTATGCCGACCTATAGTATCCTTAGGGGGATAAATATTATTTTAATAGCATAATTTGTAAAATCATTGATCTCAGTCATAGGTTTAATTACTATTATGAAGTGCAAAGTCACTTTTCCTAAAAATTAAGTAACTAAAGTATTTTACTTATTAATGAATTGAAAACTAGAAATAAATAAATTGTAACTGTTATGTGACTCATATGCATATTGTGGACTGAGTATGGATCGGGCTGCACGCCGTAGCGAATGATATGAATATATTGCGGTTGGGATGAAGGAGCCCCTTCGTAGTTTGTACACACCCCCAGTGAGCACCGTCGACGTTAAATGGATCGGGCTACGCATTGTAGACGTCATGTGCATTGCATTGCATTACATTCATTGTTATTTACTTGTGCTATCTGTGATTTGATGTTGTTGTTAGTTCGTAGTAAAGTATCAGACTATTAGATGTAGCTTTACTTTGTCGCATTTCGTGGATTTCTTATCTTCAAACATTTGATATGCTTTTTACTCACTAAATACTTAGTACTCACCCCTACTCCCTGCACCTTTGTGTGCAGATTCAGGTATGCCGGAGGTTTAGCTGAGCAGTCATGTTTTATCAGAGTTATCAGAGTTGTTGAGGTTGCTGCTGACGTTCGCAGGACCTTGCTACTCTTCTTATTCTAGTTTTATTTATATATATACTTTCAGACTTGAGTATTTCATTTAGATATTCTTGTTATCCAGTTTTTGCTTAGAGGCTCTAAACTCGTGACCCCTGATCTTTGGGAGTGTTATTATCAGTTTTTCCCAATTCTCATTATTATTATTATTCTATTATTACTGGATTATTATTATAAACTATGATATTGTCCTTAAATTATTGCTTTCGGGACTTATTATTAAATGTGAAAACGACTGTTGGTCTAGCTTGCTTAGCTTTGTGTTGGGCGCCATCACGATTGGATTTGGGTTGTGACATCTTTCCATTTGGGTGGTAATACAACTTTCTCTTAAATATGTGCTGATATATTCCATTCATTTCAGTTCGGCAGCAGATACACAGGCACCTCGTATGTCATTAAAATAGATTTTGGTTTGTAATATTCAGAGCAATAATCTTCTGGCATTAGAAACTTGCTCTTCAATACAGCCCAAGCATGTGGGCATGGTAATTTGTTAGCTTGGACCTCCCACGAATGCATTTTCTCTATAACAGGCATACAATGTAATGCCCCCTTCATCATTCACTGTATGCAAGTTTTCAGTTGAAGGTACCACCTACATTTAAATATGGATTTATAAGTTTTGAACATATACAAACCAAAAAATTCATTTATATACTAAATAATAGATGCATTAAATATAAAACTGGTTGATTTAAATCAATATATATTGTATCAAAATATTTTTGTACATAGAATGCAAAAATATGCAGTTGAATACAATAGGATTGTTTGAATACAGCAGAATACATCATATATGTAGACTGACTGGATTTGCCTACTGCAGAATAAATCCAATATGTTTGAATACAAAAGAAAACATCCTATATGAACACATTTATATACATCTGCTTATGAAATGCATATGGGTAGAAACCAAAACATTAAATTCAACTAACAATACATTGAACATTTGTACTGTAATCCAAATAGTATAAATGGTGTCAAAAAAAAACCTTGACAAGGGCTAGATATATGAAATGCATATGGATAAAAATAAAACTTACCGTCATGCATGTAGATATTGCCTCATTAAAAATAAGCATCTATCGGTATTTTTTTCAAGAGTTGTGTATGTCTGTGTAGCTTCTTTTCGGTTGCTGCAATTCCAACATTCAAACATCTTCCTAACTTCTTAGATGAAGTCGTATATTGGAAATTCTCTTGCTGACACTAGTGCAATATTGATTGACTCAACAATATTTGATGCCATGGTCCATCCCCTGTTAACAGGTTCACACAACCTAGCCCACTTTTCGTATCCAGCTAACTCCAAGTATTCTTTTACCCTAATATCTACCTTCTCCACATTCTTCATTAGACTGTCAAATTCATCCCATGTGTATGCTTTTGCTATTGAGAAGTATATCGTGCTCAACTTTGCATGGCTCTTTTTGAATTTCTCATATATGTTATTCCATAGATGCCATATACAAGCAATATGTGGTATATCTGGATACACTCTTGATACTGATTTAATGATACTCTCATTTCTATCTGAAATGATGCACATGTTTTCCCTCTCACCACATGTTTTCTTGGAGTGCTCAAAGAACCAAAACCAAGCAGCATCGTTCTCTGAATCAATAATACCATATGTTAGTGGCAATATATGACCTGTAAAGACAATTGCATACATATTTTAAAAATATGTATTTCATTCTTTAAAATTTTACACATTTTATATGAAATAGTCATTAATATTAACAACATTTATTATAATCCACATACTCACCTGCAACATCAAATGTGTTGGCCGAGACGAATATCCCAGTGTAATAAGATTTTAGCTGACTTCCATCCACAACCACAATTGATCTATAATGATAGAACCCCTTTATAAAGGCGTACAAATATATGTACACACACATGAACTCATTTTTTGGCGATTTTACCATTTTAATGTGCGAACCAGGATATGTCATATGTATTGTATATAAGTATCATAGTAATTTTTTTGCATGAATTAGCCGGTTCACCTTTCATAAAATTGATTACCTTTTCTTTAGCCCGCCACGCCAATATGTATCTAAAATCTACACCTAAATTTGTTTTCACATCATCAATCCTTTGGGGTGTAGTTCGTCTTATGGATTGTAAGCTTGGGCCTAATCATACCACCTATAAGGTAGCTACTTTCCTGGCATTGCTCATACACCTTGTCCTTCAAGGGACATGTATACTTATCATTAAACTCTCTCACTTTGAATAGTTCTGATTTGTTAGTGCTAGAAGCCTTAAATCTCCATTCACAATCTTCTAGCATAAATGATAATGCATAGCTGCAAAGAATTTATCGTTATACATATGATCATTATAAATGCTTAACAATATATATATATTTATATGCACACATTAAATACAACTAATACACAAAAAAATAGTGAGAGGCACTGCAATAAGTTTTTAACAGTAAAATACACAAGATACATGTATTTGAAATACATAAAGAATATAGTGTTACATCCCATGTTTTCGTACGTGAGAATATGTCGTAAGCCAATTGATGTGTGACGATCCAATCTGTCGTCTCATGAGTTACCGCCCCATTTTCCCTATCTATCGCTTCTTCATGTTTCCTTATCGGCATTTGGTGTGTTAGAATTGAATTGGAGTGGTTTTGGTAGGAAATGAGACACTTAGTCTCTTTAAGGAAGGCTTGTTTTGAAAAAGTCAACCGGATGTTGACTTATGAGTTAGAAGGCTCGGATGTGGTTTTTGGTGATTTTTCTAGCTTTGGGAGGTGATTTGTAACTTAGGAGTGTGATCAGAATTAATTTTGGAGGTCTGGTGTAGAATTAGGCTTGAATTGGCAAAGTTAGTATTTTGGCGAATTCGGGTTGGTAGGTGAGATTTTCATTCGGGGGTCCGAATGGAATTTCAAGAGTTGCAGTAGGTTTTTTTAGGTGATTTTGAATGTATGTGCAAAATTTCAAGTCATTGGGAGGTGTTTTGGTCGGGTTTTTGACCTAATGCGTATTTCGGAAGTTTTGAAGAAATTTAGGCTTAAATCCGATGTGAATTAATTGTTTTAGAGTTGTTTGATGTGTTTTGAGGATTGTGTCATGATCCAAACCCACCTTGTCATGATGGCGCCTCTCATGAAGACGAGGCCAGCCAACAGAATATTTAACTCCTCAAATATCTGACGGTTGTTAATCATAAATAAGCTTAAAGTAGGAATATCATAACCAGTAATATGGACATAACCGCGATAACAAGAAAGCCAACCCAAATCCAGCCCGCAATTAGGGTGTCACAAGTCATGAGTTACTACAATGTTTAATAACTACTACAAGACTATATCTAGGAACATAGTCCGAAGATAGATGAAGCACAAAAGATAAGGAAGAAATGGGGTTGTGGACGCTGACAACTACCTCGTCTCTTCCGCCCGGTCTGGATGGAAATCAACGCTCATGAATGAACTCTGCTACACCTATATCTGCACACATAGTGTAGGGAATAATTTGAATACTTCGACCCAGTGAGTAATAAAAATAAATAGTGTCTGAGAACATAAAATCCAACAAAGGCACAATTAACGCTATTTTCAGCAGTAAAATCAGATAAACAGTAGAAACCAATGAAACACAGTAAGAAATCTCTTTGAAAACAGTTAAAAACAATTATTCTCAATCAATAAGAAATGCTCAAAACTTGCCAGTCGGGCGCCATATCAAACTCTCAATACAGTATTAGTCCCGCGGGCTCCGTATCAATCACATAGTATAACATCAGCCCCTCGGGCTCACTCTCAATCACATGGTTACCCGCGCTCACTGTGGGTGTGCAGACTCAGGAGGGGCTCCTACAACCCGAGCGCTATCAACCAGGCCTGCAAGCCTGAATATATAAATATAAAGCCTGAAAGCCTGTTCACAATATACTCGAGGCCTAAAAGCTTGCTGACAATACACTCAAGACCTGAAAGCCTCCTCATATATCTCTCGAGGCCTGAAAGCCTCCTTTATCACTCTAGACCTGATAGCTTCCTCACATCACTCATCATATCCTCATACATGGACCTTGGCCTTAATCAGTCCAAAAATAATCAAAAGCCCCTCAGGCATCAATAAATCAATGGTACTCATCTCGAACAATAGTTCAAATATAAGTTAAAACTCAAAGTTTGAGTAAAATATAGATGAGTTCATGAAATAGTGTAAATCACATGGACTGAGTTCAAATAATATTTCAAACAGTGAGGAAAACAATGATGTTACCTCATAATGAGTTCAAACAGCCGCCGGCAATAAGCCCCAAATATGGCAATAAGCCCAAATCATAGCGAAAAACAACAAGTCATAGCTAGTACGTGGTACAATATCATCCGGAATGGAACAAGTCACAATCCCCATTAGTAAATGACCCCGCGCTCGTCATTGAACACGTGTCTCATCTCAACACAGCACTAAGTTGTGCGAATTCGGGGTCCTAAACCCTCAGGATATCATTTAAAGTCATTACTCACCAATAGCAGGCCAAAAGTCTAGCCCACCAAGCCTTTTCCCCTCAAATCGAACTCCTCGCGTGTCGAATCTGACAAAAACCACAAGGAATACGTCACAATTGGCTAATAAATCACAACCCAATCAAAAAGACTCAAAAAATAACAAAAATCATGAAGTTGGCAAAACCCGAGCCTCGAGCCCACTTCTCGAAAAATAATAAAATTCACATCATCGGATTCCTTGTCTCGTCAAGAGTCTATACATATCAAATTCATCAAAATTGGAGTTCAAATGCCCCTTCAAATATCCAAGTTTACATTCCCAAAACCAAACCCTTGTTCTTCCAATTTTTACCTCATTTTTTCATGAATTAAAGGTAGATTCTTCAATTAAATGATGTTTCTAGACCATAGAACTTACCTCCGATCGATTCCCAGTCAAAACTCTCTAAACATCCCGTCAACAGCTCTTAAGCTCACTCAATAATGGAGGAAAAATAGTGGAGCTCATGGATGAAATAAAACCTTTAAACTTTTCTGCCAAAAGCTTTTTTCGCTTCTGCGGTCCCGCTACCGCTTATGTGGGACCTCTTCTGCAGCCATAACTCTGCTTATGCGGTTTTTCATTAATCCCCATCAGCCACTTCTGCGACAATAATTTCCGCTTCTGTGGATTCCTCATTTCCAGACCAAATCGCTTCTGCAACCTCATGACCGCTTCTGCTGACTCGCTTAGGAGAAAAGAGTTCCGCTTATGCAAAACTACCCAACTCCACATCAAATTGCTTATGCGACCAACCTCACGCTTCTGCAGAGCTACTTCTGCGGTCCATTTCCGCAGAAGCGCTCATACCAGATAGCAGCAAGATCTGCCACTTCTCAACTTGAGATTTCATCCCGTTAGTCATCCGAAATCACCCCGAGGCCCACGGGGCCTCAACCAAAGATACCAACACATCTTAAAACACCATTCAAACTTTATCGAATACTCAAAACACGTCAAACAATGCTAAAACCATTAAATAACATCAAATTCAAGCCTAAATTTCTTCAAAACTTTCGCAATGAACTTTCGATCAAAAACCTTACCCAACGACGTCCGAATGAGCTGAAAATTTGCACACATATCACGCTACTGCAACTCTCAAATTCCCAACCACACTTAACGAAGCTATTGCAACTCTAAAAATCCCATTCCAGCCCCCGGATTCTCGCCTATCAACCGGAATTCTCCAAAATACTAACTTTGCCATTTCAAGCTTAATTCTACACCGACCTCCAAATTCAATTCCGATTGCACTCCTAAGTCACAAATCATCCCCATAAGCTAATCAACTCACCGAAATTCACATCCGAGCCCTCTAACTAAATAATCAACTCTCAGTTGACTTTTCCAAAACAAGCTTCCCTTTAAGAGACTAAGTGTCTCATTTCCATCTAAAATCAATCTAATTCTACCCGATCACCTCAAGCACTAATATTGAAACATAGAGAAACATAATATAGGGGAAACATGGTTGTAACTCACATGACAACGGGCCGGGTCGACACATCCTCCCCAACTAGAACAAACGCTTGTCCACAAATGGGTCAAGAAACATACCTGGAACCTCAAACAAGTGAGGATATCTGGTCCGCTTCTCCCGCTCGGTCTCCCAAGTGGCCTCCTCCACGGGCTGACCTCTCCACTACACCTTTATCGAAGCTATATCTTTTGATCTCAATCTCTGAACTTGATGACCCAAAATAGCCACTAACTCCACATCATAGGTCAAATCATCATCCAACTGAACTGTACTGAAGTCCAACACATGTGACGAGTCTCCAACATACTTTCGGAGCATAAATACATGAAATACCAGATGCACGCTAGACAAGCTTGGTGGAAAAGCAAGCTCATAAGACACCTCTCCAATCCTCCTAAGTATCTCAAAAGGCCCAATGAACCTCGGACTCAGCTTCCCTTTCTTTCCAAATCGCATAGCGCCCTTCTTCGGCGAAACCTTCAACATGACCTTCTCGCCCACCATATAAGATATATCCCAAACCTTCCGATTTGTATAAATCTTCTAACGTGAATGAGCTGTACGTAGTCTCTCCTGGATCACTTTCACCTTCTCTAAGGTATCATGGACAAACTTTATCCCCAATAACCTAGCCTCGTCAGGCTCAAACAAACCAACCGGAGATCTATAGTGTCTTTCATATAAGGCCTTATACGGCTCTAGCTGAATACTGGACTAGTAGCTATTATTGTAAGCAAACTCTGCATGTGGCAAGAACTCAACCCAAGAACCTACAAACTCAATAACACAGGCACGCAACATGTCCTCCAATATCAGAATGGTACGTTCGGACTGCCCGTCCGCCTGAGGATGAAACACTGTGCTCAACTTTACCTGTGTGCCCAACTCTCGCTAAAAAGTCCTCCAAAACTAGGAAGTAAACTGAGTACCCCTATGTGAGATAATGAAAACTGGGACCCTATGCAACCGTACAATATCCCTGATGAAAATCTTTGCTAACCGCTTCAAAGAATAGGTATTACACACCGGGATGAAGTGCGCGGACTTGGTTAGATGATCCACAATCATCCAAATTGAATCAAACTTCCTTGCTGTCCAAGTGAGACAACTCACAAAATCCATAGTAATCCTCTCCCACTTCCACTCAGGAATATCCATACACTGAAGTACACTACAGGGTCTCTGATGCTCATACTTGACCTGATGACAGTTGACACACCGAGCTAAATAACTCACAATATCCTTCTTCATTCTCATCCATGAGTAATGCTGTCTCAAATCTTGATACATCTTCGCGGCACCTGGATGAATAGAATACCGCAAGCTATGTGCCTCCTCCAATATCAACTCCCGAAACCTGTCCACATTGGGCACACAAATCCAGCCCTACATCCTCAGCACACCATCACTATCAGTAGTCATATCCTTGGCATCATCATGATGATCCTATCCTTAAGGACATGCAAATGTGGATCATCATACTAGTACTCTCTGATGAGGTCATACAAGGAAGATCGAGATATAATGCAAGCCAACACCCGAGTAGGCTCTGAAATATCTAACCTCACTATCTGATTGGCCAAAGCTTGGACATCAACTACAAAGGGCCTCTCCTATACTGGAATGTACGCCATGCTATCCATACTAATTGCCTTCCGACTCAAAGCATCAGCCACTATATTGGCCTTCCCCGAGTGATACAAAATGGTGATATAATAATTCTTGAGTAACTCAATCCCTCAATCCACCTTCGCTTCCTCAAATTAAGATCCTTCTGTTTGAACAAATGCTGAAGACTGAGATGATGAGTATACACCTCACAAGATACGCCATATAAGTAGTGCCTCCAAATCTTCAAAATATGAACTATAGCATCCAACTCCAAATCATGTAAAGCGTAGTTCTTCTCATGGGGCTTCAGTTGACAAGAAGCATATGCAATAATTGTACCCTCCTGCATCAACACGCATATGATCCCAACTTTTGAAGCATCATAATACATAGTGTAAGAACCCGAAGCTGATGGCAATACCAACACTGGAGCCATGGTCAAAGCTGTCTTGATCTTCTGAAAGCTCTCCTCACACTCCTAGGACCACACAAATGGACCATTCTGAGTCAACTTGGCCAAGAATGATGCAAAGGAAGAAAGTTCTTGAACAAACCGACGATAATACCCTCCAACCCAAGAAAACTACAAATTTACGTGGCTGAGGTCAGTCTAGGCCAACTCTACACCACCTCTATCTTCGTTAGATCAACCTGAATACCATCACTGGACACCATGTGCCCCAAGAATGCCACTGGACCAAGCCAAAACTCGCACTTGGAGAACTTTACATAAAGCTTCTCCTCCCTCAATCTCTATAATACCACTCTCAAGTGTCGAGCGTGCTCCTCCTGGCTACGCAAGTACACCAATATATTATCAGTAAAAACAATCACAAATGAATCTAGATACGGCCGAAATACATTGTTTATCAAATCGATGAATGCGGCTGGGGCATTAGTCATCCCTAAAGACAAAACCAAAAACTCAGAGTTCCTATATCTTGTCTTGAAAGACGTCTTCATAATGTCAGAATCCCTAATCTTCAATTGGTGATAGCCTGAACAGAGATCAATCCTAGATAATACCTGTCACAACCCAAACTAGAGGGCCTTAACTAGCACCCGACCATACTTACCGAGCACCAACGTACATTTTATCTAACCTTCTTTATTATCTTTTAGGGTTGATGAGACCAATATAAATGGTAGACATGGATCATGGTAAACCAATAATAAAATATAATGGCATGAACTTATATAACATGGGATGACCAGACAATCAATATATATATATATATATATAAATATATATATATATATATATATATATATATATATATATATATATATATATATATATATATATATATATATATGGTACAAGCTACCACGCTACCTTGAAAGACTATACAACAAAAACCAGCCGACAAGGCAAACCAAACTATACATGAGTCGCCAATTGTCTATGAGCCTCTAAAGCAACATAAGTGCTGCAACATAGCCGGAATAGGGCTCTGACATATCCAAAACATCCATAATAAAAATGCATATCAAGACAACCGCAAGACCGAAGAAGGGATCTCGCCAATCACCGCTGAACTGGACAACCTACTCTGGTGGGGGAGCTGCATCTGCCTGTCTATCAGGACCTGCAGCACGACATGCATCATCCAAAAATAAAAGGACGTCAGTATTAATAAGGTACAGGGTATGTAAGTCAGGGAACCATAAACACAAATAGTAATGTAAGTAGGGATAGAGAATATACTACCTATAACATCTGAGTACCTCTGAGGACCACTGACATTAAATGCATAATACATAAGTAAAAAATAAACTTTTAAAACATACTCCTTTGTGGGCATCATCATCATCATCATCATCATATCCTACCCGGTCGTAATAGGCTCGGTAAAAACGTACACGACCATTATAAGGCTCAGTAGAATCGTACACGGCCACGTGAGCTTGGTTAAACCCAACTGATTAGTGGTTGTACAATAGGTTCCATACCCAACCGATTAGAGCGCGCCCTGGAAGAGTAATATATATATATATATATATATATATATATATATATATATATATATATATATATATATATATATATATATATATATATATATATATATATATATATTGCAACTGCACACTCATGGTGTTCTAGACCTTTCGAAGTGATGTAAGGTCGGTATCCTCTGTACACGTTATTTGGACTAACTCTTCAGTATGAACCTTATAAGAATCAGGAAGTACCAACAGCATTGATAACATACGAATAAGAGAAGCAACATCAGCATGAATCATTCCTTAAGAGGCAAAACACTGTAAGTACTGCTAGCTTCTAAGAGTAGAGTATCTTTGGAAGCTCGTTCATTACATTATGTACAATCGGAGTCGTGAAAAATAAGGAAAGGGATAGCCTCACATACCTTGTATATACTTCCGAACCACAAGCTATGCAAATGTCATGACTCCTTAGTCTACAATAGGAAAAATGACACTATTGTTAACGTTTAAGCGTCGCAACTATTATATAACAACCACAACCTATTTTGTGATAAAACAGACAACACCTCTCCTATTTATATGACTTCCCACAAGTGAAAACAATCACCAAACGGTCAAACAAAACCAATGTTAATCATATTGAACATCCCAAAATAGTCCACCAACCGATAACATTACTACCGAGCCTTTCGATATATATTTCACGAGTTCTAGCTTCAATGACTTAGCTGCGACTTGGATAATATTAAATAAATATAGATTAAGAGGTTCCTTACCTTTATACAGAAATAAAACTCCAATATCACCTTAGTTCTCCACGATATATCCCTCCAATTCTACCACAACAACAAGGAAGAGAAACTAGCAATCAATTAGTATTTTGTTCGGCACTAGAATCACTTTAGAAAGCTTGAAATCACCTAGGGTTGATATTAAGAACGTTAGGGAGTATTTAAAGAATACAAAACCTTTAAAACAACCTCCCACACGAGCTGTAACAACACAAAAATGAGCAACAACAAGAAGAACAAGAGACTTACTAGCGCCACAGGATTCCCGACACTTGATTTGTGTTATTTCCCTTTGTTTGGGTCTTTAATCTTGGGAGAACCTTGATAGGGTGTTCCTAGGGTTCTAAGGTCTTAAAATAGTGAAACGCAATGACTTAAAACAGGTTGGAGGCATCCTATATAGATCCAAATGTCTTAAACCGCCTAAGTGTGCCCCATAGAGAGGTGCTTGGCGCAGTCTCGCAAAAATGCAAATATCTCTCTACTTAGAGATCGTATCGACGAATGGTTTAATGCATTAAAAACTAGACTCATAGATATTTAATTTTGTTGTTATATCATTCCACGATTCTAGGTAATCGGTAGAAAAGCTTAGTAATATTTGACCTAATGTTTAAGTAAAATTATGAACCTAAGTTGCGACAACTTTTGTCTCATAACTCATTTGACTTCAAGACTTATAATACATATATTATATGATTAAAATGCCTTGAAACACTACCACTTGAGTTTATTAAGAACCTCTAGGTTTACCCGAAAATACGACTGACAACATCCTTGATTCGTTTAACTTCTAATACTTGTTAACCACCCTTATACACCTTTGTATCATTTACGACCAATATGATTAACTACTTATCATCTTAAAGATAATCCTTACATGGATTTATGTCGACTACCTTATGGAATGAGCTAACATACGTGAATATGGGTTGTAACAACCTCCCCCCCACCGTAAGAACATTTATCCTCGAATGTAAGGTTCTATGGGGAGTCAAAATCATCGTGGATTCCAATGGAAATTGCCGATGAATTTCCCCTTATAAAATCTAGCCAAACTTTATAGAACCCAACAAATGGCAAGGTACATAAATGTCACGACCCCAAATCCGGTCGTGATGGCGCCCAGCACATTGCTAAGCCAGCCTGGCCAATCAATAACAAGAACGGAGCTAGAAGCTCGTTTTATCCCATTTAAGCATATCAAAATATGAAACAACAATGATACATATACCAACAGCGGGGAACCAAGTCCCAAAATATACCAACTCCCATAGACCGAAGGGTCAAGAGTCATGAGCCTCTACTGAACATAAGTGTATAAAGGTTTACAAGATACCAAGTGCGGAAAGAAAAGTCGATACAGAATAAAAAGACAGTAAGAAGGAATATCGGGTCCTGCGGACTCTGCAACTACCTCGTATATCCCACAGATGTCGCCTCGCACAACTACTAGATCATTACTGAGAGGTACCTGGATCTGCACACAAGGTGCAGGGAGTAAAATGAGTACCTGCCAGACTCAGTGGTAATAAACAAGGGTAAGACAGCGCAGATAAGAAATCCGCAATAAAGCACTATGTAAAGTCGTAATCAAATACCCTGTCACAGAATCAATATCGACTGTACCTGTACCAATAAGTACCAGCAAAACAGTATAACAGCTAGCAGATGTGGCTAAAATGTAATGAAATGCATGATATGACCGCTACGGCGCGTAGCCCGATCCAGTTTGGGTACCCGTGCTCACTGTGGGGGTTCAGACTCCGGAGGGGCTCCTACAGACCAAGCACAATATCACTGCGGCGTGCAGTCTGATCCAACATATATACTGCTGCGGCGCGCAGCCCGATCCACTACCAGTCAGCTAATATGCAAATACAGCCTCGCAGGCTCAAAAGTAGTTTTGAAAACTCTTTTATCATTTTTCAGTTGGAAAACAGTAATATCAAGTTCTAGAGGTTGGAAATAGCATGATAACAGAAATAGCTACGGACTGGTAGTAAACTAGCATGTCAATATCACTAGACAACGATAACGAACCTTGCGGGATCCAATAACTGACTCACGGCCCACAAGTATACTCAACCTCCAAAGAAGGGGGTTCCTCGGCTCAAGAGTGGCCAATATCACAATATATAGTATGCAACCATCCGAGAAGGAGGTTCGACGGCTCAAGAATAGCCTAATATCATAACACAGTATAAACAAGTCGAACTAAACCATAGTCCCCAATCACAATCGGCCCCGCACTCACATGAGAGTACGTGTCTCGCCGCTATACAGCGTCACAAAGTGGTATACCGGGGTTTCGAACCCGCTGGTCATCACCCACATCTATTACTCACCTCAATACGGCGCGACGACTACTCCGCAATGCCCTTGCCACGAGAATCAAGCTCCGCACGCGTAGAATCCGATCAAATACAGTAGAAACACAACAAATTAGGCCAATGGGACGACACCCAATCAATACAACTCAATTTACATCAAAAATTCCCAAAGTTGTCAAAACTCGACTTTCGGTACACTTCTCGAAAAATTACAAAAGTAACATAATCGGAATCCTCATCTCGATACGAGTCTAGGCATATAAAATTTCCCAAAATCGGACTCCATTTGCCCACTCAAATCGGTGTTTTTCTTCAATTTAGGCCTAGGGCTCAAACCCACCTTTCATCTTCCATTTACAGAAATTTAACCAAGGATTTCATGATAAAATGATGTAATTAAGCCACAAAACTTACCTCCGACGAAACCCCGATGATTTCCCCAGCAATCTCCCGTCAATACCTTCTCTTGGAACTCAAAAATGGAGGTTTTGGGTATGGGGTTCGCAACCGGACTGTTCTGTTATATTAATTCACTGACTGCCAGGCGACCTTCTGCGATCGCAGCCCCAGGCTCGCGATCGCGATGTACAAATTCACTAGGCTCCAAAATTACTCTACGCGATCGCGACATACCCTACATGATCGCACTGCTTCATGCCTCGACACTACGTGATCACGTGAATCAACCCGCGATCGCACTGCTTTAAATCCCAGACCTACGCGATCGCACACTACACATCGCGATCGCGATGCACAACCAGTCGACCTTACGCGATCGCATCACTCTTCCCGCGATCACATCACTCTTCCCACGATCGCGAAGAACAAACTTTTCGGCCTCCCTCCAATACACTACGCGATCGCAGACATAGCTTCGCGATCGCGAAGCGCAAAAATCCTCTGCACTAATTGCAGCAGAAACAGCAGTGCATTTGGCACAAAAATGGTCCGTTTGGACCCCCGAATTCATCCCGAGGCCCCCGGGACCCCAACGAAAACCACCAACATACTCCAAAACACGATACGAACTTGTTCCAATCATAAAAACACCATCCTAAACATCAAAATCACCAATTACACACGGATTCAAGCCTAAATTCCTTAAAACTTTCCGAATTACACATTCGATCAAAAACCCAACCAAACGACATTCGAATGACCTGAAATTTTGCAGGCACATCCAAATTCACCTAACGGAGCTACTACAACTGTCGGAATTCCATTCCAACTCCCGGATCAAAATCTCACCTACTGTTCGGATTTCGCCAAAATTCAACCTTAGCCAATTCAAGCCTATTTCTACACCGGACCTCCAAATTCAATTTCGATTGCTCCCCTAAATCACAAATCACCTCCCGGAACTAACCGAATCATCAGAATCCGATTCCGAGCCCTCTAACTAAATAGTCAACTCCGGGTTGACTTTCCTTATTCAAGTTTCCTTCAAAAAGGCTATATGCCTCATTTTCAATCCAAATCACTCCTAAATCACCCGATAGAATCTAACACTTATATAAAAGCATAAAACATGAAATTACAACATAACGGGGTGGTAATTCCCGTGACGACGGGCCAGGTCGTCACATTCTCCCCCTATTAAGCAAACGCTCGCCCTCGAGCGTGTCAAGAAAAATACCTGAAGTCTCAAACAAGTGAGGATATCTGCTACGCATCTTCCGCTCGATCTCCCAATGGCCTCCTCCACAGGTCGACCTCTCCACTGAACCTTAACTGATGTAATCTCCTTGGACCTCAATTTTCTCACCTGCCGACCCTAAATAGCAATAGGCTCTACATTATAGGATAGATCACCATCGAGCTGAATGGTAATGAAGTCTAATACACGAGACGGATCTCCAATGTACTTCCGGAGCATAGACACGTGGAATACTGGATGAACGCTGGATAAGCTAGGCAGCAAGGCTAACTTATATGCCACCTCTCCAACCCTCCTGAGTATCTCAAAAGGACCAATGTACCTGGGACTCAACTTACCTTTATTCCCAAACCTCATGAAACCCTTCATAGGTGAAACCTTCAATAATACTCTGTCACCAACCATGAAAGACAACTCTCGAACTCTACGGTCTGCATAACTCTTCTAGCGAGACCGTGCTGTACGAAGCCTCTCCTGGATCAACTTTGCTCTATCCAGAGCATCCTGAACTAACTCAGTCCCTATCAATCTATCCTCACCAGGCTCAAACCATCCCACGGGGAATCTACACTGTCTGCTATACAATGCCTCATACGGGGCCATCCGAATACTCGACTGATAACTGTTGTTGTAGGCAAACTCGGCAAGTGGTAGGAACTCATCCCACGAACCACCAAAGTCAATCACACAAGCTCGCAACATATCCTCCAGAATCTGAATAGTGCGCTCAGACTGTCCGTCTGTCTGGGGGTGAAATGCTGTACTCAACTCAACCCGTGTACCCATCTCTCGCTGAAATGCTCTCCAAAACCGAGAAGTGAACCGAGTACCCCTGTCGGATATGATAGACACTGGGACCCCATGCAACCAAACAATCTCTCAAATAAAGATCGCTGCCAACCGCTCCGATGAGTAGGTAGTACTAACTGGAATGAAGTGAGCTGACTTGGTCAGTCTATCCACAATCACCCATACGGAATCAAACTTCCTCGCTGTCCGAGGGAGTCCAGTAACAAAGTCCATAGTGATCCTCTCCCATTTCCACTCAGGAATAGCAATGCGCTGAAATACACCACCGTGCCTCTGATACTCGTACTTAACCTGCTGACAGTTGAGGCACCGTGATACATGTCTAACAATGTCCATTTTCATCTTTCTCTACCAATAGTGCTGTTTGAAATCTTGATACATCTTCCCGGCTCCTGGATGGATAGAATACCGCGAGCTGTGGGCCTCCTCCAGAATCAACTCACGAAGGCCATCAACATTGGGCACACATATCCGGCCTACATCCTCAATATGCCGTCACTATAAATGGTGACATCTCTAGCATCATCATGCTGAACTCTATCCCTAAGGACAGCCAAATGTGGATCATCATACTGGCGCTCACGAATACAATCATATAGAGATGACCGAGATACAACACAAGCCAATACCCGACCGGGCTCCGAAATATCTAACCTCACTAGCCGATTGGCTAGCACCTGAACATCATAAGCAAATGATCTCTCCTCAGCTAGAATATATGCCAAGATCCCCATACCGACCGCCTTCCGGCTCAAAGCATCGGCCACCACATTGGCCTTCCCCGGATGATATAGAATAGTAATGTCATAATCCTTAAGCAACTCAAGCCATCTCCGCTATCTCAAATTAAGATCTTTCTGTTTGAACAAGTGCTGGAGACTACGATGGTCGGTATACACCTCACAAGACACGCCGTACAAATAGTGCCTCCAAATTTTCAAGGCATGAACAATGGCGGCTAGCTCCAAATCATGAACAGGATAGTTCTTCTCTTGTGGCTTCAACTGCCGAGAAGCATAAGCAATTACCTTACCTTCCTGCATCAACACACAACCTATCCCCACTCTCGAGGAATCACAATAAATAGTATATGAACCTGAAGCTGATGGCAATACTAGCACTGGAGCTGTGGTCAAAGCTGTCTTGAGCTTCTGAAAGCTCTCCTCGCACTTATCCGACCACACGAATGGTGCACCCTTCTGGGTCAATTTAGTCAACGAAGAAGCAATGGATGAAAATCCCCGAACAAACCGGCGATAATATCCCGCCAAACCAAGAAAACTCCTAATCTCTGTAGCTGAGGACGGTCTAGGCCAACTCTGCACCGCCTCTATCTTTTTCTGATCAACCTGAATACCATCACGAGACACCACATGTCCCGGAAATGCTACGGACTCGAGCCAAAACTCACACTTGGAGAATTTAGCATATAGCTTCTCCTCTCTCAATTTCTGCAACACAATACTCAAATGCTGAGCATGCTCCTCCTGACTACGGGAGTAGACTAGAATGTCATCAATGAACATAATCACAAATGAATCCAAATAAGGCCTGAACACACTGTTCATCAGATGCATAAATGCTGCTGGGGCGTTGGTCAGCCCAAACGACATCACAAGAAACTCATAATGACCATATCGGGTCCTGAATGCAGTCTTCATAATATCCGAGTCCCTGATCTTCAGCTGATGATAGCCTGAACGAAGATCAATCTTAGAAAACACCCTCGCACCCTGTAACTGATCAAACAAATCATCTATGCGCAGCAGAGGGTACTTGTTCTTCACTATCACTTTGTTTAATTGCCTATAATCAATACACATTCGCATGGAACCATCTTTCTTTTTAACAAATAATACTGGCGCACCCTACGGGGACACACTAGGGCAAATGAAACCCTTATCCGTAAGCTCCTGAAGTTGTTCTTTCAATTCCTTCAACTCAGCCGGTGCCATTCGATAAGGAGGAATGGATATGGGCTGAATGCCCGGCACCAAGTCAATGCCAAAATCAATATCCCTGTCCGGCGGCATGTCCGACAGGTCTGAGGGGAATACATCTAGAAAGTCCCTCACAACAGGTACAAAATCAATGCTAGGAGATTCAGTTCCCACATCTCTCACAAAATCCAAGTATGATAAACACCCTTTTTCGACCATCTTCTGAGCTTTTAAGAACGAAATGACACGGCTAGGGACGAAATCGGTCGAACCCCGCCACTCGATCTGAGAAATACCAGGAATGGCCAACGTAACTGTCTTAGCATGACAATCCAATATAGCATGGTACGGAGACAACCAGTCCATACCCAATATAACATCAAAGTCCACCATCCCCAACAATAACAAATCTGCCTGGGTCTCCAGACCCCCGATAGATATAACACAGGATCTATAGACATGATCCACAACAATCGTATCACCCACGGGGTGGATACATGAACAGGTAAATCAAGACTACCACGAGTCGCACCCAAATGATGTGCAAAATAAGAGGACACGTAAGCATATGTGGACCCCGGATCAAATAGAACAGAGGCATCTCTCGGACAGACATAAATGATACCTATAATCACCGCGTCGGAGGCAACCGCATCACGCATGTCGAAAGTGCATAGAATCGTTCCCGGCCTCCACCGGATCTCTCCTCGCCTCTCGGGGCGACCACGAGAAGACCGACCTCAACCTCTACTAGACCGAGATGGTGCTCAAGAGGAGGGCTGATCCCTTAGCCGAGTCCTCGTCCCTACAAAGTCGAGGGCACTATCTCCTCGTGTGGCCAAGCTCACCACACTCATAACATGCACTCGGTGCCGGAGAAGGGGACCGAAGGGAACCCCTCACCGCAGAGAAGAACCCCGGGCTAAAGAAGTAGGTGCCTGCACTCGGGCCGGAAGCGGCACTAAGTCGATGACCGACCCTCGCTGAAATCCCCGTCGACCACGGCCATGAGAACCTCCGCTCCGCTTCCGGGCGGCCCGAATGAGAAGTTCTAGATGAGCGACCTCTACTCGCCGGGAATGCCCTCTAGATGGAGCACCACCGAAATTGCCAGAACCACGAGGCCTCTGGCCTCCCGCTCCTCTCTCTCTCGGCGACGATCCGTCTCAATGGAGCGTGCCATATCAACAACCTGCTCAAAAGATGATGACAGAACTCGCTCTCCGGTCATAAGAATGCGGATAGAGTAGTTGAGGCCATCAATGAACCTTCTGATCCTCTCCCTATCGGTGGGGATCATCCATGTGGCATGCCTAGCCAAACTGTGTGAATCTGAGCTCATACTGGGTCACAGACATGTCGCCCCGAACCAACCACTCGAACCGGCGACGTAGCTCCTCGCGACGAGACCGAGGTACATATTTCTCTAGAAAGAGAGTAGAGAACTGCTGCCATGTGAGAGGTGCTGCTCCTGCAAGCCTACGCCTCTCAAACTCTTCCCACCAATCAAATGCGGGACCAGTCGAACCGAAAGGTAGTAAATGAAACTCCGCCGGACTCGAGAATACCAGCCGTCCGCAACATCCTCTCGACACTTGTCCAAGAAACCTCGGGAATCCTCGCCCTCAACGCCACCGAAACGGGGGGCCGAAGTCTACCAAATCTCTCAAGACGACGTCGCTCGTCATCGGGCATAACCCGAACCATATGCTCCGGAGCCGGAGCTGGTGCAGTCGGAGGAATAACCGGTGCAACCACCGAGCGGGGACCGCCTCCGGCGTCCGAAGTCCCTGAACAACCGGCTCCGGTGTGCGAGCTACAGGGGTCCGCCGACAACCCCCGTGTGAGATGTCGCCGCAGCGAGCGGTAGCCGAGACTACCCGAGCCAAACCGAACACACCGATAATATCCGAGCAAGCAGTCTCCCGACGACCGTGAATAGCAATAGATATAGTCCGGCCCTGAACTGGGGCTGCTGGAGCATCAACCACTGGGGGCCGCTCCTGAACTGGTACAACAGGCGGGTCAACTGGCACTGCCTCCGCCGCCCTACCTCTACCTCTAGCACGACCGCGCCCACGGCCTCTAACAAGTGGCAATGGAGGTCGTCCACCTCGTCCCGATGCTCGCGTTCTCGCCATCTGCGAGAGAATAGAATATAGAAGTTCAATTCTCAAAACAATAAGATCGCACGACAGAGTTCAAGAAAAGTGAAGTTTTCCTAAAGGTTCGCAGCCTCCTGAGGATAAGTACAAGCGTCCCCGTACCGATCTACAAGACTCTACTAACCGGCTCAATACTCATGAGACCTAGTAAACCTAGGCTCTGATACCAACTTGTCACAACCCAAAATCCGGTCGTGATGGCGCCCAGCATATTGCTAATCCATCCTAACCAATCAATAACAAGAACGGAGCTAGAAGCTCGTTTTATCCCATTTCAGCATATCAAAATATGAAACAACAGTGATACATATACCAACAGCGGGGAACCAAGTCCCAAAATATACCAACTCCCATAGACCGAAGGTTCAAGAGTCATGAGCCTCTACTGAACATAAGTGTATAAAGGTTTACAAGATACCAAGTGCGGAAAGAAAAGTTGATACATAATCAAAAGACAGTAAGAAGGAATATCGGGTCCTACCTCGTATATCCCACAGATGTCACCTTGCACAACTACTGGATCACTGCTGAGAGGTACCTGGATCTGCACACAAGGTGCAGGGAGTAAAATGAGTACTGCCAGACACAGTGGTAATAAACAGGGGTAAGACAGCGCAGATAAGAAATCCGCAATAAAGCACTATGTAAAGCTGTAATCAAATACCCTGTCACAGAATCAATATCCACTGTACCTGTACTAATAAGTACTAGAAAAATAGTATAACAGCTATTAAATGTAGCTAAATGCAATGCAATGCATGATATGACCTCTACGGCACGTAGCCCGATCCAATTTGGGTACCCGTGCTCACTGTGGGGGTTCAGACTCTGGAGGGGCTCCTACAGCCCAAGCACAATATCATTGCGGCGTGCAGTCTGATCCAACATATATACCGCTGCGGCGCGCAGCCCGATCCACTACCAGTCAGCTAATATGCAAATATAGCCTCGCAGGCTCAAAAGTAGTTTTGAAAACTCTTTTATCATTTTTCAGTTGGAAAACAGTAATATCAAGTTAAAGAGTTTGGAAATATCGTGATAACAGAAATAGCTACGGACTGGTAGTAAACTAGCATGTCAATATGATAAGACAATGAATGACGATCCTCGCGGGATCCAATAACTGACTCACGGCCCACAAGTATACTCAACCTCCCAAGAAGGGGGTTCCTCGGCTCAGGAGTGGCCAATATCACAATATATAGTATGCAACCATCCGAGAAGGAGGTTCGACGGCTCAAGAATAGCCTAATATCATAACACAGTATCAACAAGTCGGACTAAACCATAGTCCCCAATCACAATCGGCCCCGCACTCACATGAGAGCACGTGCCTCGCCGCTATACAGCATCACAAAGTGGTATACCGGGGTTTCGAACCCGCTGGTCATCACCCACATCTATTACTCACCTCAATACAGCGCGATGACTACTCCGCAATGCCCTTGCCACGAGAATCAAGCTCCGCACGCGTAGAATCTGATCAAATACAGTAGAAACACAACAAATTAGGCCAATCGGACGACACCCAATCAATACAACTCAATTTACATCAAAATTCCCAAAGTTGTCAAAACCCGACTTTTGGTACACTTCTCGAAAAATTACAAAAGTCACATATTCGGAATCCTCTTCTCGATACGAGTCTAGGCATATAAAATTTACCAAAATAGGACTCCATTTGCCTACTCAAATCGGTGTTTTTCTTCAATTTAGGCCTAGGGCTCAAACCCACCTTTAATCTTCCATTTACAGAAATTTAACCAAGGATTTCATGATAAAATGATGTAATTAAGCCACAAAACTTACCTCCAACGAAACCCCGATGATTTTCCAGCAATCTCCCGTCAATACCTTCTCTTGGAACTCAAAAATGGAGGTTTTGGGTACTAAACCCGCGACTGGTTCTGTTCTGTAATTAAACTCACTGCCAGCCAAATCTCTTCATCGCGTTCGCGAAGCCTCTCCTAGGCTCGCGATCGCGATGAACAAATTCACCAGGCTCCAAAATTACTCTACGCGATCGCGACATACCCTACGCGATCGCACTGCTTCATGCCTCGACACTACGCGATCGCGTGAATCAACACGCGATCGCACTGCTTTAAATCCCAGACCTACGCTATCGCACACTACACATCGCGATCGCGATGCACAACTAGTCGACCTTACGTGATCGCATCACTCTTCCCGCGATCGCAAATAACAAACTTTCCGGACTCCCTCCAATACACTACGCGATCGCAGACATAGCTTCGCGATCGCAAAGCACAAAAATCCTCTGCACTAATTGCAGCAGAAACAGCAGTGCATTTGGCACAAAAATGGTCCGTTTGGACCCCCGAATTCATCCCGAGGCCGCCGGGACCCCAACGAAAACCACCAACATACTCCAAAACACGATACGAACTTGTTCCAATCATAAAAACACCATCCTAAACATCAAAATCACCAATTACACATGGATTCAAGCCTAAATTCCTTAAAACTTTCCGAATTACACATTCGGTCAAAAACCCGACCAAACGACATCTGAATGACCTAAAATTTTGCAGGCACATCCAAATTCACCTAGCGGAGCTACTGCAACTGTCCGAATTCCATTCCGACTCCCGGATCAAAATCTCACCTACCGTTCGGATTTTGCCAAAATTCAACCTTAGCCAATTCAAGCCTATTTCTACACCGGACCTCCAAATTCAATTCCGATTGCTCCTCTAAATCACAAATCACCTCCCGGAACTAACCGAATCATCAAAATCCGATTCCGAGCCCTCTAACTAAATAGTCAACTCCGGATTGACTTTCCTTATTCAAGTTTCCTTCAAAAAGGCTATATGCCTCATTTTCAATCCAAATCACTCCTAAATCACCCAATAGACTCTAACACTGATATAAAAGCATAAAACATGAAATTAAAACATAACGGGGTGGTAATTCCCGTGACGACGGGCCGAGTCGTCACAATAAAGCATTATGGATATTATATTTTCATATCACCATTTTGTATTAAGGAAGAGTATTCTCAAGTTATTGCTTACCTCATAGAGCTGTTTCACCTTCCAATGTATCCTGTGTTCCCCGAGCATCCTTGTTATCTTCATTCTGGAATAGGTAAGGGTATTTAGACTTCATCTCCTCTTCTGATTCCCATGTCATTTCTTCCATATTCTTGTTCCTCCACAATACTTTGACAAAAGCTACATCTCTTATTCTCAGCTTGCGTACTTGTCAATCTAATATAGCCACTGGCACTTCATCATATGATAGATCCTCTATAACTTGAACATCTTTGATAGGGACGACTCAAGAAGGGTATCCAATACATTTCCTCAACATAGATACATGGAATATCGGGTGGACAAATTTCAGTTCAGATGGAAATTATAACTCATAAGCAACCTGCCCAATTCCTCAAAGAATTTTATATGGCCCGATATACATTTGACTCAGCTTACCTTTTTTCCTAAAATGCATAAAACTCCTCATTGGTGAGTGATAATAGGTGAATTTGACTATATTTATGCCCTAAATAATCATGCTTTATTGTTGATTTGATATTGTTTATGATGACAAAATGCTTTTATTAGTGTTCTTAGTGTGTTATAGGTACACTTGAGATAATTAAGACTAAAAGAGCAAGTTTTGGAGTCAAAAGATGGTGAAAAAGGCCAAAGTGTGGTACAAGTCAAGAACTTATGTTTAAAATAGCCGGGAAGGTGTGATTCCGAGCTATATGGATGTTATGGAATGAATTTAAGTGATTTTGAGCTTTTAAGTCTAAGTAAAAGCTCAAGGAATTAAGCCGGGATCGAGTTCGGGGGTCAAATTTGATAGTGTAGTACAAGAGAATAATGGACGAGGCATATTGCGCACTGTCTAGTACATTGGACATAACGTTTCTCTCAGAACTCCATTTTGGCTTCATAGTATATGGTTGGAAAGCTAACTCGAAGGGATACAACTTTCATGTTTTGAGTGTTTCCAAATTCCCTACGAAACAGGGTGAAACAGCGCGGTTTCTCTGCGACCGCGGTGGAACCGCGGAAAAACAGACTTGCAGGAGATTTTTGAAGATTCAGAGAACTGTTCTGTCCGCGGTTTGTCCACGACCGTGGAAGGAGCCGCAAATATTAGTCCTAGTTTTGTACAAATTCAGTTTTTAAGCCTTAAACCCTCTATATAAACCCCTAGTTCGCCCAATAGAGGCATGTTGTCTATTTTTCACCACTTTTGCAAGACAATTAGTACGAGAGAACTCTCTCAACTCATTTCTTTATTTTTATCAAATATTTATTTTATGAATTCAATTATTATTCTTGTTTATTTGAGCATGAGTAGCTAAATCATTTTCTATGGTTTTGATGGAACCTATTGAGTGATGAACTTATCGTTTATGTGATTACAAATTGTTAGCTAGATTTCTATTTGTTCAACTTCATTATTTTTGTAGTTAATTAGTAGGATCCCCAATTAGTTGTGCCTATTTAGTGTGCATAACTTGGAAAAGAGTGCATATTTAGGTTTATTGTTGAACAATACCACACTTAGGTTATTGGAGGAATCTATAACTTTAGGCGTAAAGACGGGGTTAGGAATAACAAAGTGTTGGGTGCAATCTTATGTGAACTATTCAAATTAAAGCTAGCTAGGGTAGCTCGGGAGTGTGCACTAGTAAATTATTGTAATTGCTCGGGAGAGGGTTACGATACAAATAACGTTCATGATTGATAGAATATATTAACAATTTTTATGAGCGTAACGATAAGGGATTCCATCAATAGGGGAAGTCAATACCTTTGTCTTTCAACATATTATTTTACACAACATTCAATTCTTTATTTTAAGCCTTTTTAATTCTTGCAAAGGTAGTTGTTCGAAACTCACATAAACATATATTCGAAATTTTGGGAACTTTATTCGGAAGTACTCTTGGGTTGTGAAAGTTGTAATTGGTAGGTTAATTCACTGTGGGATCGATTCTGGACTTATTAGTCCAGGTTATATTGACTACGACCGTTGCTTGGACGTGAATCTATTTTGGCGCCGTTGCAGGGGAATTAACGGAATTATCAATTGCCATTGACAAAACTTCAAGATTCTTGTGTAGTCAGGTTCTTTCTACACTTTACATTGAATATTTTGACAGTTTTTGATTTGGGTACTCAGGTGCATGCCTAGAAAAATCTGCAAGGACTGGAGGACTAATTGAAGGACTCTCAGACCCTGAGCAAACTTTCCGGGCACGTAATAAGGCTATCAAACAAACTCGGCAATCTTAACAACTAATCAAACTAGACTTCGACATGGGTGACGTAAACGAACCAAACCAGCAAGACGGGTTAAATATGCAAGAGGCGCAGGAGGCACAGGAAGGTTCACTGTATGACTGGGCACAACCCACATCGGATAATTTGGCAACTGCCATCGTTGTGCCAGCAATTCAAGCTGAGTCTTTCCAAATTACTAACAACATGCTACACTTGTTGCAATACAAGGGATTATTCTCCGGGTCTGAGGTTGAAGATCCACAGTAGCACCTGAAGAACTTTCTCTCAATATGCAAGACACAAAGGCAACCTAATGTGATTCTGGAAGCCATCAGACTATTGCTCTTTCCGTTCTCAGTTACAGGAGCTGCACATGTATGGCTATACTCACTCCCCATAAACTCTATTGCAACTTGGGATGAGTTAGTCAAGCAATTCCACAACAAGTTTCATCCACCTAACAAGACAGCTCAACAAATTGATGAGATTGTGAGCTTCAAGTAGAAACCAATGGAGACATTACATGAAACTTGGGGCAGATTCAAGGGTATGCTTGTTATGTGTCCTCACCATGGGATTCCTGAGCAGATGTTGGGTTAAAGGTTCTACATGGGGTGTTCAGACAGCATGAAGAATATTGTAGATGCTTCAGCAGGTGGGGCTATTCTAAGCATGACTTGGAGAGAGGGCCAAAATTTGCTAGACAAGATGGCTCAAAATTCCGGGTGGACAACCATGAATGCTCCTATCACACCAGTGGTACACTCTGTACCTCTGAATCCATCGATCACTATGGAGGATAACATGGCAACCTTAATGACACAAATGAGCATCCTGACAAAGAAGGTGGAAGAATCAGGGGTTAAGCAACAGGTTCACATTGTAGATACTACCAATGGTGGTTTATGCACATCTTGCATTAGCCAACCCATAGGTAATCCATGGGCTACAGACCAAGAACATCATCATCAGCATGAGGATATGAACTATGTAGCAAATTATGGAGGGTAGAGACAAGGTAATTCGAGTTGGGGTCAGCAGGCTCCACAGCAATACAGGCCTCCACAACTACAGTATAATGCAGCAGGTATGAGGCCACCACACAACATGGCTCCATATCCTAGACCTCAGAATTTCGGCAATCAGCACCAGGGATATCATCCACCTCCACCATAGCATGGGGGTAGACATGAAGATGGGTTCACAGAATTGAAAGCTATGATGTAATAGGTAATCGGGTCAAATTCCAAAACCAATGAGAGAATAGATGCCCATGATGCAGCCATCAAGAATATTGAAGTATAGGTGGGCCAGATTGTTATGTCTCTCAACAATCGTCCTCAAGGGACATTACCTGCAGACACACAACCAAACCCAAAAAGACCAAGTCCCAAAGCAGTTGATGGCAGTGACTTTGAGAAGCGGTAGAGATCTTAATGCTGAGAAAGAAGAGGAGAAAAGAAACATAAATGCTGAGACACTCACTCCAGTGCCCATTGAACTGGATGAGTCCACAGGGTTGACAGAAGTTACAGTCCAATCGGTTGCTGAAAATAAAGAGGAGCAGCAGGGAACGGAGAAAGTAGTTGAACAGGTAAATCAGCAGGTTGAAGAGAAAGTGCTAGAGAAGGAAAAGTCATTGGGAAGAAGAGGCCTCCACCACCATTCCCCCAAAGGTTGGCCAAACACCAGAAAGAAGAGCAATTCAAAAAGTTCTTTGAGATACTCAAACAAATCCAGGTTAACATTCCCTTAATTAAAGCTTTAAAAGAAATGCATGGGTATGCTAAGATGATGAAAGATTTGATGTCGCAGAAATTTGATTTCCAAGACTTGGCCACCATAACCCTTACCCAGACTTGTAGTGCAGTGGTCTCCAGGCCCATAGCTAAGAAGCTATCTGATCCAGGTAGCTTTACCATCCCATGCACTATATGGAATTATGCCTTTGCAAAGGCATTGTGTCATTTGGGGGCAAGCATTAACCTCATGCCCTTAGATATTTATAAGAGGCTAGGCATTGGGAAAACCAGGCCTACCTCTATGTTATTACAGCTTGCTGACAGGACGGTTAAGCGTCCATTTGGTATTTTAGATGATGTGCTTATCTAGGTAGGGAAGTTCGTGTTTCCCGCCGATTTTGTTATTCTTGATTGCAAGGTGGACGAGGAAATTCCTATAATCTTAGGAAGACCATTCCTAGCCACCGGGAGAGCTCTAATTGATTGTGAAACTGGGGAACTCAAGATGAGGTTGAATGATGAGGAGATCATATTCAATGTGCAAAAATACATGAGGCGCCCTAGTGAGTTCGCGAATTGCTCTCTCATTGATGCGGTTGATGTGATAGTGGAGACAGACGATGCAAAGTTGACCATTAAAGATCCACTTCAGGCATGCATAATCAGCTTAGAAGAGGTAAATGGTGAAAGTCTAGTAGAATGGGTACTATCTCTGGAAGGCAAGGGGTTTTGGGAGAGAGAGCTTGAATTCGAGCCTCTACATTTACAGAAAAGAGAGACCCCTCCTCCAAAGCCATCCATAGAAGAGCCACCAAAGCTTGAGCTTAAACCACTACCATCGCATCTCAGGTATGAATTTCTAGGTCCTAACTCCACTTTACCTGTTATTACTTCATCTGGTTTGCTAGATGTGTAGGCTCAAAGGCTATTACAGGTACTCAAGGAATGTAAAGCTGCCAATGGTTGGACCATGGCAGACAAAAAGGGGATCAGCCTTGCATACTGCATGCACAAGATTCTCCGAGAAGAGGGGCAGAAACCTTCCAGAAAACGCAAAAGAAGGCTGAACCCGAATATGAAGGATATGGTGAAAAAGAAAGTGATAAAGTGGCTAGACACGGGGTAGATCCCAGGTAAGTTTTCTCACCCTTCTGTGCTATACATGTATTATTATGCCATGAGGGCATGGCATGACTTTAAGTGTGGGGTGGGAGACTTATCTTGTATTGTATATTGTATATAGTAGATGTAGCTGTAAATTATATTAGCTGGCTTGGCCCGATGATGGACACTTGGCGACGGGTTTCTTAAGGGTCTAAATATGAATAAAAACACAAAAAAATCAGAAAATTTGAAAAAATACAAAAATATGAGTAGATGACTCTTCCTTATGACGGACTATTTAGGACAAGTACTCTCGAGGGAAGTAGTCCATGTAGGAATTTTTCTTTCTTTTATTTTCTTTTTCTATGTAGTGTATCATCTTTCCCTTGGTTTTTCTTTTGACCAAGGTCCTTTTCCAAGGGTTTTTATTTGAACCGGGTTAGGTAGATTTTTCTTTTTTAGGATTAGAGGAAAAAGGGTAACATGTAATCCCAAGTATGAAAATTAGAAAAGCCTAATTGAACTTGAGAATGTATTATCTAAGCTTGACTGTAGATTCTAAATATGCCTTAAATTGCACAATACAACTTGCTTGAATATTGATAGGACTTTGTAGATAAACCGGATTCTAAATGAGTTGCATGCTATGTGTGTGTGAGATTTTACTTGCATTATGTGTTTTACATGATACCTAGAACTTGCCCTGTGTGTTTGCAAAGCGAAATAGAAGTAGTTTGGTTGTAGAAAGGATAGAGGAATTTCTTTGTGTAACCCCATAAACCAATAAACATGAATTCACCCGTACATGATATCCCAGTTAACCCCTTTGAGCTTAAAGCCTATTCTTTGATAACCCTTGAATGTTCATGAAAAATCAAAATCTTATATTGTTCTACTTTACCTCCTAGGATCACTTGTATTGTAATGAATATGCAAATGTTTAAGTGTGGGGTGAAGGGAAATTGAAAAAGGGGAAAATCAAGAATGAATGGTAGAAAATAGTGAACTGGCCAAAATAATGTAAATGTATTGAAAAGAAAAGAAATTGTGAAAAAAGAGCTATATCAATGTATATATGAAAATTAGAAAGGTTAGTACACCAACAAAAGAAAAGTGGGGATTCAAAGTAAATAAAGGTGAAGAAATGTTTAGGGGAGACATAAGGAATAAAACGAAAAGGGAAGTTGTGAAAAAGAGAAGAAAAGTGCTTAGGGAGGTTAGTCACTATAACCAAAAGTATCCTACCTGTCCCGTAGCCAACATTACAACCCTTAAAGACCTCTTGATCTATGATTGAATAACTTGATTAGTGGAGTATTACACCAGGGGCAAGCCTATGGTGTGTCTGTATGCATATGAATGTTCTTTGTTGAGAGTCACTGAATTTTTCCGATATTTATAAGTTCCATGTACTGAATTGTTTATGTGTAGGAACTTCTCTCAATAAATTGTGTGAGGGCATGACACTCTAGAGGAAAATGGTAAAGTTGCATGTTTTTGATAATAACTAGAGTAAGCAATGATGTGCTGGCATGAGAGTTTACGGTTAGGTAAAGATTGTTCATATCTTAAGTTAATCATGAAAATTAGCTTATGTGACATAATTTGGGGGAGACATAAATAAAATTGGCCTAAGGTGTGATTAAGGTTGCTCGAGGACGAGAAAATGTTTAAGTGTGGGGTATTGATAATAGGTGAATTTGACTATATTTATGTCCTAAATAATCACGCTTTATTGTTTTTTTGATATTATTTATGATGACAAAATGCTTTTATTAGTGTTCTTAGTGTGTTATAGTTACACTTGAGCTAATGAAGACTAAAAGAGTAAGTTTTGGAGTCAAAAGATGGTGAAAAAGGCCAAAGTGTGGTACAAGTCAAGAACTTAGGTTGAAAATAGTCGGGAAGGTGTGATTCCGAGATATATGGATGTTATGGAATGAAATTAAGTGATTTGGAGCTTTGAAGTCTGAGAAAAAGCTCAAGGAATTAAGCCGGGATCGACTTCGGGGGTCAAATTTGATAGTGTAGTACAAGAAAAGAATGGATGAGGCATATTGCGCACTGTCTAGTACATTGCACATGACTTTTCGCTCAAAATTCCATTTTGGCTCCGTAATATATGGTTGGAAATCTAACTAAAAGCGCTACAACTTTCATGTTTGGCGGTTTTCCAAATTACCAACGGAACAGGGTGAAAAACCGCAGTTTCTCCGCGACCGCGGTGGAACCGCGGAAAAACAGGCCTGCAGAAGATTTTTGAAGATTCAGAGAATTGTTCTGTCCGTGGTTCATCCACGACCGCAGAAGAACCGTAGAAGGAGCCGCAAATATTAGTCCTAGTTTTGTACAAATTCAGTTTTTAAGCCCTAAACCCTCTATATAAACCCCTAGTTCGCCCAACAAAGGTGTGACGACCTAAAGGGTCATCACTTATTTTATTAATCATTTCGAGCTTCTGAGGCCTTGAAAACCTCATTCCATATTGCCTCGATTTACATGCACAATCCGAGCATGTAGCCGGAAAGATTTTGTGATAGAAAATATGAATTTTATGAGAAATTTGGATAAAAATGATATTAAAATTGATATGGTTGACTTCGGTCAACATTTTTGGTAAATGGATCCGGACCCGAGATTGGATGGTCCCGAGAGGTCCGTAGGAAAATATGGGACTTGGACATGCGTCCAGAGTCGAATTCCTGAGGCCGAGAGCCCAAGTTATGAATTTTTCTATGAAATTATTTTTGTTGTAATTGTTAAAGGAAATGAATTAATTGACCTTGGTATCGGGCTCGTATTTTGGTTCCGACACCCGGTACAAGTCTTAAATATTATATATGTGATTTCCTGTAAAGTTTGGTGACATTCGGATGTCGTTTGAGATGTTTTGGACCTTGAGTCCCAAGTTTGGAAGTTTTGAAAACCAAAAGTATGAAAATCATGAATTTGAGGCTTGATTTGATGAAAACGATGTGATATTGGCGATGTGATCGCACGAACAAGTTCATAATGTGTTTTTGATGTTGTGTACATGTTTAGTTTGGAGCCCGGGGAGCTCGGGTAAAGATTTGATAGGCCGTTGGATGAAATTTTGAATTTGTGCACTGCTGGTTTTTCACCCAGCTGTTGTCTTCGCAATTGCGAAGTATTTCTCGCAATTGCAAAGGTGGCAGGTCAAGGCAGGGTTCGCAAATGTGAACCCTTGGTCGCAAATGCGAAGGGTGCTCAGGACCGTTTGGGTTCGCAAATGCGAACCAAACCTCGCAATTGCGAGACCTCTAGTGAAAAGGCATGCTTCGCAAATGCAAAGCATTCTTCGCAAATAAGAAGGTCCCTCAGCCCAGCCTTGTTCGCAAATGCGAACAAATGTTCGCAATTGTGAAAGTCCCTGGAGGCCAGCCCGGTTCGCAAATGCGAACATATGTTCGCAAATGCGAAGCCCCCAGATTTGCCTTGGCTTCGCAAATGCGAACTTCCCAGCCTTAGCTTATTTTTCAAACTCCAGAAATTGGTCGGGGTTCGCAATTGCGAACCCATGTTCGCAAATGCGAACACAGAGACCTGTAAAACACGATTTTCGGTTCATTTCTTCACTTTTTACAAACCAAAAACACCCATTTGCGATTCTTCACGGATTCCTTCTTCATCAAAACAATTGTAAGTCACTTTTTACTTAATTCTTTCAATTCCTAACATCATTAAACATGTTTTCAATAGAAATCAAAGGTTTTCATGGTAGAATTTCTTGTTTTTGTTAGAATATAGGGTTTTTCATAAATTGGGAAATTGGACCTCGAATTGAGGTCCGATTTTGAAACAAATCATATACATGAACTCATGAGGGGATGGGTAACCGGATTTTGGTCCTAACCCCGAGTTCCGACCATGTGGGCCCGGGGTCAAAATTCACTATTCCGGGCAGAATGTTGTAAAAGTTGTAATTGGCCTTATGAATTAGTTCGTTGAGTAGTATTGATGATATTAAATCAATTGTCTATAGATACGATTGGATTGGAGCCAAATTTGAAAGAAAAAGACATTTCCACGGATTGAATTGTTCATAAACATTCGAGGTAAGTGTTTGTTCTATCCTAGCTTAAGGGAATAGGATTATGTGTTATGTGTTATGTGATCGAGCGCGGTGTATGGGCTGTGGTGACGAGCATCCATACACTAGCGTCTGGTATGACCGTGAGTCGTTGAAAATGCTTATTTTGAGATATATTTATAGATGAATTGTTGAACCTTTGTCAGGTTGTAGAATTGTTATTGTTCTCCCTTGTCGGGACTTGTTGTGAAGATAATTATTGATTGCCCTTATTGGGACAGTTTATGAATTACTGCTTCTTTCTTTGCCCTTAACCGTGATTGTTATTTGGGTGAGGAAGAGTGATAATGCACGAAGGGTGATGCCGTGCCTTGTTTTATTATTTATGCACGAAGGTTAATGCCGTGCCTTGTTTTATTATTTATGCACGAAGGTTAATGCCGTGCCATGTTTTATTGATTATGCACGAAGGATCATGCCGTGCCTTGTTATTGAACCATGTACGAAGGATCATGCCGTACTATGGATGTAAGGATGAGAGTAAAAGCACGAAGAGTGATGCCGTGTACTTTATTTGTTTATTTGGTGAGGATGAGAGTATAAGCACGAAGGGTGATGCCGTGCAACTGCTTGCTATTCCTTGACTTGATATTACTTATGTTTCCATTATACTTTGTTTTTCCTTGTGAATTTATTAACTGTTGTTAATTGTTGAATTCTTTGAGATATTCCTTATCGTGTTATTACCTGGTTATTTCTTGTTATTCTGTGGTATACATATATATTGAATTGCACAGGTTTATGTGGGTGTCTGGTCCTAGGCTTGTCACTACTTCGCCGGGATAGGCCAGGCACTTACCAGCACATGGGGTCGGTTGTGCTGATACTACACTTCTGTTCTTTTTGCACAGGTCCAGGTTACGATCAGGAGCAGCAGCAGTAAATCGATTGTGTGGGAGTTGATCACATTTGAGACCGAGGTAGCTTGTAGACGTCCGCAGGCCCGGCGTCTCTCTCTTTATTTATGTTACTAGCTGTAGTCTCTTTGTTCCGAGACAAACAGAATTATGTTATATTTCTTTCAAACTTTTATGTGTAGTATTCAGTACTAGTTCGTGAGTTGGTGACTCCACGTCTTGGGTAGAGGATTTTAGTATGATTTTTACCTTGTAACTAGTTATTTCTAATTCAATAAAGTATTCCTCACTTATTTAATTAAAGTTATGGTTTGTCGATAAATAAATTATGAAATTGTATTAAAAATAGGATAGTATGAATACAGTGGTTTGCCTAGCTACCACGAGTAGGCGCCATCATGATCCCGATGTTGGGGGAAAATCCGGGTCGTGACAAGTTGGTATCCGAGCTCTAGGTTACATAGGTCTCACCACTCACGAACAAGCTTAGTAGAGTTTGAGAGGTAGGTACGGAGACGTCTGTACTTGTCCTCCAGAGTCTATTGAGTTAGGAAAGAGTCTCTCATTTGTTCTTTCTTGTCGTGCGACTTGTTCCTCAATTGCTTATTGAATTTCTATTCTGTCCTTTCGCAGATGGTAAGGACACGCGCTTCTTCGTCCGCTGACCAGCAGCCCGAGCCCCAGGCAGCTCCCGTGAGGGGCAGGGGCCAAGGCCGTATCAGAGGCCGTGGTAGGGGTAGAGCTCAGCCCCAGGCAGCTACCCCAGAGGTGGAGCCTCATATTGAGATTGACGAGGAGGTTCCAGTCCCAGCAGCTCCAGTGGGCCCAGCTCAGGTCCCGGGAGAGGCTTTATTTACCCCGGATCTTCGGGATGCTTTGGTCAAAATAGCGGGATTTATGGACAGCATTGCCAGAGCAGGTTTATTATCAGTTGCACCAGCCGCTTCTCAGGCTGGAGGAGGGGCCCAGACCCCTATTGGTCGTACTCCGGAGCCAGTAGCTCCTCGGCCTCAGGCACCAGTAATTCAGCCAGCTGTGGCCACTCAGTCAGGTACCACAGCTTATGCCGGCGATGGAGCGGCCATGACTTTCGATTCGTTATGGAGGCTTGATCGGTTCTCCAAGCTATTTACCACTACATTCAGTGGAGCCACATCAGAGGATCCTCAGGACTTCTTATTCAGTTGCCATGCGATTCTCAAGACTATGGGGATCGTGGAGACAAATGGAGCTGACTTCTGTACATTCAGGCTTGCAGGATCCGCCAAGACTTGGTGGAGAGATTATTGCTTGACTCGACCAGCAAGGTCCCCAGCTTTATCATGGGATCAGTTTGCGGAACTATTTATGGAGAAATTTCTCCCTGCTACTCAGCGGGATGTACTTCGGAGGCAGTTTGAGCGCCTCCATCAGGGCACTATGACGGTTACACAGTATAAGACAAGATTTGTCGATTTGGCTCGTCATGCAGTGGTGATACTTCCCACAGAGCGGGAGAGGGTCAGCAGGTTTATAGATGGGCTTAATCAGCCAATTAGACTCCAGATGGCTGTGGGCGTAGGGAGTGATATATCATTTCAGGAGGCAGCAAATGCAGCACGCAGAGTTGAGATGGCTCTTGCTAGGAGAGGCGATTATTGTTCAGATAAGAGGCCTCGTCATTCAGGCAGGTTTGGTGGTTCTTCCTCTGGTGGCAGAGAATCCTTTGATAGAGGCCAGTCGTCCAGGCCTTTTCATTCCGCCCTTCAGGCTTCACAGGGTGGACCAGGTGATCGTGGTTTTCGTGGGCTTTATTCAGACTAGCCTCCTATTAATGCTCAGCCTCTTTAGAGTGTTCGTGGAGGCCATTCAAGTCGTCAGGGCCAGCAGCCCTATCAGTCTAAGAGTTGCTACGGTTGTGGTGACCCAGGTCATTTTATCAGGTATTGCCCTCTTGCAGCGGGCAACTCTCAATAGCGAGGTCCTCGTCCTATGATTTAGGCCCCAGCTGACCCTCAGCCTACCCAGCCAGCCAGAGGCGGGGGTAGAGATTATAGAGGTAGAGGTCGAGACCGTAGAGGTGGAGACCGTCCAACCAGAGGTAGAGGTCAGCCAGTTGATGGTCGTCCTAGAGACGAAGCTTAGAGGGGAGGTGCAGATCCCCGATTCTATGCTTTACCAGCCAGGCCAGAGGCAGAGGCATCAGATGCCGTGATTAAAGGTACTATTCTTGTGTGTGGCAGAGGTGCTTCAGTATTATTTGACCCCGGATCTACATATTCCTATGTGTCTTCCTACTTTGCACCGTATTTGGCCGTGCCCAGCTATGCTCTGGATATTCCAGTTTATGTGGCTACACCAGTAGGTGACTCCATTGTAGTCGATCGGGTGCATCATTCGTGCGTAGTTATATTTGGGGGTCTTGAGACCCGTGTTGATCTGTTGCTTTTGGATATGGTAGATTTTGATGTCATATTGGGGATGGACTGGTTGTCCCCATACCATGCTATTCTAGATTGTCATGCTAAGACCGTGACCTTAGCCTTGCCAGAATCACCCCGATTAGAGTGGAAAGGTACCTCAAGCCACTCCGTTCGCACTGTTATATCCTATGTGAAGGCTCGACGCATGGTCGAGAAGGGGTGTCTAGCTTATCTGGCTTATGTTCGTGATTCCAGCGCAGAGGTTCCTTCCATTGAGTCGGTCCCTATTGCACGGGAGTTTCCTGAGGTTTTTCCTTCAGACCTGCCGGGCATGCCACCCGACAGGGATATTGATTTCTGTATTGATTTGGCACCGGGCACTCAGCCCATCTCTATTCCACCCTATCGTATGGCCCCACCGTAGCTAAAAGAGTTGAAAGATCAGTTGGAGGACCCTCTTGAGAAAGGCTTTATCAGGCCCAGTGTTTCCCCCTGGGGAGCACCCGTATTATTTGTAAAGAAGAAAGATGGCTCGATGCGGATGTGTATTGATTACCGACAATTAAACAAAGTGACAATAAAGAATAAGTATCCACTGCCGAGGATTGATGATTTGTTTGACCAGCTCCGGGGAGCGAGGGTATTCTCAAAGATAGACTTGAGGTCGGGCTACCATCAGCTGAAGATCAGGGCGGCTGACATTCCTAAGACAGCCTTTCACTCTAGATATGGGCATTATGAGTTCTTGGTCATGTCCTTCAGGTTGACCAATGCCCCCGCAGCATTCATGGAGTTGATGAATCGGGTGTTCAGGCCTTATTTAGATCTGTTCGTGATAGTCTTTATAGATGACATCCTGGTGTATTCCCGCAGCCAGGAAGAGCACGAGCAGCACCTCAGAGTGGTTCTTCAGACTCTGAAAGATAACCACCTATATGCCAAATTTTCTAAATGTGAGTTCTGGCTGAGTTCGGTAGCATTTCTGGGTCACATTGTATCAGTGGAAGGTATTCAGGTAGACCCAAAGAAGATTGAGGCAGTCCAGAATTGGCCTCGACCAGCTTCAGTGACCGAGATCCGGAGTTTCTTGGGATTAGCAAGCTACTACCATCGATTTGTAGAGGGGTTCTCTTCTATTGCAGCCTCGATGACCGGGTTGACCCAGAAGGGTGCCCTGTTTAAGTGGTCAGATGAGTGTGAGACGAGCTTTCAGAAGCTCAAGACAGCTTTGACTACGGCACCAGTGTTGATTTTACCCACAGGTGCAGGGCCTTATACAGTTTATTGTGACGCATCTCGTACAGGGCTTGGAGCGGTATTGATGCAGGATGGTAAGGTTATCGCTTATGCTTCGAGGCGGTTAAAAATACATGAGAAGAATTATCCAGTTCATGATCTTGAGTTAGCAGCAGTGGTTCATGCCTTAAAGATCTGGAGGCATTATCTATATGGTGTGACATGTGAGGTGTACACTGATCACAAAAGCCTATAGTACTTGTTCAAGCAAAAGGAGTTGAATCTACGACAGCGGAGATGGTTAGAGTTGCTAAAAGACTATGATGTTACTATCTTATATCACCCAGGTAAGGCCAATGTGGTGGCCGATGCTTTGAGTAGAAAGTATGCCGGCATGGGTAGTCTTGCATACATTCCGGTCAGTCAGAGACCATTAGCTCTAGATGTCCAGGCCTTAGCCAACCGGTTCGTGAGATTAGACATTTCTGAGCCTAGTAGGGTGTTAGCCTGCACGGTCGCTCGTTCTTATTTATTAGAGCGTATCCGTGAGAGGCAGTTTGATGATCCTCATTTGCGTGAGTTGAGAGATACAGTACAGCGGGGAAATCTAGATGATGATGGGGTATGGAAATTGCAGGGTCGAGTTTGTGTGCCCAATGTCGAAGGGATTCGAGAGTTGATCTTAGCGGAGGCCCACATTTCACGGTATTCTATTCACCCAGGCACTGCGAGGATGTACCCGGACTTACGGCAGCACTATTAGTGGCGCAGAATGAAGAAAGATATCGTTGCGTATGTCACTTGGTGTCTGAATTATCAGCAGGTGAAATATGAGCACCAGAGACCTGGTGGTGTATTCCGGAGGATTGAAATTCCCGAGTGGAAATGGGAGCGGATCACTATGGACTTCGTTACTGGACTTCCTTTGACTCGGAGGAAATTTGATGCTATTTGGGTCATTGTTGATAGGCTGACCAAGTCAGCACACTTTATTCCAGTATCTGTCTCCTACTCGTTGGAGAGGTTAGCGGAGGTTCACATTAGGGAGATTATTCGTCTCCATGGAGTGCCAGTATCTATTATCTCTGATCGGGGTACGCAGTTTACCTCGCGGTTCCGGAGAGCGGTCCAGCAGGAGTTAGGCACCCAGGTTCAGTTGAGTACAGCATTTCATCCTCAGACGGATGGCCAGTCCGAGAGGACTATTCAGATTTTAGAGGACATGCTTCGAGCCTATGTTATTGATTTCGGAGGCTCGTGGGACCAGTTTCTGCCATTAGCAGAGTTTGCCTACAATAACAGTTACCAGTCCAGCATCCAGATGGCTCCGTATGAGGCGTTGTATGGTAGGCGATGTCGATCACTAGTTGGATGGTTTGAACCGGGAGAGGCTCGGTTGTTGGGTACATACTTAGTTCAGGAGGCCTTGGATAAGGTCAAGACTATTCAGGAGAGATTACGTTCAGCTCAGTCCAGGCAGAAGACTTATGCGGATCGTAAAGTTTGAGATGTAGACTTCATGGTTGGTGAACGAGTGTTGCTCCGAGTGTCGCCTATGAAGGGCGTGATGAGGTTCGGGAAGAAGGGCAAGCTCAGCCCTAGGTATATTGGTCCATTTGAAATTCTAGACAGAGTGGGAGGGGTGGCTTACAGATTAGCTTTGCCGCCTAGCTTATCAGCCGTGCATCCAGTTTTTCACGTATCTATGCTTCGGAGATACCAGGGCGATCCTACACATGTGTTAGACTTCAGTACTGTCCAATTGGACAATGATCTATCTTATGAGGAGGAACCGGTGGCCATTTTAGACCGGCAGGTTCGACAGTTGAGGTCGAAGAGTTATCCTTCTGTGCGTGTTCAGTGGAGAAGTCAGCCTCCTGAGGCATCGACCTGGGAGTCCGAGTCTGATATGCGGAGACGCTACCCACATTTGTTTCATGACTCAGGTACTTTATATTTTGTCCATTCGAGGACGAACGGTTGTTTTAGAGGTGGAGATTGTGACGACCCAAAGGGTCATCACTTATTTTATTAATCATTTCAAGCTTCTGAGGCCTTGAAAACCTCATTCATGTTGCCTTGATTTACGTGCACAATCCGAGCATGTAGCCGGAAAGATTTTGTGATAGAAAATATGAATTTTATGAGCAATTTGGATAAAAATGATATTAATATTGATATGGTTGACTTCGGTCAACATTTTTGGTAAACGGATCCGGACCCGAGATTGGATAGTCCCGAGAGGTCCGTAGGAAAATATGGGACTTGGACATGCGTCCGAAGTCGAATTCTGAGGCCGAGAGCCCAAGTTATGAATTTTTCTATGAAATTGTTTTTGATGTAATTGTTAAAGGAAATGAATTAATTGACCTTGGTATCGGGCTCGTATTTTGGTTCCGACGCCCGGTACAAGTCTTAAATATTATATATGTGATTTCTGTAAAGTTTGGTGACATTCGGATGTCGTTTGAGATGTTTTGGACCTTGAGTCCCAAGTTTGAAAGTTTTGAAAACCAAAAGTATGAAAATCATGAATTTGAGGCTTGATTTGATGAAAACGATGTGATATTGGCGATGTGATCGCACGAACAAGTTCATAATGTGTTTTTGATGTTGTGTACATGTTTGGTTTGGAGCCCGGGAGCTCGGGTAAAGATTTGATAGGCCGTTGGATGAAATTCTGAATTTTTGCACTGCTGGTTTTTCACCCAGCTGTTGTCTTCGCAATTGCGAAGTATTTCTCGCAATTGCGAAGGTGGCAGGTCAAGGCAGGGTTCGCAAATGCGAACCCTTGGTCGCAAATGCGAAGGGTGCCCAGGACCGTTTGGGTTCGCAAATGCGAACCAAACCTCGCAATTGCGAGACCTCCAGTGAAAAGGCATGCTTCGCAAATGCAAAGCATTCTTCGCAAATGCGAAGGTCCCTCAGCCCAGCCTTGTTCGCAAATGCGAACAAATGTTCGCAAATGCGAAGGTCCCTGGAGGCCAGCCTGGTTCGCAAATGCGAACATATGTTCGCAAATGCGAAGCCCCGAGATTTGCCTTGGCTTCGCAAATGCGAACAAAAGTTCGCAAATGCGAACTTCCCAGCCTTAGCTTATTTTTCAAACTCCAGAAATTGGTCGGGGTTCGCAATTGCGAACCCATGTTCGCAAATGCGAACACGGAGACCTGTAAAACACGATTTTCAGTTCATTTCTTCACTTTTTACAAACCAAAAACACCCATTTGCGATTCTTCACGGATTCCTTCTTCATCAAAACAATTGTAAGTCACTTTTTACTTAATTCTTTCAATTCCTAACATCATTAAACTTGTTTTTCAATAGAAATCAAAGGTTTTCATGGTTGAATTTCTTGTTTTTGTTAGAATATAGGGTTTTTCATAAATTGGGAAATTGGACATCGAATTGAGGTTCGATTTTGAAACAAATCATATACATGAACTCGTGAGGGGATGGGTAACCGAATTTTGGTCCTAACCCCGAGTTCCGACCAAGTGGGCCCGGGGTCAAAATTCACTATTCCGGGCGGAATGTTGTAAAAGTTGTAATTGGCCTTATGAATTAGTTCGTTGAGTAGTATTGATGATATTAAATCAATTGTGTATAGATACGATTGGATTGGAGCCAAATTTGAAAGAAAAAGACATTTCCACGCATTGAATTGTTCATAAACATTCGAGGTAAATGTTTGTTCTATCCTAGCTTGAGGGAATAGGATTATGTGTTATGTGTTATGTGATCGAGTGCGGTGTATGGGCTGTGGTGACGAGCATCCATACACTGGCGTCTAGTATGACAGTGAGTCGTTGAAAATGCTTATTTTGAGATATATTTACAGATGAATTGTTGAACCTTTGTCAGGTTGTAGAATTGTTATGGTTCTCCTTGTCGGGACTTGTTGTGAAGATAATTATTGATTGCCCTTATTGGGACAGTTTATGAATTACTGCTTCTTTCTTTGCCCTTAACCGTGATTGTTATTTGGGTGAGGAAGAGTGATAATGCACGAAGGGTGATGTCGTGCCTTGTTTTATTATTTATGCACGAAGGTAAATGCCGTGCCTTGTTTTATTATTTATGCACGAAGGTTAATGTCGTGCCATGATTTATTGATTATGCACGAAGGATCATGCCGTGCCCTGTTATTGAACCATGTACGAAGGATGATGCCGTACTATGGATGTGAGGATGAGAGTAAAAGCACGAAGGGTGATGCCGTGTACTTTATTTGTTTATTTGGTGAGGATGAGAGTAAAAGCACGAAGGGTGATGCCGTGCAACCTGCTTGCTATTCCTTGACTTGATATTACTTGTGTTTCCATTATACTTTGTTTTCCTTGTGAATTTATTAACTGTTGTTAATTGTTGAATTCTTTGAGATATTCCTTATTGTGTTATTACCTGGTTATTTCTTGTTATTCCGTGGTATACATATATATTGAATTGCACAGGTTTATGTGGGTGTCTGGTCCTAGGCTTGTCACTACTTCGCCGGGATAGGCCAGGCACTTACCAGCACATGGGGTCGGTTGTGCTGATACTACACTTCTGTGCGTTTTTGCACAGGTCCAGGTTACGATCAGGAGCAGCAGCAGTAAATCGATTGCGTGGGAGTTGATCACATTTGAGACCGAGGTAGCTTGCAGACGTCCGCAGGCCCGGCGTCTCTCTCTTTATTTATGTTACTAGCCGTAGTCTCTTTGTTCCGAGACAAACAGAATTATGTTATATTTCTTTCAAACTTTTATGTGTAGTATTCAGTAGTAGTTCGTGAGTTGGTGACTCCACGTCTTGGGTAGAGGATTTTAGTATGATTTTTACCTTGTAACTAGTTATTTCTAATTCGATAAAGTATTCCGCACTTATTTAATTAAAGTTATGGTTTGTTGATAAATAAATTATGAAATTGTATTAAAAATAGGATAGTACGAATACAGTGGCTTGCCTAGCTACCACGAGTAGGCGCCATCACGATCCCGATGTTGGGGGAAAATCCGGGTCGTGACAAGTTGGTATCAGAGCTCTAGGTTACATAGGACTCACCACTCACGAACAAGCTTAGTAGAGTTTGAGAGGTAGGTACGGAGACGTCCGTACTTGTCCTCCAGAGTCTATTGAGTTAGGAAAGAGTCTTTCATTTGTTCTTTCTTGTCGTGCGACTTGTTCCTCAATTACTGATTGACTTTCTATTCTGTCCTTTTGCAGATGGTGAGGACACGCGCTTCTTCGTCCGCTGACCAGCAGTCCGAGCCCCAGGCAGCTCCCGTGAGGGGTAGGGGCCAAGGCCGTATCAGAGGCCATGGTAGGGGTAGAGCTCAGCCCTAGGCAGCTACCCCAGAGGTGGAGCCTCATATTGAGATTGACGAGGAGGTTCCAGTCCCAGCAGCTCCAGTGGGCCCAGCTCAGGTCCCAGGAGAGGCTTTATTTACCCCGGATCTCCGGGATGCTTTGGTCAGAATAGCGAGATTTATGGACAGCATTGCCAGGAGCGGGTTTATTATCAGTTGCACTAGCCGCTTCTCAGGCTGGAGGAATGGCCCAGACTCCTATTGCTCGTACTCCGGAGCCAGTAGCTCCTCAACCTCAGGCACCAGTGGTTCAGCCAGCTGTGGCCACTCAGTCAGGTACCACAGCTCATGCAGGTGATGGAGCGGCCATGACTTCTGATTCGTTATGGAGGCTTGATCGGTTCTCCAAGCTATTTACCACCACATTCAGTGGAGCCACATCAGAGGATCCTCAGGACTTCTTATTCAGTTGCCATGAGATTCTCAAGACTATGGGGATCGTGGAGACAAATGGAGTTGACTTCTGTACATTCAGACTTGCAGGATCCGCCAAGACTTGGTGGAGAGATTATTGCTTGACTCGACCGGCAGGGTCCCCAGCTTTATCATGGGATCAGTTTGCGGAACTATTTATGGAGAAGGTTCTCCCTGCTACTCAGAGGGATGTACTTCGGAGGCAGTTTGAGCGCCTCCATCAGGGCACTATGATGGTCACACGGTATGAGACGAGATTTGTCGATTTGGCTCGTCATGCGGTGGTGATACTTCCCACAGAGCGGGAGAGGGTCCGCAGGTTTATAGATGGGCTTAATCAGCCAATTAGACTCCAGATGGCTATGGGCGTGGGGAGTGACATATCATTTCAGGAGGCAGCTAATGCAGCACGCAGAGTTGAAATGGCTCTTGCTCGGGGAGGCGGTTATTCTTCAGACAAGAGGCCTCGTCATTCAGGCAGGTTTGGTGGTTCTTCCTCTGGTGGCAGAGAATCCTTTGATAGAGGCCAGTCTTCCAGGCCTTTTCATTCCGCCCTTCAGGCTTCACAGGGTGGACCAGGTGATCGTGGTTTTCGTGGGCATTATTCAGACCAGCCTCCTATTAATGCTCAGCCTCTTCAGAGTGTTCGTGGAGGCCATTCAGGTCGTCAGGGCCAGCAGCCCTATCAGTCTAAGAGTTGCTACGGTTGTGGTGACCCAGGTCATTTTATCAGGTATTGCCCTCTAGCGGCGGGCAACTCTCAGCGCAGCGAGGTCCTCGTCCTATGATTCGGGCCCCAGCTGACCCTCGGCCTGCCCAGCCAGCCCGAGGCGGGGGTAGAGATTATAGAGGTGGAGGTCGAGACCGTAGAGGTGGAGACCGTCCATCCAGAGGTAGAGGTCGGCCGGTTGATGGTCGTCCTAGAGACGCGACTCAGGGGGAGGTACGGATCCCCGATTCTATGCTTTACCGCCTAGGCCGGAGGCAGAGGCATCGGATGCCGTGATTACGGGTACTATTCTTGTGTGTGGCGAGAGGTGCTTCGGTATTATTTGACCCTAGATCTACATATTCCTATGTGTCTTCCTACTTTGCACCGTATTTGGCCGTGCCCGGCTATGCTCTGGATATTCCAGTTTATGTGGCTACACCAGTGGGTGACTCCATTATAGTCGATCGGGTGCATCGTTCGTGCGTAGTTATATTTGGGGGTCTTGAGACCCGTGTTGATCTGTTGCTTTTGGATATGGTAGATTTTGATGTCATATTGGGGATGGACTGGTTGTCCCCATACCATGCTATTCTAGATTGTCATGCTAAGACCGTGACCTTAGCCTTGCCAGAATCACCCCGATTAGAGTGGAAAGGTACCTCAAGCCACTCCGTTCGCACTGTTATATCCTATGTGAAGGCTCGACGCATGGTCGAGAAGGGGTGTCTAGCTTATCTGGCTTATGTTCGTGATTCCAGCGCAGAGGTTCCTTCCATTGATTCAGTTCCCATTGTATGAGAGTTTCCCGAGGTTTTCCCTTTAGACCTGCCGGGCATGCCACCCGAGAGGGATATTGATTTATGTATTGATCTGGCACCGGGCACTCGGCCCATCTCTATTCCACCCTATCGTATGGCCCCGTCAGAGTAAAATGAGTTAAAATATCAGTTGCAAGACCTTCTTGAGAAGGTCTTTATCACGCCCAGTGTTTCCCACGGGGAGCACCTGTATTATTTGTAAAGAAGAAAGATGGCTCGATGCGGATGTGTATTGATTACCGGCAATTAAACAAAGTGACAATAAATAATAAGTATCCACTGCCGAGGATTGCTGATTTGTTTGACCAGCTCCAGGGAGCGAGGGTATTCTCAAAGATAGACTTGAGGTCAGGCTACCATCAGCTGAAGATCAGGGCGGCTGACATTCCTAAGACAGCCTTTCGCTCTAGATATGGGCATTATGAGTTCTTGGTCATGTCCTTCGGGTTGACCAATGCCCCCGCAACATTCATGGAGTTGATGAATCGGGTATTCAGGCCTTACTTAGATCTGTTCGTGATAGTCTTTATAGATGGCATCCTGGTGTACTCCCGCAGCCAGGAAGAGCACGAGCAGCACCTCAGAGTGGTTCTTCAGACTCTGAAAGATAACCAGCTATATGCCAAATTTTCTAAATGTGAGTTCTGGCTGAGTTCGGTAGCATTTATGGGTCACATTGTATCGGTGGAAGGTATTCAGGTAGACCCAAAGAAGATTGAGGCGGTCCAGAATTGGCCTCGACCAGCTTCAGTGACTGAGATCCGGAGTTTCTTGGGATTAGCAGGTTACTACCGTCGATTTGTAGAGGGGTTTTCTTCTATTGCAGCCCCGATGACCAGGTTGACCCCGAAGGGTGTCCAGTTTCAGTGGTCAGAGGAGTGTGAGGCGAGCTTTCAGAAGCTCAAGACAGCCTTGACCACCGCACCAGTGTTGATACTACCTACAGGTACAGGGCCTTATACAGTTTATTGTGACGCATCTCGTACAGGGCTTGGAGCGGTATTGATGCAGGATGGTAAGGTTATCGCTTATGCTTCGAGGCAGTTAAAAATACATGAGAAGAATTATCCGGTTCATGATCTTGAGTTAGCAGCAGTGGTTCATGCCTTAAAGATCTGGAGGCATTATCCATATGGTGTGACATGTAAGGTGTACACTAATCATAAAAGCCTACAGTACTTGTTCAAGCAAAAGGAGTTGAATCTACGACAGCGGAGATGGTTAGAGTTGCTAAAAGACTATGATGTTACTATCTTATATCACCCAGGTAAGGCCAATGTGGTGGCCGATGCTTTGAGTAGAAAGTATGCCGGCATGGGTAGTCTTGCATACATTCCGGTCAGTCAGAGACCATTAGCTCTAGATGTCCAGGCCTTAGCCAACCGGTTCGTGAGATTGGACATTTCTGAGCCTAGCAGAGTGTTAGCCCGCACGGTCGCTCGTTCTTCTTTATTAGAGCGTATCCGTGAGAGGCAATTTGATGATCCTCATTTGCGTGAGTTGAGAGATACAGTACAGCGGGAAGGTGCCACACAGGTAAATCTAGATGATGATGGGGTATTGAAATTGCGGGGTCGAGTTTGTGTGCCCAATGTCGAAGGGATTCGAGAGTTGATCTTAGCAGAGGCCCACAGTTCACGGTATTCTATTCACCCTAGGCGCCGCGAAGATGTACCAGGACTTACGGCAACACTATTGGTGGCGCAGAATGAAGAAAGATATCGTTGCGTATGTCGCTCGGTGTCTAAATTGTCAGCAGGTGAAATATGAGCACCAGAGACCTGGTGGTGTATTCCGGAGGATTGAAATTCCCGAGTGGAAATGGGAGCGGATCACTATGGACTTCGTTACTGGACTTCCTTTGACTCGGAGGAAATTTGATGCTATTTGGGTCATTGTTGATAGGCTGACCAAGTCAGCACACTTTATTCCAGTATCTGTCTCCTACTCGTCGGAGAGGTTAGCGGAGGTTTACATTAGGGAGATTGTTCGTCTCCATGGAGTGCCGGTATCTATTATCTCTGATCGGGGTACGCAGTTTACCTCGCGGTTCTGGAGAGCGGTCCAGCAGGAGTTAGGCACCCAGGTTCAGTTGAGTACAGCATTTCATCCTCAGACGGATGGCCAGTCCGAGAGGACTATTTAGATTCTAGAGGACATGCTTCAAGCCTGTGTTATTGATTTCGGAGGCTCGTGGGACCAGTTTCTGCCATTAGCAGAGTTCGCCTACAATAACAGTTACCAGTCCAGCATCCAGATGGCTCCGTATGAGGCGTTGTATGGTAGGCGATGTCGATCACTAGTTGGATGGTTTGAACCGGGAGAGGCTCGGTTGTTGGGCACAGACTTAGTTCAGGAGGCCTTGGATAAGGTCAAGACTATTCAGGAGAGATTACGTTCAGCTCAGTCCAGGCAGAAGACTTATGCGGATCGTAAGGTTCGAGATGTAGACTTCATGGTTGGTGAACGAGTGTTGCTCCGAGTGTCGCCTATGAAGGGCGTAATGAGGTTTGGGAAGAAGGGAAAGCTCAGCCCTAGGTATATTGGTCCATTTGAAATTCTAGACAGAGTGGGAGGGGTGGCTTACAGATTAGCTTTGCCGCCTAGCTTATCAGCCGTGCATCTAGTTTTTCACGTATCTATGCTTTGGAGATACCAGGGCGATCCCACACATGTGTTAGACTTCAGTATTGTCCAATTGGACAATGATCTATCTTATGAGGAGGAACCGGTGGCCATTCTAGACCGGCAGGTTCGACAGTTGAGGTCGAAGAGTTATCCTTCTGTGCGTGTTCAGTGGAGAGGTCAGCCTCCTGAGGCATCGACCTGGGAGTCCGAGTCTGATATGCGGAGCCGTTACCCACACTTGTTTCCTGACTCGGTACTTCTTTCTTTTGTCCGTTCGAGGACGAACGGTTGTTTTAGAGGTGGAGAATGTGATGACCCAAAGGGTCATCACTTATTTTATTTATCATTTCGAGCTTCTGAGGCCTTGAAAACCTCATTCCATGTTGCCTCGATTTACGTGCACAATCCGAGCATGTAGCCGGAAAGATTTTGTGATAGAAAATATGAATTTTATGAGAAATTTGGATAAAAATGATATTAATATTGATATGGTTGACTTCGGTCAACATTTTTGGTAAACGGATCCGGACCGAGATTGGATGGTCCCGAGAGGTCCGTAGGAAAATATGGGACTTGGACATGCGTCCGGAGTCGAATTACGAGGCCGAGAGCCCAAGTTATGAATTTTTCTATGAAATTGTTTTTGATGTAATTGTTAAAGGAAATGAATTAATTGACCTTGGTATCGGGCTCGTATTTTGGTTCCGACGCCCGGTACAAGTCTTAAATATTATATATGTGATTTCTGTAAATTTTGGTGACATTCGGATGTCGTTTGAGATGTTTTGGACCTTGAGTCCCAAGTTAGAAAGTTTTGAAAACAAAAAGTATGAAAATCATGAATTTGAGGCTTGATTTGATGAAAACGATGTGATATTGGCGATGTGATCGCACGAACAAGTTCATAATGTGTTTTTGATGTTGTGTACATGTTTGGTTTGGAGCCCGGGAGGCTCGGCTAAGATGTGATAGGCCGTTGGATGAAATTCTGAGTTTTTGCACTGCTGGTTTTTCACCCAGCTGTTGTCTTCGCAATTGCGAAGTATTTCTCGCAATTGCGAAGGTGGCGGGTCAAGGCAGGGTTCGCAAATGCGAACCCTTGGTCGCAAATGTGAAGGGTTCCCAGGACCGTTTGGGTTCGCAAATGCGAACCAAACCTCGCATTTGCGAGACCTCCAGTGAAAAGGCATGCTTCGCAAATGCGAAGCATTCTTCGCAAATGCGAAGGTCCCTCAGCCCAGCCTTGTTCGCAAATGCGAACAAATGTTCGCAAATGCGAAAGTCCCTGGAGGCCAGCCTGGTTCGCAAATGCGAACATATGTTCGCAAATGCGAAGCCCCAGATTTGCCTTGGCTTCGCAAATGCGAAAAAAATTTGCATATTTTTCAAACTCCAGAAATTGGTCGGGGTTCGCAATTGCGAACCCATGTTCGCAAATGCGAACACAGAGACCTGTAAAACACGATTTTTCAGTTCATTTCTTCACTTTTTACAAACCAAAAACACCCATTTGCGATTCTTCACGGATTCCTTCTTCATCAAAACAATTGTAAGTCACTTTTTACTTAATTCTTTCAATTCCTAACATCATTAAACATGTTTTTCAATGGAAATCAAAGGTTTTCATGGTAGAATTTCTTGTTTTTGTTAGAATATAGGGTTTTTCATAAATTGGGAAATTGGACCTCGAATTGCGGTCCGATTTTGAAACAAATCATATACATGAACTCGTGGGGGGATGGGTAACCGGATTTTGGTCCTAACCACGAGTTCCGACCATGTGGGCCCGGGGTCAAAATTCACTATTCCGGGCAGAATGTTGTAAAAGTTGTAATTGGCCTTATGAATTAGTTCGTTGAGTAGTATTGATGATATTAAATCAATTGTGTATAGATACGATTGGATTGGAGCCAAATTTGAAAGAAAAAGACATTTCCACGGATTGAATTGTTCATAAACATTCGAGGTAAGTGTTTGTTCTATCCTAGCTTGAGGGAATAGGATTATGTGTTATGTGTTATGTGATCGAGTGCGGTGTATGAGCTGTGGTGACGAGCATCCATACACTGGCGTCTAGTATGACAGCGAGTCGTTGAAAATGCTTATTTTGAGATATATTTACAGATGAATTGTTGAACCTTTGTCAGGTTGTAGAATTTTTATTGTTCTCCCTTTACGGACTTGTTGTGAAGATAATTATTGATTGCCCTTATTGGGACAGTTTATGAATTACTGCTTCTTTCTTTGCCCTTAACTGTGATTGTTATTTGGGTGAGGAAGAGTGATAATGCACGAAGGGTGATGCCGTGCCTTGTTTTATTATTTATGCACGAAGGTTAATGTCGTGCCTTGTTTTATTATTTATGCACGAAGGTTAATGCCGTGCCATGATTTATTGATTATGCACGAAGGATCATGCCGTGCCCTGTTATTGAACCATGTACGAAGGATCATGCCGTACTATGGATGTGAGGATGAGAGTAAAAGCACGAAGGGTGATGCCGTGTACTTTATTTGCTTATTTGGTGAGGATGAAAGTAAAAGCACGAAGTGTGATGCCGTGCAGCTGCTTGCTATTCCTTGACTTGATATTACTTGTGTTTCCATTATACTTTGTTTTTCCTTGTGAATTTATTAACTGTTGTTAATTGTTGAATTCTTTGAGATATTCCTTATTGTGTTATTACCTAGTTATTTCTTGTTATTCCGTGGTATATATATATATATTGAATTGCACAGGTTTATGTGAGTGTCTGGTCCTAGGCTTGTCACTACTTCGTCGGGATAGGCCAGGGCACTTACTAGCACATGGGGTCGGTTGTGCTGATACTACACTTCTGTGCGTTTTTGCACAGGTCCAGGTTATGATCAGGAGCAGCAGCAGTAAGTCGATTGTGTGGGAGTTGATCACATTTGAGACCGAGGTAGCTTGTAGACGTCCGCAGGCCCGGCGTCTCTCTCTTTATTTATGTTACTAGCTGTAGTCTCTTTGTTCCGAGACAAACAAAATTATGTTATATTTCTTTCAAACTCTTATGTGTAGTATTCAGTAGTAGTCCGTGAGTTGGTGACTCCACGTCTTGGGTAGAGGATTTCAGTGTGATTTTTACCTTGTAACTAGTTATTTCTAATTCGATAAAGTATTCCGCACTTATTTAATTAAAGTTATGGTTTGTTGATAAATAAATTATGAAATTTTATTAAAAATAGGATAGTATGAATACAGTGGCTTGCCTAATTACCACGAGTAGGCGCCATCACGATACCGATGTTGGGGGAAAATCCGGGTCGTGACAAAAGGCATGTTGTCTATTTTTCACTACTTTTGCAAGACAATTTGTAAGAGAGAACTCTCTCAACTCATTCCTTTATTTTTATCAAGTATTTATTTTATGAATTCAATTATTATTCTTGTTTCTTTGAGCATGAGTAGCTAAATCCTTTTCTAAGGTTTTGATGGAACCTATTGAGTGATGAACTTATCGTGTATGTGATTACAAATTGTTAGCTAGATTTCTATTTGTTCAACTTCACTATTGTTGTAGTTAATTGGTAGGATCCCCAATTAGATGTGCCTATTTAGTGTGCATAACATGGAAAAGAGTGCATATTTAGGTTTATTGTTGAACAACACTACACCTAGGTTATTGGAGGAATCTATAACTTTAGGCGTAAAGATGGGGTTAGGAATAACGAAGTCTTGGGTGCAATCTTAAGTGAACTACTCAAATTGTAGCTAGGTAGGGTAGCTCGGGAGTGTGCACTAGTAAATTATTATAATTGCTCTGGAGAGGGTTACGGTACAAATAGCGTTCATGATTGATAGAATATATTGACAATTTGTATGAGCATAAAAAGAAAGGATTCCATAAATAGGGGAAAGCAATACCTTTGTCTTTCTCCATATTATTTTACCCAACATTCAATTCTTTTTTTTAAGCCTTTTTAATTCTTTCAAAGGTAGTTGTTCGAAACTCACATAAACATATATTCAAAATTTTGGGAACTTGATTCAGAAGTACTCTTGGGTTGTGAAAGTTGTATTTGGTAGGTTAATTCCCTGTGGGATTGATTCTGGACTTATTAGACCAGGTTATATTGACTACGACTGTTGCTTGGACGTGAATCGGTGAGATCCTCAGGAAAACCAAATCACCAACCTCAAACTCCACATTACGATGTCAGACATCAGAATAAGATTTTTTCCTACTTTGTGTCATCCGTAATTTCTCTTGTATCATTTTCATCTTGTCAATAGCTTGGTGAATCAAATCTGGCCCATATAATTTTGTTTCACTGACTTCAAACCATCCAACTGGTGATCTACATCTTTTCCCGTATAGTGCTTCATGTGGGGCCATTTTATGATGGTCATCCTAATTCCCCTTATAATATAGAACACATGTTCGTAGCATATCTTCCATTGTCTGAATGGTACGTTCAGCCTATCCATCATTCTGCGGATGAAATGCAGTTCTGAGATTCAGTTGTATGCCTAAACGCTTCTAAAAATACCTCCAAAAGTTAGTCGTAAATTGAGCTCCTCGGTAAGATATAATACATACTAGCACACCATGAATCCTGACAATTTCTTTGATATACAACTTCGCATAATCTTCAGCTGTGTAAGTTGTTTAACTAGCAGAAAATGGGCACATTTTGTAAGTCGATCAACTATCACCCAGATGGAGTAAAACTTATGATATGTGCGAGGTAATCCAATAACGAAGTCCATATTAATCACCTCCCATTTCTAGGTTGGGATCTCTATATTCTAAAGTAATCCACCGGGTTTTTGATGCTCTATCTTTGCTTATTGACAATTAGGACAATGGTCTACAAATTTTGCAATAGACTTCTTCATATTATCCCACCAATACTGCTCATTGACATCATGATACATCTTTGTTGAGCCGGGATAGATGGAATATTATGATTTATAAATCTCATTCATAATCTTCTATCGCAACCCTGCCATATTAGGCACACACAACCAGCCTTGGTATCTCAGTGCCCCGTCTCCTCTGATCTCAAAAGCCATAATTTTACACTGCTTAATTCTCTCTCTCTCAATCGTACTAAGATAGGATCTTTATATTTCTGTGCTTTTACTTCAGCTACCAAAGATGATTTTGATGTATTCTGTACAGTAACACCTCCATCATCAGAGTCTAAAAATATGATTCTCATATTGGCTAGCTGATGAAGCTCTTTAGTCAACCTCCATCAACCTGCATCAATATGTACTAAGATTCCCATTGACTTACGGCTGAGAGCATCTGCCACAATATTGGCTTTACGGGGATGATACAATATCTCAACGTCGTAGTCTTTCAGTAATTCAATCCACCTACTCCACCTAAAATTCAACTCTTTCTGCTTGAAGATGTATTGTAAACTCTTGTGATCTGTGTAGATGTCAACGTGGATGTTGTCTAAGTAGTGCCGCTATATCTTCAAAGCATATATTACTGCAGCCAATTCCAAATCATGGGTTGGATAATTCTTTTCATCCTTCTTCAATTGCCTTGATGCATAAGAAATCACCTTCCAATGCTGCATCAACACGTACCCCAAACTTATACCTGAGGCATCATAGTATACCATATAACTTTCTGTTCCTTCAAGGAGAGTGAGCACTACTGCGGATGCCAATTGATTCTTCAGTTCCTGAAAAGTACGTTCACAAGTGTCACAACACTGGAACTTGGTAGCTTTCTTTGTTAACTTAGTCAATGGTGTTGATATAGAGGAAAACAATTCTATAAACCGCCTATAATATCCTGTTAGCCCCAGGAAGCTACAGACTTCTGATGGTGTTGTAGGTCTCGGCCAATTCTTTACTGCATCAATCTTTTAAGGGTCAACACTAATACCCTGGTCAGATATCACATGGCCAAGGAATTGTAATGACCCGGCCCGTCGTTACGGGAATTTCTACCCCGTTAACTTGCATTTACATAATTTATGCTTTTATATCAGTATTAGAGTATATCGGGTGAGTTAGGAGTGATTCATGTTGAAAATGAAGAAAATAGCATGTTTGAAGGAAGCTTAAATATGGGAAGTCAAGCTAGAGTTGACTATTGAGTTAGAGTGCTTCGAATTGGATTTTGATGATTCGACTAGTTTTGGGAGATCATTTATGACTTAGGGGAGCAATCAGAATCGAATTCGGAGGTCTGGTGTAGTTCTAGGCTTGAATTGGCTAAGGTTGAATTTTGGCGAAAACCGGATGGTAGGTGAGATTTTGATCCAGGGGTCGGAATGGAATTCTGATAGTTTTTGTAGCTTCGTTATGTGATTTTGGATATGTCTGCAAATTTTCAGGTCATTCGAACGTCGTTTGATAGGGTTTTGGAATGAATGTTAGTTTCAGAAGTTTTGAAGAAACTTAGGCTTGAATCCGTGTGCAAATGGTGATTTTGATGTTTAGGATGGTGTTTTTATGATTGGAACAAGTCCGTATCATGTTTTGGAGTATATTGGTTGTTTTCATTGGGGTCCCGGGGGCCTCGGGATGTATTCCGACAACCAACCGAGCATTTGGAACTTGGAGAAAACTGTAGAAAAATTGCAGGTTGTGCAGTAGACCTTAAGCCATCGCGTTCGCGTGGTCCAGGTCGCCTTCGTGAAGGCAGGGTTGGCTAAGCCATCGCATTCACAATCAGGCTGTCGCGTTCGCGTAGGCCAGGATGGTTGATCTTGGCGATCGCGTTCCTGGAGGTCACGTTCGCGTAGGAGCGTGAGGAAGTGCATCATGTTCGTGTGAAGGGAATCGCGAACGCGTAGATGGAAATTTGGGAAATTGTTCATCATGAACGCGTGGGTGGTGTCACGTTCGCGAAGAGTAAATTGGATCAGGGCATCACGAACGCGTGGGAGGTCACATGAACACGTAGAATAACGAGTCTGATAGTGAATTAAAAATACTGAGACAGTGTAGTCGCGGGTTCATTCACCCAAAACACAATTTTGAACAATAGAGAGAAGAAATCACGGGGAAAACGATGGAAAATCATCGGGTATTCATCGTAGGTAAGTTTCTTGACTCAAAAACATAGTTTTATGGTAGAATTAACATCAATCTTCATGAAATTGGGTAGAAATTGTGAAGGATTGTGGCCTAGATATTGAAAACGAAAATTTGGGTTTTGAAAGGCCATTCGAACTTCGTTTTCGATAAATTTTATATGCACAGACTCGTGGCGAGATGAGGATCGCATTGGTATAACTTTCTGAATTTTTCGGACAGCAGGCCCGGGGTCGGGTTTTTACCAACTTAGCGTATTTATGCGTTGTTCATGTAAATTGAAATGGGTTATGTTTCTTTGGCCCGTAAATGACATAATTATTGTGATTTGAATAGATTCTACATGCGGGGCAGCGAATTCTAAAGGAAAAAGCATTGCGGACTAGTCTACGACCAGCTAGAGGTGAGTAGTTTGTGTATATGGTAGCCTGAGGGTTTGAAACCACGGCTTAGCACATTGTGACGCTAGTAGGGCGTGGCTCGTACCCTGTGGCGGGTGCGGTATTGATTGTGACTGGGGATTGAGACTTGGTCCATCCCGGATATGGATAATATGCTATTAGTGATGGAAATACATTGTGTTTGACATATTTGTGGGCTGTAAGCCTTGTTTGGGGCCTTGGCCGGCCTGTAGTATCCCTAGGGGATAGTATATATGTGATATCTATACTTGCTTAATCAATATTGAAATGCTAAGTCACCAGTTTTGCAAAATAAAATAAAAGATAAAGTACTTTCATAAATTATGAACTAGAATCTGAAAATAAGTAAATTGAGTTGTTTGTGACTTATTTGATTATTGTGGACTGAGGATGGATTGGGCTGCACGATGCAGCGGTTATTATTATATGAGGATCGGGCTGCATGCCGCAACGGTATTTGCGCTTGGGCTGTAGGAGCCCCTCGGGAGTCTGTACACACCCCAGTGAGCGCCGTTGACATTAAATGGATCGGGCTACACGCCGTAGCGGTTATGTGCATTGCATTGCATCTTTATCTGTTGAATTATTCTGTGGTAGCTGTATTGTACCGTTGATGCTAGTTCGTAGGAGGATCGGACGGTAGTTTAGCTTCATATTGTGGTATTCTTTGGATTTCCTGCTTTCAGCTATTATTTTTACTCACTGAGTACTTAGTACTCACCCCTACTCCTGCACCTTTTGTGGGCAGACTCAGGTACTCAAGAGCAGTAGACGAGCATTTCCAGCTTCTGCAGAGTCATTCCGAGTTGCTGAGGTAGCTGCCGACGTTCGCAGAACCTAGCTTCTCTTCCTCTTTCCAATTGTTATTTTATATTCAGACTTGAGTATTTCCATACAGTATTCTCTATTTTTGTAGGGTTTTGTTAGAGGCTCTAGACTTGTGACTCCGGATCTTTGGGAGTGTCACTTGTTTTCGCACTTCTTAGTATTTTGTTCATTATTATTATTATTGGAGTTCTTTGACTCATATATTCTTCTTGGGATGTCCATTTGGGACTGATAATCTATGTGGTAAGTAATTGTTGGTCTGGCTGACCTAGCTTAATTGTTGGGCGCCATCACGACCGGATTTGGGCCGTGACAAGTTGGTATAAGAGCCTAGGTTACTAGGACTCGCGTGTCATAAGACGGTTTAGTAAGCTTTCACTGATCGGTAGGTAGACGTCCGTATCTATCCTCGGAAGGCTAAAAAACTTTAGGAAAAATCTCACTTTTCTTGGATTCATATCGTGCGGTTTATGTTATCGTGAAACTAAACTTTACCCTATTCTATTCTCTCGCAGATAGCGAGAACACGTGCTAGCAGACGTGGTGGACGACCACCATTGGCACCCAGAGGTTGAGGTCGTGGTAGAGGTAGGGCAGCAGTACCAGTACCTGCTGACCCACCAGCTGACCAGGCTCAGCATCAGGTTCCTGCACAAGTGGCCCAGGTTCATGATCAGGTTCCATCTGCTGATGCTCAGGCAGCTCAGGTTCATGCACCGGCAGTTCCCATTGTGATACAGGGTCTTCAGGAGACCTTAGCTAAGATTCTATCAGTATGCACTGGCTTGGCTCAGGTAGTTGCAGCCTCTACTGTAGCGTCTTCTTCACAGACAGGGGGAGGGAATCAGACCCCCGTGGCTCGCACACCCGAGCCGGTAGTACAGGGAATTCAGGCACTTGGGGCAGCTCCAATTCAGCCAGTTGCGCCCGTTGCACCAGCTCCTGCTCATGTGGTTCTAGTTATGCCCGATGATGAGCAGCGTCGTTTGGAGAGGTTTGAGAGGCTACAGCCTCCGACATTCAGTGGTGCTGGGGGCGAGGACGCCCAGGGTTTTCTTGATAAATGTGAGTGTATGCTTCGCACCGCGAGTATTCTGGAGTCCAGCGGTGTTTCCTTCACAACTTTGCGGTTCACAGGTGCAGCGTTTCAGTGGTAGGAGGATTTTGAGAGGCGTAGGTCCGCTAGGGTAGTGGCCCTCACTTGGCAACAGTTCTCCACGGTATTTTTGGAGAAGTATGTGCCTCAATCCCAAAGAGAGGAGCTGCGTCGTCAGTTTGAGTGGCTGAAGCAGGGGGACATGATGGTTACTCAGTATGAGATGAGATTCACATAGCTGGCCCGTCACACCATATGGATGGTTCCTACGGACAGAGAGTGGATCCGGAGATTTATAGATGGCCTTATTTATCCCATCCGTATATTGATGACTAGAGAGAGAGCTTCGGCAGTTACCTTTGAGGAGGTGGTTGATGATGCCCGTCATATTGAGATAGATAGCCGCAGAGAGCGAGAGGAGAGAGAGGCTAAGAGGCCTCGTGGTACTGGCAGTTACAGTGGTGCTCCGTCTAGGGGCCAACCTCATCATAGCAGGGGTCGTTCTTTCAGGTCTCATCAGTCAGGATGTGTAGAGTCCAATGGAGTTTCATCGGATCGTGGTCGTCAGGGCCACCAGGGTTATCAGGGTCAGCAGGGCCGTCAGCAGAGTCAGTATGCATTGAGTACTCTCCCAGCATAGAGCTCTACTCCTGCTTCCTCAGCACAGGATTGATCTGCAGTGAGGGGTCCTCAGCAGCCTTTTCTTCCATCTTCGGGCCGTTGCTTTGAGTGCGGCGACTTGGGCCATATCAAGAGAGAGTGTCCTCAGTGGCTTCGTAGGCGGTCTCAGCAGAGGGATCAACCCTCTTCTTCTACTCCTGTTTCTTCAGCGTCAGCTAGGACTGGTGGCCAGGTAGCCAGAGGTCGCCCTAGGGGCGAGGATCGTACTAGTGGAGGCCAGGCTCGTTTCTATGCTCTTCCGGATAGGAAGGATGCTAGTGCTTTAGAAACTGTCATTTCAGGTATTATCTCAGTCTACCATAGAGATGCTTCTATCTTATTTGATCCCGAATCCACATATTCCTATGTTTCTACTTATTTTTCACATCACTTGGGTATGACCCATGGTATTCTTGCTTTGCCTGTGCATGTGTCTACCCCGGTGGGGGATACCGTTGTTGTGGATCAGGTATATCGATCCTGTCTTATTACTATTGGGGGTCTGGAGACCGAGTTGATTTATTACTATTGGGCATGGTAGATTTCGATGTGATTCTAGGCATGGATTGGCTATCTCCTTACCATGCGATTCTGGACTGTCATGCCAAGACAGTCACACTAGCTATTCCAGGTAATCCGAGGATCGAGTGGCGTGTCTTGACTGATTATGTGTCCGACAGCGTGATTTCTTATATAAAGGCCCAACGAATGATTGGTAAAGGTTGTTTATCTTATTTGGTCTTCATTAGAGATGTTGAGGCTGAGACACCCAGTCTTGATTCAGTCCCCATTGTGAGGGAGTTTCCGGATGTATTTCTAGCAGACCTGTCGGGCATGCTGCCTGACAGGGATATCGATTTTGGTATTGACTTGGTGCCGGGCACTTAGCCCATTTCTATTCCTGCCTATCGCATGGCACTAGCAGAGTTAAAAGAATTGAAGGAAAAGCTTCAGGAACTCTTAGATAAAGGTTTCATTCGCACGAGTGTGTCACATTGGGGTGCACTGGTATTGTTCGTGAAGAAGAAAGATGGAACAATGAGAATGTGCATTGATTACAAGCAGCTGATCAAGGTAACAGTGAAGAATAAGTACACATTGCCTCGCATTGAGGACCTATTTGATAAGCTCCAGGAGCTAGTGTATTTTCTAAGATTGATCTTCGATCGGGCTATCATCAGTTGAGGATCAGGGACTCAGATATTATGAAGACAACGTTCAGAACGCGATTTGGGCACTACGAGTTCCTGGTGATGTCTTTCGGGCTGACTAATGCCCTAGTTGCATTCATGCACTTGATGAATAGCGTATTTCGGCCGTACCTTGATTCCTTTGTGATTGTGTTTATTGATGATATTCTGGTGTATTCACGCAGCCAGGAGGAGCATGCACAACACTTGAGAGTGGTATTGCAGAGGTTGAGAGAAGAGAAGCTTTATGCAAAATTCACTAAGTGTGAGTTCTGGCTTGACACGGTGACTTTTCTGAGACATGTAGTGTCCAATGATAGTATTCGGGTTGATCCACAAAAGGTCGAGGCAGTGCGGAATTGGCCCAGACCTTCCTCAGCTACCTAGATTCGGAGGTTTCTCGGCTTGGTAGGCTATTATCGCTGGTTTGTTCAGGATTTCGCATCTATTGCTTCACCGTTGACTAAGTTGACACAGCAGAATGCTCCATTTGTGTGTTCTGATGAATGTGGGGAGAGCTTCCAGAAGCTCAAGGAGGCTTTGACCACAGCTCCAGTACCTATGTTGCCATCAGCTTCAGGGTCATATACGGTGTATTGTGATGCTTCTAGAGTTGGGCTCGATTGTGTGTTGATGCATGAGGGTAGAGTTATTACATATGCTTCTCATCAGATAAAGCCCTACGAGAAGAACTACACTGTTCATGATTTTGAGTTAGCTGCTATTGTTCATGCCTTGAAGATTTGGAGGCATTACCTATATGGTGTATCTTGTGATGTATATATAGACCACCGCAGCCTTCAGCAATTGTTTAAGCAGAAAGATCTCAATTTGAGGCAGCGGAGATGGCTTGAATTGTTTAAAGACTATGATATTACTATCTTTTACCATCCCGGGAAAGCCAATGTAGTGGCTGATGCATTAAGCCGGAAGGCTATTAGTATGGGCAGCTTGGCATATATTCCAATTGGGGAGAGACCCCTTGCAGTTGATGTTCAGGCATTAGCTAATCAGATGGTGAGGTTGGATATTTCTGAGCCTAGTCGGGTGATGGCTTGTGTAGTAGCTCGTTCTTCCTTATATGATCATATTCGAGAGCGCCAGTATGATGACCCACACTTACTTGTCCTTAAGGACAGATTTCAGCATGATGATACCAGAGATGTCTCTATTGATAGTGATGGTGTATTGCGGATGCAGGGCCGGATATGCGTGCCCAATGTTGATAGCCTTCGTGAGTTGATATTGGAGGAGGCCCATAACTCGCGGTATTCTATTCATCCAGGAGTCGCAAAGATGTATCGGGATTTGAAGCAGCATTACTGGTGGAGAAAGATGAAGAAAGATATTGTGGGCCATATGGCACGGTGTCTAAACTGTCAGCAGGTCAAGTACGAGCATCAGTGACCTGGTGGTGTATTCCAGCGTATTGATATTCCTGAGTGGAAATGGGAAAGGATTTCTATGGACTTTGTTAGTGGAGTCCCTCGGACAGCGAGGAAGTTTGATTCAGTTTGGGTGGTGGTGGATAGGCTGACCAAGTCACCTCATTTCATCCCAGTGTGTACTACATACTCTTTAGAGCGGTTGGCAGAGATATTCATCCGTGAGATTGTGAGATTGCATGGATTTCCCATTTCTATTATATCAGACAGAGGTACCCAGTTCACTTCTCAGTTCTGGAGGGCATTTCAGCGAGAGTTGGGTTCACAGGTAGAGCTGAGCATAGCATTTCATCCACAAACGGATGGGAAGTCTGAGCGTACTATTCAGATATTGGAGGACATGGTGCGTGCTTGTGTCATTGATTTCGGTGGTTTATGGGTTGATTACTTGCCTCTTGCAGAGTTTTCCTATAATAACAGCTATCAGTCCAGCATTTAGATGGCACCGTATGAAGCTTTATATGGGAGGTGGTGTAGGTCTCCAATCGGTTGGTTTGAGCCCGGCGAGGCTAGATTGTTTGGGACAGAGTTAGTTCAAGATGCCTTAGACAATTTAAAGGTGATTCAGGAGATACTTCGCATAGCTCAGTCGCGTTAGAAGAGTTATGCGGACCGGAAGGTCCGAGATGTGTCTTATTCAGTGGGTGAGAAGGTGTTGTTGAAGGTTTCGCCTATGAAGGGCGTTATGAGGTTTGGGAAGAAAGGGAAGTTGAGTCCAAGGTTCATTGGACCTTTTGAGGTGCTTAGGAAAGTTGGGGGGTGGCCTATATGCTTGCTTTACCACCCAGTTTGTTGGGAGTTCACCCGGTGTTCCATTTATCTATACTCCGGAAGTAAGTCGGGGACCCGTCTCATGTGTTAGACTTCAGCACAATACAACTAGATGATGACTTGACTTATGATGTGGGGCCAGTAGCCTCCTTGGGTCGACAGGTCCGTAAGCTGAGATCCAAGGACATAGCTTCAATGAAAGTGCAGTGGAGAGGTCGTCCCGTGGAGGAAGCAACTTGGGAGACCGAGCAGGAGATGCGAAGCAAATATCCACACTTATTTGATACTCCAGGTATGTTTCTTAACCCGCTTGCGGACGAGCGTTTGTTTAAGTTGGGGAGAATGTAATGACCCGACCCGTCGTTACTGGAATTTCCACCCCGTTACCTTTCATTTACATTATTTATGCTTTTATATCAGTATTAGAGTATGTCGGGTAAGTTAGGAGTGATTCGGGTTGAAAATGAAGCAAATAGCATGTTTGAAGGAAGGTTGAATATGGGAAGTCAACCTAGAGTTGACTATTAAGTTAGAGTGCTCGGAATCAGATTTTGATGATTTGACTAGTTTCGGGGGATCATTTATGACTTAGGGGAGCAATCAGAATCGAATTCGGAGGTCCGGTGTAGTTCTAGGCTTGAATTGGCTAAGGTTGAATTTTGGCAAAAACCAGATGATAGGTGAGATTTTGATCTGGGGATCGGAATAGAATTCCGACAGTTTCTGTAGCTTTGTTATGTGATATTGGATATGTCTGCAAATTTTCAGGTCATTCGGACGTCGTTTGATCGGGTTTTGAATTGAATGTTATTTTCGGAAGTTTTAAAGAAACTTAGGCTTGAATCCGTGTGAAAATGGTGATTTTGATATTTAGGATGGTGTTTTTATGATTGGAACAAGTCCGTATCATATTTTGGAGTATGTTGGTAGTTTTCGTTGGGGTCCCGGGGGCCTCGGGATGTATTCGGATCATCAACCGGGCATTTGGAACTTGGAGATAACTACAGAAAAATTTCAGGTTGTGCAGCAGAACTTAAGCCTTCACGTTCACGTTGTCCAGGTCGCATTCGCGAAGGCAGGTCTGGCTAAGCCATCGCGTTTGCGATCAGGCTATCGCATTCGCGTAGGCCAGGATGGTTGAGCTTCGAGATCGTGTTCCCTGAGGTCGCGTTCACGTAGGAGCTTGAGAAAGTGCATCGCGTTCGTGTGAAGGGAAACGTGAACGCGTAGAAGGAAATCTTGGCAGCTGGGAAATTGTTCATCGCGAATGTGTGGGTGGCGTCGCGTTCGTGAAGAGTAAATTGGAGCTGGGCAACGCGAACGCGTGGGAGGTCACGCGAACGCGTAGAGTAACGGGTCTGTCAGTGAATTAAAAATACAGAGACAGTGTAGTCGCGGGTTCATTCACTCAAAACGTAATTTTGAACCCTACAGCGAAGAAATCACGGGGAAAACGATACGAAATCATCGGGTATTCATCGAAGGTAAGTTTCATGACTCAAAAACATAGTTTTATGGTAGAATTAACATCAATCTTTATGAAATTGGGTAGAAATTGTGAAGGATTGTGGCCTAGATATTGAAAACGAAAATTTGTGTTTTGAAAGGCCATTCGAACTCCGTTTTTGATAAATTATATATGCACGGACTCGTGGCGAGACGAGGATCGCATTGGTATAACTTTCTGAATTTTTCGGACAGCGGGCTCGAGGTTGGGTTTTTACCAACTTAGCGTATTTATGCGTTGTTCATGTAAATTGAAATAGGTTATGTTTCTTTGGCCCGAAAGACATAATTATTGTGGTTTGAGTAGATTCTACACGCAGGGCAGCGAATTCTAAAGGAAAAGACATTGCGGACGAGTCTACGACCGGCTAGAGGTGAGTAGTTTGTGTATATGGTATCCTGAGGGTTCGAAACCCTAGCTTAGCACATTGTGACGCTAGTAGGGCGTGGCTCCCGCTCCGTGGCAGGTGCGGGATTGATTGTGGCTGGGGATGGAGACTTGGACCATCCCGGATATAGATAATATGTTATTAGTGATGGAAATACACTGTGTTTGACATATTTGTGGGCTGTAAACCTTATTAGGGGCCTTGTGCCGACCTGTAGTATCCCTAGGGGATAGTATATATGTGATAGCTATACTTGCTTAATCACTGATCTCAGTCCTGGAATTTGAAATCACAATATTGAAATGCTAAGTCACCGGTTTTGCAAAATAAAATAAAAGATATAGTATTTTCATAAATTATGAACTGGAATCTGAAAATAAGTAAATTGAGCAGTTTGTGACTTATCTGATTATTGTGGACTGAGGATGGATCGGGCTGCACGCCGCAGCAGTTATTATGATATAAGGATCGGGTTGCACGCCGCAGCGGTATTTGGGATTGGGCTATAGGAGCCCCTCCAGAGTCTGTACACACCCCTAGCGAGTGCCGTCGACGTTAAATAGATCGGGCTACACGCCGTAGCGGTTATGTGTATTGCATTGCATCTTTATCTGTTGACTTATTCTTTGGTAGCTGTATTGTACCGTTGATGCTAGTTCGTAGGAGATTCGGACTGTAGTTTAGCTTCATATTGTGGTATTCTGTGGATTTCCTACTTTCAGCTGCTTTCATATAATTATTACACATTGAGTACTTAGTACTCACCCCTACTCCCTGCACCTTTTGTGTGCAGACTCAGGTACTCAGGAGTAGTAGACGATTATTTCCAGCTTCTGCAGAGTCATTCCGAGTTGCTGAGGTAGCTGCCGACATTGACAGAACCTAGCTTCTCTTACTCTTTCCAGTTGTTATATTATATTCAGACTTGAGTATTTCCATACAGTATTCTCTATTTTCGTTGGGTTTTGTTAGAGGCTCTTGACTTGTGACTCCGGATTTTTGGGAGTGTCAGTTGTTTTTGCACTTCTCAGTATTTTGTTCATTATTATTATTATTGGATTTGTTTGACTCATATATTCTTCTTGGGATGTCCATTTGGGACTGATATTCATTGTGGTAAGTAATTGTTGGTCTTTCTGACCTACCTTAAATGTTGGGCGCCATCACGACCGGATTTGGGTCGTGACAGGAATGCTACTCAGTTCAGCCAAAATTCACATTTGGAAAGCTTAGAATATACATTACGATCCTGAAGCATCTGTAATATTATCTACAAGTGGCCCGCATGTTCCGCCTCCGAACGAGAATACACCAGAATGTCAACAATGAATACAATCACAAACACATCAAGATAGGCCCCGAATACAGTATTCATGAGATCCATAAAGGTTGCTGGGGAAATTGTTAACCCGAACGACCTCACCAAGAACTCAAAGTGCCCATATCTTGTCCGGAAGGCCATCTTTGGAATATCCTTCTCCCTAACCCTAACCTAATGATTCCCTAAACGTAAGTCAATCTTAGAGAAATACTTGGAACCCGTGATTTGGTAAAATAGGTCGTCAATTCTTGGAAGTGGATAATTGTTCTTTATAGTAAACTTATTCAATTGCTGATAGTCGATACAGATTCATACTGATCCATCTTTCTTCGGAACGAATAGGACTGGCGCACCCCTACGTGATGTGCTAGGCCTAATGAAGCCCTTATCCAGCAAGTCCTTTAACTGCTCCTTCAACTCTCGCAACTCTACCAGGGCCATTATGTATGGAGGGATAGAGATTGGTTGCGTGTTAGGCAACACATCAATGCTAAACTCAATCTCCCATTCTGGAGGAAGGTCTGGGAGTTCATTTGGGAAAACATCTGGAAATTCATTAACCACGAGGATTGATATTAGAGTCGGCGCTTCGCCTCCGCATCCCTAATGCGGACGAGATGATAAATATAACATTTTGAGATCATTTTCCTTGCCTTAAGCTAGGAAATAAACATACCTTTTGATGTAGCAATGTTACCCTTCCATCTAATGACGGGTTCACCAAGAAATTGAAACCTAACAATCTTTGTACAACAATCAACATTTGCATAGCATGAGGACAACCGGTCCATTCCCGTTATCATATAAAAATAAACCATTTTTAACTCAAATAAATTTGCCGAGGTTTCACGACTACAAATCATCATAGTGCAACCTCTATATACCCTTATAGCAATCATAGAAACTCCTATTGGAGTAGATACCACAAGGGGTGTACTTATCAATTCAGGTTCAACGCTAACTTATTAGCCACAAAGGTTGTCACATATGATAATGTGGATCCCGGATCAATCAGCGTGTATATATCATAAGAAAACATAGACAATATACCTATAATAACATCTGGAGATGACTTGAGATCCTGTCGACCTACTAGAGCTTAGGTTCGACTTTGAGCACCACTCAAACTCGGCCCTGCACCTCTACCTCTACCATGACCTGTCAACTACTATAAACCCCGTGCTGGAGGTCGAACTGATAAGGAAGAACCGTATACAGATCCAATCGACTGAGCCATACCATCACCTCCTCTGTTAGGACAATACGGCATTATATGGCTATGTTTTTCGCAAGAATAATACGCATCAGAACTTTGACGGCATAGTCCAAATTGGGCCTTGCCGTACTGATCACAACGTGGTGTCGGGGGTCTCATCTGACTAGTATCCCTATGATGTTGCGAGCCAGATGCTCGCGAACTCTGACCTTGACAGAAATGTGATCAATCATATCAAGGCCACTATAACTGTGGAGGAGTACTAGCTACATGTGGCACCGAACTCCTAAAAGACTGGGGCCTGACGCTGCCTCTAAACTCATCAGAATAACTTGCAAGTCTCGCCCTTTTATACTAGCCCCTATCATGCTCCCTATCTGCTCTCTGCTAGCGCTTACGATCCTCTAGGGTCTGGGCATAAGACGGAATACTGGAAATATCCATGCCGTCCACCAAGGAGGTTGTCGTGTACTCATTTATCAAATGTGGTCCCAACCCATTCACGAACAAATGGACCCTACCACTCATCTCGGACACCATATGGGGAGAATACCTTACTAAAGAATCAAACTGCATACTATACTCTCACATACTCATATTACCTTGTCTAAGGTTCAAGAACTTATCAACTTTAGTTCGTCGTATCTCATCTGGCAAGTAGTGACGAAGAAAGGCCTCAGAAAATTCCTTCCACACAGTTGGAGGAGCGTTCGGACCCCTGGATCTCTCCCAACTATCATACCAGAGAACCGCTAAATCCTATAGCTGATAAGAGACCAACCTGACTGCCTCTGTATCACTAACATGTATAACCCATAATGTACGATAAACCTGGTCAATAAAAGTCTGGGGGTCCTCCTTGGGGTCCAATCCGATAAACACTAGAGGGTCTAAATTAATAAATTCATGAACTCTCGTACCAACTGGTTTATCAGCAGCACCTGTATTCTGCCTCCGAGCTTGAGCAGATACCAAGCTAGTCAATAAATGCAAATCACTCTGCATATCCTCGTCTATAGTGCTAGACGGAGGAACTAGAGGTGCTGGGTGCCTCCTAATATCCTCTAGAGGAGACAGAGTAGATGAGGTATGAGATGGCATCTCACTTTGAGCCTCACTTTGGTCTGCTCTGGCTTGGGGCACCTGATTGGTACCGTCTCCTGCAGCTATATCAAGTTGTCTACTAATTGTTTTCTTCCTAGTCGAAGGCATCACTGAAAGCAATTAAGGTGAATATTAAAGACGAACACTTACGACTCAGCTATATACACGATCTAGATTCATAAATGTAACAACCCTAGATCTTACATAGCCTCCGGATTATAAATGTGGTGTGCTACATATCCATAATCAGAACTCTACTAGACACAGCTCATAGACAATCCCTAGGATAGAGTTGCTCTGATACCAAGTTTGTCACGACCCAAATTGGAGGGCCATGACTAGCACCGGACCATACTTTCCGAGCGCCAACATACATTTTATCTAAACTTCTTCATAATCTTTTAGGGTTGACGAGATCAATATAAATGGTAGACATGGATCATGGACAACCTACAATAAAATATGATTGCATGAACTTACATAACATGGGATGACCAGAAAATCAAGAAATTATATATATGTATGGTACAAGCTACCACGCTACCATGAAGGACTATACAACAAATATCAGCCGACAAGGCGTACCAAACTATACATGAATTGACACTTGTCTATGAGCCTCTAAAGGAACATAAGTGTTGCAACATAGCAACAACATGGCCCCAACATACCCATAATGTCTATAACAAAAATGTATACCAAGACCACGGCATGTCCGGAGAAGGGATCTCGCCATTCACCGCTGAATTAGAAAGCCTACTGTAGTGGGGGAGCTGCACTTGTCTGTCTATCAGGACTTGCAAGCACGACATGTAGCATCCACAAATAAAAGGACGTCAATATGAATAAGGTACTGAATATGTAAGGCATGGAACCATAAATATGAACAATAACATAAGCAGGGATAGATAACATACAACCTGTAACATCTGAGTACCTCTGAGGACTACTGACATGAAATGTATAATACATAAGTATAAATACATAAACATTTAAAACATACGCCTTTATAGGCATCATCATCATCATCATATCATACCCGGTCGTAATATGCTCGATAAAAAACGTACTCGGCCATCATAAGGCTCGGTAGAATCGTATCTGGCCACGTGGTGCTTGATAAAACCCAACTAATCAGTGGTTGCATAATAGGTGCCATACCCGGTCGACTATAGCATGGCTCAGTAGAGTAAAATAGATAAATATATATATATTGCATGCTCGACTCATAGAAACATTTTTTAGACCTTTCAAAGTGATGTAAGGTCGGTATCCTCTGTACACGATATTAGGACTAACTTTGCACTATGAACCTTATAAGAATTAGGAAGTACCAACAACATTGATAACATACGAATAAGAGAAGCAACATCAACAACAATCGTTCCATAAGAGGGGAAACAATGTAAGTATTGCTAGCTTCTAAGAGTAGAGTATCTTTGGAAGCTCATTCATTACATTATGTACAATCGGAGTCGTGAGAAAGAAGGAAAGGGATAGCCTCACATACCTTGTATATACTGCCCATCCTCAAGCTATGCAAATGTCACGACTCCTTAGTCTACAATAGGAGAAATGACACTATCATTAACGTTTAAGCATCGCAACTATTATGTACCAACCACAACCCATTTTGTGTTGAAACGGACAACACCTCCCCTATTTATATGACTTTACACAAGTGAAAACAATCACCAGACAGCCAAACAACATCAATGTTAATCATATTGAACATCCCAAAATAGTCCACCATCTGATAACGTTACTACCAAGCCTTTCAATATATATTTTACGAGTTCTAGCTTCAATGACTTAGCCGCAACTTGGATAATCTTTAATAAATATAGATTAAGAGGTTCCTTACATTTATAAAGAAAACAAAACTCCAATTTGACCTTACTTCTCCACGAAATATCCCTCCAATTCTGCCACAACAACAAGGAAACGAAACTAGCAATCAAGTAGTGTTTTTTCATCACTAGAATCACTTTAGAAGACTTTAAATCACCTAGGGTTGATATTAAGAACTTGAGGGAGTATTTACAGAATATAAACCCTATAAAAAAAACCTCCCACAGGAGCTGGAACAACAAAAAAATGAGCAACAACAAGAACAACGATAGACTTACTAGCGCCACGGGATTCCCGACACTTGAATTGTGTTGTTTCCCTTTGTTTGGGTCTTTAATCTTGAGAGAACCTTCAGTGGGTGTTCCTAGGGTTCTATGGTCTGAAAATAATGAAAATAAATGGCTTAAAACGGGTTGGAGGCGTCCTATATTGATCCAAATGTCTTAAACCGCCTAAGTGGGCCTCATAGAGAGGTGCTTGGTGCAGTGTCGCGAAAACATGAATATCTCTCTACTTCGAGATCATATCGACAAACATTTTAATGAATTATAAAATAGACTCATAGATCTTCAATTTACTATTAATATCATTCAACAATTCTAAGTAAATAGGGATAAAATCTTAGTAACATTTGACCCAATATTTAAGTAAAATTATGAACTTACGTTGCGGCAACTTTTGTCTCATAACTCATTTGACTTCAAGAATTATGGTACAGATATTATATGATTCAAATACCTTAAAACACTACCACTTAAGTGTATTAATAACCTCTAGGTTTACCCGAAAATATGGCTGACAACATCCTTGATTTGTTTAACTTCTAATACTTGTTAACCACCCTTATACAACTTTGTATCATTTAAGACCAATAGGATTAACTTCTTATCATCTTATAGATAATCCTTTCATGGATTTATGTCGACTACATTATGTCATGTGCTAACATACACGAATATGGGTTGTAACAATACCCTTGCTCCCTGGAGCTGGTCAAACAAATTATCGATGTACGGTAGTGGGTACTTGTTCATCACTGTCACCTTATTCAACTGCCTGTAGTCAATGCACATTCTCATTGTGCCATCTTTCTTCTTCACAAATAAGATTGGTGCACCACACAGTGATACACTCGGACGAATAAACCCTTTATCTAGGAGTTTCTGAAGCTACTCCTTCAATTCCTTTAACTCTGCTGGTGCCATACGATAGGGAGGAACAGTGATGGGCTGAGTGCTCGGCACCAGATTAATACCAAAATCAATGTCCCTATCCGGTGGAATCCCCGACAGGTCTGCTGGAAACACATTTTGAAAATCCCTCACAATGCAGACATAATTAAGACTAAGAGCCGCAGCTCCAATATCTCTCACAAAAGTCAAAAATGATAGACAACCCTTCCTAACCATCCGCTGGGCCTTTAGGAAGGAAATCACCCTACTGGGAACATAGTCAATCACACCACTCCACTCAATCCTCAGGACACCCGGTATGACCAAGGTGACTGTCTTGACATGGAAATCTAAAATAGAATGGCATTAAAATTATTCGAACATTTTATTACTTAATTCTTTTTTTGTCGTACAAAAAAACTTTTTGAATTCCCGGTAGAAAAAGATTTCGCAAACAAAAAAGCCTTTAATGCTATCGAATATCCCTTCCTTTTCCAAATATTTTTACATATACGTTTTTTTGATGTCGAAGTACATTCTTTTGGAACTGCCATTTAGAAATTACAGAGATAACCAATCCATGCCTAGAATAATATCAAATCTACCATGCTTAATAGCAACAAATTAACTCGGGTCTTCAAACCCCCAATAGTCACTAAACACGACTCATATACATGGTCTACCACAATAGTATCGCCCACCGGGGTGGATATATGAACTAGCAAAAGCAAGGCACCCCAGGGTCGTACCCAAATGGTGAGAAAAATAAGAAGACACATAGGAATAGGTAGAATCGGGAACAAATAAAATTGAGGCATCCCTGTGCCGGACTAAAATAATACCTGTGATAGCAGCATCCAAAGCAGTAGCATCCGACCGGCCTTGAAGGGCATAGAATCGAGCCTGACCACCACTTGATTAGCCTCTCCCTCTAGGGTGGCCCCTAGCTACCTGACCCTCACCACTAGATAGCAGTGCAAGTGCTGAAGAAGATGGTCCAGAAGATAAAGGCCGACTCATCTGCTGAGACTGACTACCACAAAGCCGATGAAACTGCCTCCATAAGTGCCCAAACTCCCCACACTCAAAATAGCTTCCGGGTGCTGAAGTATAGGATTGAAGCGAGCCCCGTGCACTAGAGTGACAGGATGGCACACCCGGGCAGGAGAAACCCTAAACAGATGGAGCTCGTGACAAACCCTAAGTTGGAAAGGCGCTGAGGGATGGCTAGCTCTATTGATAACCTGATGACCTCAACCGGAAGACGACCTACGATACTCAGAGCGACCTGACTGAGGAGGCCTGAATAAACGACTACTACTCTACTAGAACTGACCCCTATATGGGGCACCATTAAAGATACTAGAACCTTGAGGCCTTTAGGCCTCCCTTTCCTCTATGTTCTGACGGCGAGCAAACTCAATATCACAAGCAATGTCAACTACATCTTTAAAGGAAATGCCCAAAACTCTCTCTCGAGTCATCAGAATACGAAGGTGATAGTTAAGACCATCTACAAGCCTCTTGATCCTCTCTCTGTTGGTCGGAACCATCCACGAGACATGACGGGCTAACTCATAAAATCTTTATTTCCCTTAGTAGGTGGTACTGGTGGCCGATCATCTCGTATTGTAGCACGATTCCTCGGATCAACAAAGTCGTATGACAAGAATTTCAAGAATGTGAAGTTTTCCTAAGGGTTCTACAGCCTCTCGAGGATGAATAAAGACGTCTCCATACCGATCCGCGAGACTCTACTAAACCTGCTCATGACTCGTGAGACCTTGTAACCTAGCCTCTGATACCAACTTGTCACGACCCAAACCCATGTGGTCGTGATGGCGTCTCTCGTGAAGACAGGGACAACAACATTTAACTCCTCAAATATCTAATAGTTATTAACCATAAATAAGCTTAAATAAGGAATATCATAACCTGCAATACGGACATAACTGCGATAACAAGAAAGCCAACCCAAATCCAGCCTGCAATTGGGGTGTCACAACTCATGAGCTACTACAAAATTTAATAACTACTACAAGACTCTATCTAAGAACATAGTCCGAAGATAGATGAAATACAAAAGATAAGGTAGAAACGGGGTTGTGGACGCTGACAGCTACCTCGTCTCTCCTAATCCGCCCGGTCTGGATGGAAATGAACGCTCAGGAATGAACTCTGCTATACCTATATTTGCACATACGGTGCAGGGAGTAATGTGAGTACTCCGACCCAGTGAGTAATAAAAATAAATAATGTCTGAGAACATAAAATCCCACTAAGACACAATTAACGCTATCTTCCGTAGTAAAATCAGATAAACAGTAGAAACCAGTGAAACACAGTAAGAAATCTATTTGAAAACAGTTAAAAAAAATTATTTCAATCAATAAGAAATGCTCAGGAACTTGCCCCTCGGGCGCCATATCAAACTCTCAGTATAGTATCAGCACTGTGGCTCTGTATCAATCATATAGTACAACATCAGCCCCTCGGGCTCACTCTCAATCACATGGGTACCCACGCTCACTGTGGGTGTGCAGACTCCGAAGGGGCTCCTACAGACCAAGTGCTATCAACACGTCCTGAAGTCCTGAATATATCAGTATGAGGCCTGAAAGCCTGCTCATAATACACTCGAGGCCTGAAAGGTTCCTCGCATATCTCTCGAGGCCTGAAAGGTTCCTCGCGTATCTTTCGAGGCCTAAAAGCCTCCTCACATATCACTCGAGCCCTGTAAGCCTCCTCACATCACTCATCATATCCTCATACATGGCCTTTGGCTTCAATCAGTCCAAAAATAATCGAAATCCCCTTGGGCATTAGTTAATAAATATTACTCAGCTTAAACAATGGTTTGAATATTAGGTAAAACTCCAAGTTTGAGTAAAATATAGTTGAGTTCATGAAATAGTTTAAATCACATGGACTGAGTTCAAAGAATATTTCAAGTAGTGAGGAAAACAGTAATGATACCTCATAAGGATTTCAAACAGTCGGCAATAAGCCCAAATCATAGTGAAAAACAACAAGTCATAGCTAATACGCGGTAAAATATCATTCGGACTGGACCAAGTCACAATCCCCATTAGTAAATGTCATCGTGCTCGCCATTGAACGCGTGTCTCATCTCAAACCCTCAGGAAATCATTTAAAATAATTACTCACCTCAAGCCGGCCAAAAGTCTAGCTCGTCAAGTCTTTTCCCCTCGAATTGACTTCCTTACGCGTCGAATCTGACCAAAACCACAAGGAAAACGTCACAATAGGCTAATGAATCATAACCCAATCGAAAAGACTAAAAAAATAATAAAAATCACGAAGTTGGCAAAACCCAAGCCCGGTCCCACTTATCAAAAAATTATGAAATTCACATCACCGAATTCCTCATCTTAGCACGAGCCTATACATATCAAATTCATCAAAATCGGAGTTCAAATTCCACATTTACATTCCAAAAACCAAGCCCTAGTTCTTCCAATTGTTAATCCAATTTTTCATTAGTTAAAGATAGATTCTTCCATAAAATGATGTTTATAGACCATAAAACATACCTCCAATCGATTCCCAGTCAAAACTCTCTACAAAAACCCGTCAATAGCTCTCAAGCTCGCTTAACAATGGAGGAAAAATGGTGGAGCTCGCGGATAAAATAAAACCTTTCAAACCCTTATTCCAACAACTCTTTTCACTTCTGTGATCCTGCTACCGCTTATGCGGGACCGCTTCTGCGGCTATAACTCCGCTTATGTGGTTGTTCATTAAAACCCCATTCGCCGCTTCTGCAACAATCATTTATGCTTCTACGGATTCCTCATCTCCATGCCAAACTGCTTCGGCGATCTCACGTCCGTTTTTGCGGACTCGCTTAGGTGAAAAGAGTTTCACTTCTGTGGAACTACCCAGCTCCACATCAGACCGCTTATGCGACCAACCTCATACTTTCGCGGAGCCGCTTCTGCAGTACATTTCCGCGAAAGTGCTCATACTAGATATTGGCAAGATCTGCCACTTCTCAACTTGAGATTTCATCCCGTTAGCCATCCGAAATAACCCTGAGGCCCCTGGGACCCGAACCAAAGTTAGTAACACATCTTAAAATACCATTCAAACTTTATCCTATCCTCAAAACACGTCAAACAACGCTAAAACCATTAAATCACCTCGAATTCAAGCATAAGTTCGATCAAAACTTCTACAATGCACTTTCAATAAAAAACCCAACCAAACAACGTCCGAATGACCTAGAAGTTTGCACACATATCCAAAATCACTTAAGAAAGTTACCTTAACTCTCGAAATCCCATTCTGGCCCCTGGATCAAAATCTCACCTAACAATCAAAATTTGCCAAAATACTAACTTCGCCATTTCAAGCTAAATTCTACACCGAACTTCCAAATTCAATTTCGATTGCACTCCTAAGTCACAAATCACCTCCAAAGTTAACCAAATCATCGGAATTCACATCCGAGTCCTCTAACTAAATAGTCAGCTTCCATTTGACTTTTCCAAAACAAGCTTCCCTTTAAGAGACTATGTGTCTCATATCCATCTAAAACCAATCCAATTCTACCCGATCACCTCAAGCACTGATATTGAAACATAGAGAAACGCATTATGGGGGAAACAGGGTGGTAACTCACTTTATAACAGGCCGGGTCGTCACATCCTCCCCAACTAAAACAAAATTTGTCCTTGAGCGGGTTAAAAAATATACCTGGAACCTAAAAAAAGTGAGGATATCTGCTCTGCATCTCCCTCTCGGTCTCCCAAGTGGCCTCCTCCACGGGCCGACCTCTCCACTACACCTTCATCGAAGCTATATCCTTTGATCTCAATCTCCAAACCTGATGACTCAAAATAGACACTAACTCCACATCTTAGGTCAAATCATCATCCAACTGAATTGTACTGAAATCCAACACATGATATGGGTCCCCAACATACTTCCAAAGCTTAGATACATGAAATACCAGATGAACGCTAGATAAGCTAGGTAGAAAAGCAAGCTCATAAGCCACCTCTCCAATCCTTCTAAATATCTCAAAAGGCACAATGAACCTCAGACTCAGCTTCCCTTTCTTTCCAAATTACATACCACCCTTCATCGGCGAAACCTTCAACAAGACCTTCTCGCCCACCATATAAGATACATCCCGAACCTTCCGGTCCGTATAACTCTTCTAACGCGACTGAGCTGTACGTAGTCTCTCCTGGATCACTTTCACCTTCTCTAAGGCATCCTAGTCCAACTCAGTCCCTAATAACCTAGCCTCACTGGGCTCAAACCAACTAATCAGTGATCTACACCGTCTCCTATATAAGGCCTTATACGGCACCATCTGAATGCTGGACTAATAGATGTTGTTGTAAGCAAACTCTACAAGTGGAAAGAACTCAGACCAAGAACCTCCAAAATCAATAACACAGGCACGCAACATATCTTTCAATATCTGAATGGTACGCTCGGACTACCCGTCCGTATGAAGATGAAATATTATGCTCAACTCTACCTCTGTGCCCAACTCTCACTGAAAAGTCCTCCAAAACTAGGAAGTAAACTGAGTACCCCTATCTGAGATAATTGAAACTGGGACCCCACGCAATCGTACAATCTCCTAGATGAAAATCTCTGCTAACCACTCTAAAAAATAGGTAGTACATACCGGGATGAAGTGCACGAACTTGGTCAGCCGATCCAGAATAACCCAAATCAAATCAAACTTTCTCGCTGTCCGAGGGAGACCACTCATAAAATACATAGTAATCCTCTCCCACATCCACTCGAGAATATCCATATGCTGATGTACACCACCAGGCCTCTGATGCTCATACTTGACATGCTGACAGTTGAGGCACCGAGCTACATAACGCACAATATCCTTCTTTATTCTCCTCCACCAGTAATGATGTCTCAAATCTCGATACATCTTCACGGCACTTGGATAAAGAGAATACCGCAAGCTGTGGGCCCCCTCCAATACCAACTCCCGAAGCCTATCCATATTGGCTATACAAATCCGGCCCTGCATCCTCAGTACACAATTATTATCAATAGTCACATCCCGAGCATCACCATGTTGAACCCCGTCCTTAAGGACAAACAAATGTAGATCATCATACATGCGCTCTCTAATGTGGTCATACAAGGAAGACTGAGAAACAACGCAAGCCAACACCCTACTAGGATATAAAATATCTAACCTCACCATCCGATTTGCCAAAGCCTGGATATTAACTACAAAGGGCCTCTCCCTAACTGGAATGTACGTCAGGCTACCCATACTAACTGCCTTCTGGCTCAAAGCATCAGCCACTACATTGGCCTTCCTTGAGTGATACAAAATTGTGATATGATAATTCTTGAGTAACTCAAGCCACCTCTGCGGCCTAAAATTAAGATCCTTCTGTTTGAACAAATGCTGAAGGCTGCGATAATCAGTATACACCTCAAAAAATATGCCATATAAGTAGTGCCTCCAAATCTTCAAAGCATGAACTATAACAGCCAACGCAAAATCATGTATATGGTAGTTCATCTCATGGGCCTTCAGCTGATGAGAAGCATATGCAATAACTCTACCCTCCTACATCAACAAACATCCGATCCTAACTCTCGAAGCGTCACAATACATAGTGTAAGAACCTGAAGCTGATGGTAATACCAACACTGGAGCCATAGTCAAAGCTGTCTTGAGCTTCTGAAAGCTCTCCTCGCACTCCTCGGACAACACAAATGGAGCACCCTTCTGAATCAACTTGGTCAAGGATGACGCAATGGAAGAAAATCTCTGAAAAAAATTGGCAATAATACCCTGCCAACCTAAGGAAACTACGGATCTCCGTGGGTGAGGTCGGTCTAGGCCAACTCTGCATTGTCTCTATCTTCTTTGGATCAACTTGAATATAACACAGGACACCACGTGCCCTAGGAAAGCCACTATCCGAAGCCAAACTCACACTTGGAGAACTTTGCATAAAGCTTCTCCTCCCTCAATTTTTGTAAAACCACTCTCAAATGTTGAATGTGCTCCTCCTGGATACGCGAGTGCACCAATATGTCATCAATAAATACAATCACAAATGAATACAGATACGGCCGAAATAACTATTCATCAAATGCATGAACGCGGCCAGGCCATTAGTCAGCCCGAAAGACATAACCAAAAACTCATAGTGCCCATATCTCGTCCTGAAAGTCGTCTTCATAATGTTAGAATCTCTAATCTTCAGCTGGTGATAGCCTGAACAGAGATCAATCTTAGAGAATACCCTTGCTCCCTGAAGCTGGTCAAACAAATCATCAATGCACGATAGTGGGTACTTGTTCTTCACTGTCACCTTATTCAACTGCCTGTAGTCAATGCACATTCACATTATGCCATCTTTCTTCTTCACAAATAAGACCTGTGCACCCACAGTGGCACACTCGGACGAATAAACCCCTTATTTAAGAGTTCCTAAAGCTGCTTCTTCAATTTCTTTAACTATGTTGTTGCCAGACGATAAGGAGGAATAGAGATGGGCTGAGTGCCCGATACTAGTTCAATACCGAAATTAATGTCCCTGTCCAGTGGCATGCCCAATAGGTCTGCTGGAAACACATCCGGAAAATCCCTTACAACGGGGATAGAATCAAGACTAGGAGTCTCAACTCCAACATCTCTCACAAAAGCCAAATACGATAGACAACCCTTCCCAACTATTTGCTGGGCCTTTAGGAAGCAAATAACCCTGCTGGGAACATAGTCAGTCACACCACTTCACTCAATCTTCGGGACACCTGGTATGGCCAAGGTTAGTGTCTTGGCATGATAGTCTAAAATAGCATGGCTCGGATATAACCAATTTATGCCTAGAATAATATCAAAATCTACCATACTCAACAACAAAAAATCAACTCGGATCTCAAAACCCCCAATAGTCACTAAACATGATCGATATACATGGTCTACCACAATAATATCGCCCATCGGGGTGGATACATGAATAGGAAAAGCAAGGCACCCCTGGGTCATACCTAAATGGTAAGAAAATAAGAAGACACAAAGGAATAGGTAGAACCAGGATCAAATAAAACTAAGGCATCCCGGTGGCAGACTGAAATAATATATGTGATAACAACATCCAAAGCAATAGCATCTGATCGGCTTATGAAGAGCACATAATTGATCCTAACCACCACCGGATTGGCATCCCCCTTTGGGTCGGCCCCTAGATACCTAACCCTCACCCCTAGCTGGCGGAGCGGGTGCTGAAGAAGATGGGCCAGAGGATGAAGGCTAACCCCTCTGCAGAGACTCACTACAACGAAGTCAAGGACATTGCCTCCATACGTACCCAAACTGCCTGAACTCAAAATAGCTCCCGGGTGTTGGAGAAGGGGACTGAAGTGAGCCCCGTGCACCGGAGTGATTGGCTGACGCACCCGGCCTGGAGGAACGCTGAACAGATAGAGCTCGTGATGAAACATGAGCTAGAAGGGCACTAAGGGATGGCTGGCTCTGCTGAAAACCCTAATGACCTCGACTGGAAGATGACCCATGATACTCAAAGAGAAATGCCTGAGGATTCTAGAATGAACGACCTCTGCTCTGCTCGAACTGACCCCTAAACGGGGTACCACTGAAGCTACCAGAACCTCGAGGCTTTTTGGGTTCCCTCTCCTCTCTATCCTGATGGCGAGCCAACTCAATATCACGAGAAATGTTAGCTGCATCCTCGAAGGAAATACCTAGAACTCTTTCTCGAGTCATTAGAATATGAAGGTGATAGTTAAGACAATCTACAAACCTCTTGATCCTCTCTCAGTTAGTCGGAACCATCCACGAGGCATGACAGGCTAACTCAGAAAATCTTGCCTCATACTGCATCACAGTCATGTCTCCCTATCGAAGCCACTCAAACTACCTCCGCAGCTCCTCCCTCTGAGACTGTGCTACCCACTTCTCCAAAAATATAGTGAAGAACTCCTGCCATGAAAAAAGCGTTGCACCTGCCGACCTACACCGCTCATATGCCTCCTACCATGTGAAGGCAGCCCCAATGAACTGAAATGCGAAGAATGCTGCTCCAATGGACTATAAAATCCATGTCGTCCGAAGCATACGTTGACACTTTTCAATAAATCCCTGGGCATCCTCACCCTGAGCACGACTAAAAATTGGAGTCCGAAGCATACTAAACCTATCGAGACGACGCTGATCATCGTCTGGCATAGCTGGAACCACAAAACCCTGAACTGGTACAACAGACTAAGCTGGAGCTGCTCTAGGTATCAGTAAACCCTGCATCACATGCTCGGGTGTGCGAGCAGCGGGGGTCTGACTGCCTCCCCCTGCCTGCTAAGTAGCTTCTGTCGTAGTCGCTGAAACTACCTGGGCTAGGATAGTGCAAATTGATAGAATCTCTTCTAGAGACATGGTATCACAATGGGCACCGCCGGTGCCGAGACAGGTGCTATTGGAATGTCTGGGACCTGCTCCTGATACGGGGCAACTGGTGGAGCAACAGGTGCTGCCCTTGCGGCTATGCCCCTACCACGGCCACGACTCTATCCCTAACCTCTAGTGCTCTCAGTAGGTGTTACTGGTGGTAGACTGTATCGTCTTGTAGTGCGAGTTCTCGCCATCTGCGAGAGAGTAGAACACAAAAGTTTAGTTCTCGGATTATTAAAGTCGCATGACAAGAATTTCAAGAATGTGAAGTTTTCCTAAGGGTTCTGTAGCCTCTCGAGGATAAATACAGACGTCTCCATACAGATCCGTGACACTCCAGTAAACCTGCTCAGAACCCGTGAGACCTAGTAACCTAGGCTCTGATACCAACATGTCACGACCCAAACGCACCCGGTCATGATGGCGCCTCTCGTAAAGATGAGGCCAACCAACTGAACATTTAACTCCTCAAATATCTGATAGTTATAAATCATAAATAAGCTTAACGCAAGAATATCATAACCAGCAATAGGACATAACCTCGATAACAAAAAAGCCAACCCAAATCCAACCAGACATTGGGGTGTCATAAGTCATAAGCTACTATAGCATTTAATAACTACTACAAGACTGTATCCAATATCATACTCCGAAGATAGATGAAATACAAAAGATAAGGAATAAAAAGGGGCTGTCGACGCTGACAACTACCTCGTCTCTCCGGGTCCGCCCGATCTGGATGGAAATCAGCGCTCAGGAAAGAACTCTGCTATACCTGTATCAGCACACATGGTGCAGGGAGTAATGTGACTACTCCAACCTAGTGAGTAACAAATATAAACAATGTCTGAGAATATAAAATCCCAAAAAGGCACAATTAACGCTATCTTCAACAGTAAAATCAGATAAGAAGTAGAAACTAGTAAAATACAGTAAGAAATATCTTTGAAAACAATAAAAACAGTTATTCTCAATCAATAAGAAATGCTCAAGAACCTGCCCCTCGGGCACTATATCAAACTCTCAGTATAGTATCAGCCCGGAAAGCTACGTATCAATCACATAGTACAACATCAGCCCCTCGGGCTCACTCTCAATCACATTGGTACTGGCGCTCACTGTGGGTGTGCATACTCTAGAGGGGCTCCTAAAGCCCAATTCTATCAACAAGGCTGGAAAGCCTGAACATATCAATATGAGGCCTAAAAGCCTACTCACAATACACTCGAGGCCTGAAAGCCTCCTCACATATCTTTCGAGGCCTAAAAGCCTCCTCACATATCACTCGAGGCCTCCAAAACCTCCTCACATCACTCATCATATGCTCACACATGGCCCTCGGCCTCAATCAATCCAAAAATAATCAAAGCCCCTCGGGCATCAGTAAATCAATAGTGCTCAGCTCAAACAATAGTTTAAATATTAGTTAAAACTCCAATTTTGAGTATAATATAGCTGAGTTCATGAAATAGTGTAAATCACATGGACTGAGTTCAAATATTATTTCAAATAGTGAGAAAAACAGTGATGATACCCCATAAGGAGTTCAAACAGTCGGCAATAAGCCCCAAATATGGCAATAAGCCCAAATCATAGTGAAAAACAACAAGTCATAGCTAATACGCGGTAAAATATCATCCGGAATGGACCAAGTCACAATCCCCATTAGTAAATGACCTCGCGCTCGTCATTGAACACGTGTCTCATCTTAACACAGCACCAACTTGTGCAAATCTAGGTTCTCAAACCCTCAGGCCATCATTTGAAATTATTACTCACCTCTAGCCGACCAAAAGTCTAGCTTGCCAAGCCTTTTCCCATCGAATCGACCTCTTTGCGCATCAAATCTGACCAAAACCACAAGGAATACGTCACAATAGGCTAATGAATCATAACCCAGTCGAAAAAACTCGAAAGTAACAAAAATCACAAAGTTGGCAAAACTCGAGCCCTGGTCCCACTTCTCGAAAAATTATAAAATTCACATCAACCGATTCCTCGTCTCTCCACAAGTCTATACATATCAAATTCATCAAAGTCAGAGTTCAAATACCCCTCCAAATTCCAAATTTACATTCAATAAACCAAGCCCTAGTTTTTCAAATTTATACTCCAATGTTCCATGAATTAAAGGTATATTCTTCAATAAAATGATGTTTCTAGACGATAGAACATACCTCCGATCGATTCCCAGTCAATACTCTTTAAATATCCCGTCAATATCTCTCAAGCTTGCTCAACAATGGAGGAAAAATGGTGGAGATCGCGGATGAAATAAACCTTTAAACCCTTCTGCCAATAGCTCTTTTCGCTTTTGCGGTCCCGCTACCGCTTATGCATGATCACTTCTATGGCCATAACTCCGCTTATGCATTTTTTCATTACAACCCCATCAGCCGCTTCCGCTACAATCATTTTCGCTTCTGCGGATTCCTCATCTCAAAGCCAAACTACTTCTGCAACCACACGTCCGCTTCTACGAACTCTTTTAGGGTAAAAGAGTTTTGCTTCTGCGGAACTGCCCAGCTACACATCAGACCTCTTATGCAACAAACGTCACGCTTCCTCCGAGCCTCTTCTGTGGTCCATTTCAGTAGAAGCGCTCATACCATATACCAGCAAGATCTACCACTTCTCAACTTGACATTTCATCCCGTTAGCCATTCGAAATCATCCTGAGGCCCTTGGGACCACAACAAACGTTACCAACACATCTTAAAACACCATTAAAACTTTATCCAATGATCAAAACACGTCAAACAACGCTAAAACCACTAAACCACCTCGAATTCAAGCCTAAGTTTCTTCAAAACTTCCACAATGCACTTTGGATAAAAAACCCAACCAAACGACGTCCAAATAACCTAAATATTTGCACACATATCCAAACCACTTGGGAAGCTACTGCAACTCTCAAAATCCTATTTCAGCCCCCGGATCAAAATATCGCCTAACAATCGAAAGTCACCAAAATACTAACTTTGCAATTTCAAGCCTAATTCTACACCAGAGCTCCAAGTTCAATTCTGGTCACACTCCTAAGTTGCAAATCATTCCCCAAAGCTAACCAAATCACCTGAATTCAAATCCATGCCCTCTTACTAAATAGTCAACTTTCGATTGACTTTTCCAAAACAAGCTTCCCTTTAAGACACTAAATGTCTCATTTCCATCTAAAACCAATCCATTTCTACCAGATCACCTCAAACACTGATATTGAAAAATAGAGAAACATAATATGGGGGAAATGGGATGGTAACTGACGTGAAGATTGGCCGGGTCGTCACATATTGGAACAAGTTTTAATGATGATTTAGGATGGGTTAGAACTTTTGGTTGTAGTCCCGAGGGCCTCGGGGTGATTTTGTAAGAAACCGCAGATGTGGTTACGCAGAAGTGGGGGCAGAGGTGTAAGGCCCCGTAAAAATTTTGTGCATAAAACCTAGTAGCTATGGTGTCATGGTCCGAATCAATTTTCCAGAAAAATGTCAAATATGCGGTCAAGAATGCGACCGCAAACCTGACATGCGGACCGCATTCTGACCGCAAATCGTTCCAGAGAGTTGCCCAAATCCGTGTCAAATGTGCGGTCGATATGCGATCGCATGTCAATCTGCGGTGCACTTTTGCGACCGCAGAATCAACATGCGGTCCGCATAGTGACCGCATTCCTTAACAGAACCTGCATAACTTTGAGGCCATTTTGCGGTCACTTTGCGGACCGCATGTGGGTTCTGCGGTCGCATAATGACCGCATATTTGACCCCGACCCAGATTTTTATAACATTTTGACCCGATCTCTTCTTTAATATAACACCTTTCTTCTTCATTTTATCATATCATCTCACCAAAATTAGAGAGAGAAGAGAGGGTTTTTAGAGAGAAGTTCTTCATCTTCAAAGATTGTTCCAACCATTTAATTCCAAGGGATCCTAGGGCAAGGATTCAACTTCCCCAATATTTTCAAGGTAAAAACCCTAACTATTTTCTTTGATTTTCAGTTTTAATTGGGTAAAGAGAGGTTTACATATAATAGCTTTTGAAAATAGAATTTTTACACTCATGCATGATTATTGAACTTGATTTCTAGTAAAAAGAAGTGAGTAGAAGTAAGAGTCTTCAAAAACAAGGTTGGCAAGAGTAAGATAGCTTGGGTAAGCTTAAAGTAGGAAGTTAACGGAAGAAAACTCACCACCAGGTATGTATGGCTAATTTTGATTCTTGTGAAATCGCCTATATGTGTGAAGTTTGTTTGTTTCGTATTAAATTGACAAATTGTGTGAAATTCTTGATGTTGTTGTTGGATATTCAAAGTTTGTTGTTGAGCTATGAGTGATGTAAAATGAGAGTTTAATTTGGCAAAAGAATTGTGAATAATGACTATGATGGCCTATATGGCACCTTGTGGAAAACAAACGAAACACTAGAGAATTGGTTTATTGTGGAAAGAGATGAAACACTTGAATTGTGGAAATATTGTAACATGGTTGTGATATTGAATTGAGAAGAAATTGAGAACATGAACCAATGTGTAAGTTGCTTATTTGAACTTGTTGAAATTGTGTGTAGTACCTTATCTGCTGTTTGAAATTGTTGTGTTTTCAACTGTAAGGCGGGGTCGTGTTGCGCGCCGCAACGTGGTGAAATAAGGTTTGGGTTGGGGTGATAAGGGTGGCCGAGGTAATAAGGGTGGTCAGGGGCAATAAGGATGGAAAGCGATCGAAATCGCTATTGAAAATTGATACAAAAATCAATGATGTGAAATTGTGAAAGGAGACAGCAGGAGAGTTTGCAACCTGTGGGGCACTGATTGCCCCTTTGTTTGACTACTTGTGCTTTACGTGATTGATTGGTTATTGTTAAATTGGTTGATTGTAGAAAGTGCTTTGTGTTGAGAATTATTTGAAATAAGGAAAATGTGGAAACATGGTTGGTTGGCTTAATTAATTGTTGATGTAATTTAATGGCTTGAGTTTACTTGGGACAAAGTTTGTCCATACATACCAGTACAATTCAAGTGTACTGACGTCCCTTTTGCCGGGGCGCTACATTCGTGTCATGATTGTAGGTGGATCAGTAGCAGGCACTTCAGCTCATCGGCAGTAGTATCCTTCTCCTTCCACTGCCCGTTTTGGTGAGCCCCTTTCTTCCTCGGGGCCTTGTGTGGTTCATGCCACCTCTGTTTGAATTTCATTTTGGTTTTGTAAGGTATAGCCGGAGCCTTGTTACCGGCAAGTATTGTATTTCCCTTTTGTATCCTAGAGGCTCTGTAGACATGTAAGCTGTGGGACTCCAGTATTATGTATATATTGTCTTATGTCGGGCGTTGTAAAAATTGAAATCTTGTTAATGAATCACTCGTATCGTTTTATTTGTTTAATATGAAATTAATTATGATTAGTAATATATTTGGTTAATGAGAAGCAGTCATCACAGGGGTAACGCGTGGGAATGAAAAGCACCCAGGTCCGCTTGACTGGGGCAACCCGGTCGGGCGCCGGTCATGTCCCTCGATTTGGGGCGTGACAAACTTGGTATCAGAGCTTAAGGTTTTAAAGTGTCCTAGGATGTCTCGGAGCCGTGTCTAGTAGTGCCCTTCTTATAGGTGTGTTGTCGACCACATCATATAAGTAGGGGGCTACACGGGCATTTAGGAATTTACCTACTTCTTTGATAATCTATATCGTGCGGTAAAGTGCAATGTGGAGATATCTGTGTCTAATTCGTGCCTTGTTCCCAAATTTTCAGAATATGGCACCTAAGAAGAAGGCTAGACTCGGCCTTAGGGCCAATGCCGGCCCAGGTGCAGCTGTTAATCATGTACCCGATGCCGTGGGAGAGAATGACCCACCAGTCCCGAATTTGCCTGGCCCATCTGTTCAAAACCCAAGTGTCCCTATTCCGGCCGCGGCAGAGGATGCCACCATTCCTCCTGCCGGTGTTCCTGACTCAGATACAGTTCCCGCTTCGGGCTCTGGTATCTCTAATGAAGATCTTAGGGGAGCCATTCATATGTTAACACAGTTGGTGGCCGCCCAGGCCCAGAGATCCCATGATGCCCCTGCATCCTCCAGCGGACAGGGAGATTCCTTTGGCTCCAGAGTCCACCAGTTCTTGCGATTGGCCCCTCCAGAATTCTCAGGTACCGATCCAGAGGCTGACCCACAGGAATTCCTTGATGAGATATACAAGACCCTCAGAGTGATGAAGGCTACAGATATAGAGGGAGTAGAGTTAGCTTCTTACAGGCTGAAGGGAGCGGCACGTTCATGGTTCGAAATGTGGGAGGATTCCCGTGAAGAAGGGAGCCCTCCGGCCAGATGGGATGAGTTCGTAGATGCATTCATAGACCACTTCTTACCTGCTGAGGCAATGGCAGCCCGTGCCACTGAGTTCGAGGTTCTCAAACAGGGCGGTATGAGTGTTTGGGAGTATCACATGGAGTTCGTAAGGTTGTCCAAGTACGCTCCTCATTTAGTGTCGACCATGGATGCCCGGGTTCGACGGTTTGTTCAGGGCCTTAGCCCTTCGGTAGTGAATGAGGCCGCCACAGCAACTTTGCACTCAGATACGAACTATGGGAGGATTGTGGGGTTTGCTCAGGCCACAGAGGCCAGGAAATTGAAGATTCGTGCAGAAAGAGAAAGTAGCAACAGGGCCCGGTCAATGGGTCGTTCAGGGAGATCACTTCCAGGGAAGGGGTCATCAGGGCCATCCCAGTCATATGCTCAGTCCTCCGCGAGTGCACCGCCATCCGTGCACGGTCATCAGCAGGGCAGTTACTCGAGACCTGGTTCAGACAGCAGGAGGTCTCGTCAGTCTGGTCATCCTGGGGTGAGATCCCAGCAGCAGGGGAGACCTACATGCCCCAAATGTGGGAGATTTCATACAAAGACCTGCTACCTCGACATCCCGGTATGCTTCAGGTGCGGGGTGAGAGGTCACATTCAGTGGGACTGCCGTGCACCCAGTCATGGTATGGGTAGGGGATCTGCTCAGTCATCCGGTTCTTCGACTGCTACATCATCGGCGCACCCTCCAGCATCAGCAGGGCATGGTGCAGCTAGGGGTGGAGCTCATGGTAGGGGTGGACCTAGCCGATTCTATGCATTGAGTGGCCGCCAAAATGCCGAGGCTTCTCCAGATGTTGTTACAGGTATCATGTCTGTTCGGACTATTGATTGCTATGCCCTTATTGATCCAGGGTCCTCCTTGTCTTATGTTACTCCATTCATTGCTTCAATTTTTGGGATAGTACCCGAACAGCTTCATGAGCCGTTCTCTGTGTCGACCCCTATCGGTGATTCTATTACAGCCTCACGGGTCTATAGGAATTGTGTTGTTACGGTGGGTGGTCGTGATACCACGGCCGATCTTATTGAGCTTGGGATGGTAGATTTTGATGTAATTATGGGGATGGATTGGCTCTATTCGTGCTTTGCCAAACTTGACTGTCGAACGAGAGTTATGAGGCTCGAGTTCCCTAACGAGCCAGTTATCGAATGGAGAGGAAATGGTGTAGTGCCAAGGGGTAGGTTTATTTCCTACCTTAAGGCTTCGAAGATGATTAAGAAGGGGTGTATCTATCACCTGGTTCGGGTAACGGACACCACCTCAGAGGTGCCTACCCTCGAGTCCGTGCCAGTTGTGAATGAATTTCCTGAAGTGTTTCCAGATGAGCTTCCAGGCATCCCGCCGGATAGGGAGATTGATTTCGGGATCGATGTAATGCCGGATACTCAGCCAATATCCATTCCACCATACAGAATGGCGCCAGCAGAGTTAAGGGAGTTAAAGGAGCAGCTGAGGGATTTATTAGAGAAAGGGTTCATACGACCGAGTGTGTCGCCAGGGGGTGCTCCGGTTCTCTTTGTCAGAAAGAAGGATGGGTCACTTCGAATGTGTATTGACTATCGGCAGCTCAACAAAGTCACCATTAAGAATAAATATCCTTTGCCTCGAGTGGATGATCTGTTTGACCAATTGCAGGGAGCGAAGTTCTTCTCAAAGATTGATTTACGGTCTGGGTACCACCAGTTAAAAATCAGGGAGGAGGATATTCCTAAGACCGCCTTCAGAACTCGTTATGGTCACTTCGAGTTTTTGGTCATGTCTTTTGGGCTAACCAATGCCCCAGCAGCTTTCATGGACCTTATGAATCGGGTTTTCAAGCCATTCTTAGATTCCTTTGTGATTGTATTCATTGACGATATTCTCATCTACTCTCGGAGCAGGGAAGATCATGCCGTTCACCTCAGAGCAGCATTGCAGACCCTTCTTCAACATCAATTGTATGCCAAGTTCTCAAAATGTGAGTTTTGGTTGGAGTCCGTAGCTTTTCTAGGGCATGTTATTTCTAGTGAGGGGATTTTGGTGGATCCTCAGAAGATTGCGGCAGTGAAAGATTGGCCTAGACCCACGACCCCGACAGAGATTCGCGGCTTTTTGGGTCTGGCAGGGTACTATCGGAGGTTTGTAGAGGGATTCTCAACCCTCGCCTCCCCATTGACTAAATTGACGCAGAAAGCAGTTAAGTTCCGGTGGTCCGAAGCATGTGAGAAAAGTTTCCAAGAACTGAAGTCAAGATTGACCTCGGCACCAGTATTGGCCTTGCCAGAAGGCACAGAAGGATTTGTAGTCTATTGTGATGCCTCCAAAGTCGGTTTGGGATGTGTATTGATGCAGCACGGAAAGGTTATAGCTTATGCTTCCAGACAACTCAAGAACCATGAGAAGAATTATCCGACGCATGATTTGGAACTTGCAGCTGTTGTGTTTGCCTTGAAAATATGGCGACACTATCTTTATGGGGTTCATGTAGATGTGTTTTCGGACCACAAGAGCCTCCAGTATTTGTTCAAGCAGAAAGAGCTGAATCTGAGACAGCGGCGGTGGTTAGAACTACTCAAGGACTATGATATGGACATATTGTACCATCCAGGGAAGGCAAATGTGGTAGCCGACGCTCTTAGTCGGAAATCCATGGGTAGTTTGGCTCATTTGGGTGTGGATCAGAGACCCCTGGCTCGAGAGGTTTACCAATTAGCCAGTTTGGGGGTTCGTATCTCGGCGTCAGACGAGGGAGATATCTTGGTGCATAATGGAGCAGAATCATCATTGGTCGCGGAAATCAAGGAAAAACAGTTCATGGATCCAGCATTGGTTCGGGTGAAGGAAGCAGTCATGAATGACAAGACCTCAGCATTTGTACTCAGCAGCGGAGATGGTGTATTGCGGTGTCAAGATAGGCTATGTGTTCCGGATGTGGACGAGCTTCGGGAAAGAGTGATGGCAGAGGCTCATACTTCCAGGTATTCTGTGCACCCTGGTTCAACGAAAATGTATCACGATCTCAAGGAGATTTATTGGTGGAACGGTATGAAAAGGGATGTGGCGGGCTTTGTAGCTAAATGTCCGAACTGTCAACAAGTGAAGGCCGAGCATCAACGGCCTGGTGGATTAACTCAGCTTATAGAAATACCAAGGTGGAAATGGGAGATGATCAACATGGATTTCGTGGTGGGGTTACCTCGCACTCGGCGTAAGTTCGATTCAGTATGGGTGATAGTAGATCGACTCACCAAATCAGCTCACTTCCTGCCTGTCAAGTTCACTGATACTGCGGAGCAATATGCAAGATTGTACATCAAAGAGATAGTAAGGCTTCATGGCACTCCACTTTCTATCATCTCAGATCGCGGGGCTCAGTTCACAGCTAACTTTTGGAAGAAGTTTCAGCAAGGTTTGGGAACTCAGGTGAATCTCAGCACAGCTTTCCATCCACAGACCGACGGTCAGGCCGAGCGGACCATTCGGACGCTTGAAGATATGTTGCGGGCTTGTGTCTTAGATTTTAAAGGTAATTGGGATGAACACTTGCCACTGATAGAATTTGCTTACAATAACAGCTATCATGCTAGCATTCAAATGGCCCCGTTTGAGGCATTGTACGGGAGAAGATGTAGATCGCCAATCGGGTAGTTTGAGGTAGGTGAAGCGGAATTGCTAGGGCCAGATATGGTGTACGAAGCTATGGAAAAGGTCAAAGTTATTCAGGAGAGAATGAAAACAGCACAGAGTCGTCAAAAGTCCTATGCAGACGTTCGTCGAAGGGATTTGGAGTTTCAAGTCGATGATTTGGTGTTATTGAGGGTATCTCCTATGAAGGGAGTCATGCGATTCGGAAAGAAAGGAAAAATTGAGTCCTCGGTATGTCGGGCCATATCGGATCGTTCAAAGGATTGGTCAAGTTGCTTATAGGCTAGAGTTGCCTCCCGAGATGTCATCAGTGCATCCGGTATTCCATGTGTCCATGTTGAAGAAAGTGATTGGAGATCCATCCACCATCATGCCAGTCGAAGCTATAGAGGTTAATGAAGATCTGTCATATGAAGAGGTTCCAGTTGCCATTCTTGATAGGCAAGTCCGTAAGTTGAGAAATAAGGAAGTTGCCTCTGTTAAAGTATTATGGCGAAGTCAACAAGTTGAGGAGGCCACATGGGAAGCAGAAAAAGAGATGAAAGAAAAGTACCCCCAATTGTTTGATCAAGCCTAGAAGAAATTAGGTGACCCTCCTACTCCTAGTAACTGTCATCTTGCCTAAGTTGTTTCCCTCTTAGTGTTAGTAAAGTCTCCTTCATTTTGTAATGAATTTAATGTGTTGTCACGTTTGGGTCATTTGAGCCTTTCTTGATAAAGGAGAGCCTTATAAAGATTTACGTGTTTAATAGACAACTAATAGTAAGCTTAGATTGGTAATGGTTTGTTAAGTGTACATGGTGTGTTAAAATGGTTAAATAAGGTAAGAATTCATTGAAGTGACTAGTTTATGTGCAATTGTAACAATGTGATAGAATATGTGCATTCGTTGAGGTAAGAAGGTGTATACCGGTTGTGAATAGTGTTGTTGTTGTATATTGTTGTTTGGTGATGTGTTTCGGGGGCCCTCTGACAGGTGGATATGTTCATAATACAAAGGAAACTCTGGCGAAATTTTTCTAAAATATAAGAGTTAGTCAAAATTTTGATAGCTTGCATATCATGTCTTTCAAAACTCATTTATTTCAAAATCCTCATTCGAGGACGAATGATCTTAAGGGGGGAAGGATGTAAGGCCCCGTAAAAATTTTGTGCATAAAACCTAGTAGCTATGGTGTCATGGTCCGAATCAATTTTCCAGAAAAATGTCAAATATGCGGTCAAGAATGCGACCGCAAACCTGACATGCGGACCGCATTCTGACCGCAAATCGTTCCAGAGAGTTGCCCAAATCCGTGTCAAATGTGCGGTCGATATGCGATCGCATGTCAATCTGCGGTGCACTTTTGCGACCGCAGAATCAACATGCGGTCCGCATAGTGACCGCATGTCTTAACTGAACCTGCGTAATTTTTTGAGCCATTCTGCGGTCACTATGCGGACCGCATGTTGATTCTGCGGTCGCATAGTGACCGCATATTTGACCCCGGCCCAGATTTTTATAACATTTTGACCCGATCTCTTCTTTAATATAACACCTTTCTTCTTCATTTTATCATATCATCTCACCAAAATTAGAGAGAGAAGAGAGGGTTTTTAGAGAGAGAGTTCTTCATCTTCAAAGATTGTTCCAACCATTTAATTCCAAGGGATCCTAGGGCAAGGATTCAACTTCCCCAATATTTTCAAGGTAAAAACCCTAACTATTTTCTTTGATTTTCAGTTTTAATTGGGTAAAGAGAGGTTTACATATAATAGCTTTTGAAAATAGAATTTTTACACTCATGCATGATTATTGAACTTGATTTCTAGTAAAAAGAAGTGAGTAGAAGTAAGAGTCTTCAAAAACAAGGTTGGCAAGAGTAAGATAGCTTGGGTAAGCTTAAAGTAGGAAGTTAACGGAAGAAAACTCACCACCAGGTATGTATGGCTAATTTTGATTCTTGTGAAATCGCCTATATGTGTGAAGTTTGTTTGTTTCGTATTAAATTGACAAATTGTGTGAAATTCTTGATGTTGTTGTTGGATATTCAAAGTTTGTTGTTGAGCTATGAGTGATGTAAAATGAGAGTTTAATTTGGCAAAAGAATTGTGAATAATGACTATGATGGCCTATATGGCACCTTGTGGAAAACAAACGAAACACTAGAGAATTGGTTTATTGTGGAAAGAGATGAAACACTTGAATTGTGGAAATATTGTAACATGGTTGTGATATTGAATTGAGAAGAAATTGAGAACATGAACCAATGTGTAAGTTGCTTATTTGAACTTGTTGAAATTGTGTGTAGTACCTTATCTGCTGTTTGAAATTGTTGTGTTTTCAACTGTAAGGCAGGGTCGTGTTGCGCGCCGCAACGTGGTGAAATAAGGTTTGGGTTGGGGTGATAAGGGTGGCCGAGGTAATAAGGGTGGTCAGGGGCAATAAGGATGGAAAGCGATCGAAATCGCCATTGAAAATTGATACAAAAATCAATAATGTGAAATTGTGAAAGGAGACAGCAGGAGAGTTTGCAACCTGTGGGGCACTGATTGGCCCTTTGTTTGACTACTTGTGCTTTACGTGATTGATTGGTTATTGTTAAATTGGTTGATTGTAGAAAGTGCTTTGTGTTGAGAATTATTTGAAATAAGGAAAATGTGGAAACATGGTTGGTTGGCTTAATTAATTGTTGATGTAATTTAATGGCTTGAGTTTACTTGGGACAAAGTTTGTCCATACATACCAGTACAATTCAAGTGTACTGACGTCCCTTTTGCCGGGGCGCTACATTCGTGTCATGATTGTAGGTGGATCAGTAGCAGGCACTTCAGCTCATCGGCAGTAGTATCCTTCTCCTTCCACTGCCCGTTTTGGTGAGCCCCTTTCTTCCTTGGGGCCTTGTGTGGTTCATGCCACTTCGGTTTAGATTTCATTTTGGTTTTGTAAGGTATAGCCGGAGCCTTGTTACCGGCAAGTATTGTATTTCCCTTTTTGTATCCTAGAGGCTCTGTAGACATGTAAACCTGTGGGACTCCAGTATTATGTATATATTGTGTTATGTCGGGCGTTGTAAAAATTGAAATCTTGTTAATGAATCACTCATATCGTTTTATTTGTTTAATATGAAATCAATTATGATTAGTAATATATTTGGTTAATGAGAAGCAGTCATCACAGGGGTAACGCGTGGGAATGAAAAGCACCCAGGTCCGCTTGACTGGGGCAACCCGGTCAGGCGCCGGTCATGTCCCTCGATTTGGGGCGTGACAAGAGGCGTAGGGGAAAAAGGGGATATGGGTGAGCATTTGCCACAGAAGCGGGAAGATACCCACATAGGCGGGTTTGCATAAGCGAAAGATTTACCACATAAGCGATGAAGAGGTTTTGGCAGGTTTCGCAGAAGTGGAAGTATGGACCGTAGAAGCGGTATCGCTGGTGCAGAACAATGAGCCATAGAAGTGGTTTTTGATTTTATTGAGGCTTCACAGAAGCAGGATTAAGGTCGCAGATGTGGTCCTACATAAGCAGAACAGGATCGCAGAAGCTAAAGTCGGCCTGGGCAGAATCCGCGAGCTTGGGATATTTTCAACTATTGTTGAGAGACCTTGAGAGATTTTGGCGAGAATTAAAGAGAGTTTTGGCTGGGAATCGACTGGATGTAAGTCCCTTGGCTTTATTATACGAAATTATGATAAATTCAACTTGGAAATTGGTTGAAACTCATCAAAAGGGGGTAAACCTAGGGTTTGAGAATTGGTAATTTAGAAATGGAACTTGGAGGGTCAAATGCACATCGATTTTGGTAAATTCAATATGCATAGACTCATGGAGAAACAAGGAATCCGGTGATGTTAATTTTTTAATTTTTCAAAAAGTGGGCCCGGGCTCGGGTTTTGCCAACTTTGCATTTTTGATGTTTTTCGTGTCTTTATCATTGGGTTATGTTTCTTTAGCCTATTGTAATATATTCCTTATTGTTTTGATCAGATTCAATGCACGAGTGTAAGCACATGATTTTTACCTAAGTTAATGACTCCCAAAAATTCAAACAAAAAGATTTCTTTCATTATTCTGCAATTTTTGTGAATTTTTGTTAATTGTTTGCATGTATTTGTGCATTTAAAAAATATAAAAAAAATACATTTGGCATGTGCATTTAGGGTTTAATTTGAAATTTTTGGATTAATTAGGATTATATTGCGTTTAAAACAAAGAAAATAACAAAACTAGTCCATTTTACATTTTTAATTGTTAACTGATGAATTTGACACGAGTTTACTTTAAATATGACTTAATCAATTTTTAGAAATTAATTAGCTTAATTTTGAAAATAAACTGGGTCTTTATTTTTATTTTTGCATCTTAATAAATTAGAAATGCAAAAAAAAAAAAAAAAAAAGAGGAAACTACAATAAAAGAGGGAAAGAAAGAAAAAACAAATTGAAGGATAATGGCTTAATAAAGTACCCGAATTGGGCCACTTCTGCCTAGCCCAAATGCCAATCCACAACTATATGACCAAAACCGACCCAAATTACCCTCCCAACCCGGTCCAATCACATACTCTATCAGAACGGCTTCGTTTATTTTACTTTCAATCCTGGTCATCGAGGTTCATCAGATCAACGGTCAGGAACTAGGAAGCTCTTAATATTTAACTGTCCTGAAGGCCCCCCACCCCTGTCTCATCTCCGTCACTCATCCTCTTCAGATAACCAGTCTCTAAATCCTAACATCTCCCTAAAATTCCCCACCACCATTGATGGCGGTGCTAGCTCTGTTCGACCCCAATATAACACCCTGAATTCCTCCCGTCCCCCTCTTTCCAAATATGCATTCAAATCCATTCGAATCTTTCCCAGTCCTCTCAAATATTGGATTGAAATTTTGGCCAAAAATGTTAAGTTGTTGTCACGACCCAAATCCGGTTGTGATGGTGCCCAACGCTAAAGCTAGACCAGCCAGACCAACAAATGTTTTCAAATAAAGAACCAGACCCAAAAGGACAACTTAAGAATATTATATGAGTCAATAGATACTCCAATAATAATAGTATGAATAAATACTAAGAAGTGTGAAAAAAATGAAATGACACTCCCAAAAGATCTGGGGTTACGAGTCTAGTGCCTTTAAACAAAACTGAATAGTAATAGTATACTGGATAAAATACTCAAGTCTGAAACATATAATAATGACTGAACGGAAAGAGAAACTAGATTCTGCGAACGCCGGTAGCTACATCAACAACTTAAAATAACTCTGATATAAGTTGGAGTGCTCGTCAAACCCTCAGGTGTACCTGAATCTGCACACAAAGGTGTAGGAAGTAGGGGTGAGTACTAAGTACTGAATGAGTAAAAAGTATATATTAATAGCTGAAAGCAGAAAATCCAAAGAATACCATAGAGTAAAGCTAAACTACTGTCTGATACCTACCACGAAGTAACAACAACAACAAGTCACAGTTAGCATAGATAATTCAACAGATAAAAATGCAATGCAACGGATATGACCGCTATGGCGCGTAGCCCGATCCGTTTAACGTCGATGGCGCTCACTGGGGGTGTGTACAGACTCCGGTGGGGCTTCGGGTGTGTATAGACTCCGGAGGGGCTCCTTCAGCCCAAGCGCAATATTCATATCATCTGCTACGGCATGCAACCCGATCCATCCTCAGTTCACAACATGCATATGAGTCACACAACAGTTCAAATTATTTATTTCCATGTTCCAGTTCATTAATGATGAAAATACTTAAATTTTATTTAATTTTCCAAGAACAGGTGACTTAGCATTTCATAATAGTTATTCCAAACCTGGACTGAGATCAGTGATTAAGCAAACCAAGCTATCACAAATATATATATCCCCTAGGGATAATACAGGTCGGCACAAGGCCCCAAACATGGCTTATAGCCCACAAATATATCTAACACGGTGTGCGTTTCAACCGAATATAACATATTATTCACATCCTAGACTAATCAAGTCACAATCCCAAGTCATAATCAATCCCTCCCCTGCCCTGGGGTGTGAGCCACGCCCTACTAGAGTCACAATGTGCTAAGTCGGGGTTTCGAACCCTCAGGCTACCATATACACTAACTACTCACTTTTAGCCGGTCGTGGACTCGTTCACGATGCCTTTCCCCTTTGAATTTAATGCCTCATGCATCGAATCTAGTCATAACCACAGCAATTACATCAATATGGGTCAAAGAATATAACCCAATCAAATTTACTTGAAAAACGCAATAATGCACCATGTTGGTAAAACCCGAGCCCCAGAGCCCACTTCTCCAAAAATTCTGAAAATTATACCAATGGATTCCTCGTCTTGACACGAGTCCATGCATATAAATTTTATCAAAAACGGAGTCTGTTTGACCCGTCAACTTCCAATTTTATCTTCCTAAATTTCCAAGCCCTAACCACCATGTTTTTCACTTAAATTCTTAGTTTTTGGGGCGTTTAATCTATGTTTTTGTGTTATAACAACATAATTTGGGTCTAGGAACCCTTACCTGATGTTTCCCATTGGTCCTCCTTGAAAACCCTCGCAATTCGCCTCTCCCCGGAGTCAAAGTTGTTTCTTAAACTCTGAAATTTTGATACACCGTTCTCATTAAATTACTGACGATTTCCGCTTCAGTGGAAATTTTGTCGCTTAGGCGAGTCCGCTTCTGCAGAAATTGAGTCGCTTCTGCAACTTCTCCCTTAAGGGCAAGGACCGCTTATGCGGCCCTGTGATTGCACCTGCGAGACCGCTCCTGCGGCTCCTTGTGTGCTTCTGCAGAAAGTGTCGCTTCTGCGAGATATTCCTTGCTTCTGCGGGGACCGCTCCTGCGAAAATTCCCCGCTTCCGCGAAACAAGCCCTGCCATTCCAAGGCGCTTTAGGGTTAATAGGGCCGCACCTGCGGAACAGTTTCTGCGGTCCTATTTCCGCAGGTGCAAAAATATCAGAAGCCAAAATTCTCAAATCTGCTATAACTCCAAAATGTCCCCCTTACCCTCCCGAAAACATCCCGAGGCCCCCGAGACCTAAGCCAAAAGATAAAATACATCACATTACCTCATTCAAACATGATCGTAACATAAAAATACCATCGTAAACATCAAAATCATCAAATTCTCACGGATTCAAGCCAAAATTTCATTAAAACTTCCAAAACTCTAAAACCCAACTTAAAAACCTTCGAATAGTCTGAAATGTTTCATGCATATCCAAAACCACCTAACGGAGCTACAACAACTCTCGAAATTTCATTTTGAGCCCTGGATCAAAATCTCACCTACCATTCGGATCTTTCTAAAATTCAACCTTAGCCAATTCAAGCCTAAATCTACACCGGACGTCCGAATTCGATTCAGATTTCTCTCCTAAGTCATAAATGACCTCCCGAAGCTAACCAAATTATTAAAATTTGATTCCGAGCTGTCTAACTCAACAGTCAACATTCTGTTGACTTTTCCGAACTCTTCTTCTCATAAAGAGGTTTATTGCCTCATTTCTATCAAATTTCCATCTGATTTTCTTCTGACTGTCCAAACACATATGAATTAGCATGTTAAAGTATTAAATGAAGAAAACGGGGCAATAACTCCCATAATGACAGGTCGGGTCGTTACATTCTCCCAAACTTAAACAAACGCTTGTTCTCGAGCGGGTTAAGAAACATACCTGGAGTCTCAAATAAGTGTGGATATCTGCTCTGCATCTCCTGTTCTATCTCCCAAGTTTCTTCCTCCACAGGAAGACCCCTCCACTGCACTTTCACTGAGGCTTTGTCTTTGGATCTCAACTTACGAACCTGTCGACCCAAAATGGCTACCGGCTCCACATCATAGGTCAAGTCCTCATCCAGTTGTATCGTGCTGAAGTATAACACATGTGATGGATCATCGACATACTTTTGATGCATAGATACATGGAACACTAGGTGAACTCCGAACAAGCTGGGTGGCAAAGAAAGCATATAGGCCACCTCCCCAACTTTCCTAAGCACCTGAAAATGTCCATTGAACCTTGGGCTCAAATTTCCTTTCTTTCCAAACCTCATAACGCACTTCATAGGCAAAACTTTCAGCAACACCTTCTCGACCACAAAATAAGACACATCTCGGACCTTCTGGTCCGCATAACTCTTATGCCGCGACTGAGCTATGCGAAGTCTCTCCTGAATCACCTTCACCTTGTCTAAGGCATCCTGAACTAACTCCGTCCCCAAAAATCTAGCCTCGCCGGGCTCAAACCAACCGACGGGGAACCTACACTGCCTCCTATATAAGGCTTCATACGGTGCCATCTGAATGCTGGACTGATTGCTATTATTATAAGCAAACTCTACAAGAAGTAATCTGCCCATGAACCACAAAAATCAATGACGCAAGCATGCAACATGTCCTCCAGTATCTGAATTGTACGCTCGGATTGCCCATCCATCTGTGGGTGAAATGCAGTGCTCAGCTCTACCTGTAAACCCAATTATCTCTGAAATGTCCTCTAGAACTGAGAAGTGAACTGGGTACCTATGTATGATATGATAGAAGGAACTCCATGCAAACTCACAATCTCGCGGATGAATATCTCTGCTAACTGCTCTGAGGAGTATGTAGTACACACAGGAATGAAATGAGCTGACTTGGTCAGCCTGTCCATAATCACCCAAACTGAGTCAAACTTCCTTGTTGTCCAAGGGAGTCCACTAACAAAGTCCATAGTGATCCTTTCCCACTTCCACTCGGGAATATCAATACACCGGAACACACCACCAGGCCTCTGATTCTCATACTTGACCTGCTGACAATTTAGGCACCATGCTACATGATTCATAATATCCTTCTTCATCTTTCTCCACTAGTAATGCTGCCTCAAATCTTGATACATCTTTGCGGCACCTGGATGAATAAAATACCGCCAGTTGAGGGCCTCCTCCAATATTAAATCACGAAGGCCATCAATATTGGGCACGCACATCCGACCCTGCATCCGCAACATACCATCACTATCAATAGTGACATCTCTGGCATCATTATGTCGAACTCTGTCCTTAAGGACAAGAAAGTGTAATTCATCATTGTGGCACTCTCGAATTCGGTCATATAAGGAAGACCGAGATACCACGCAAACCATCACCCGGCTGGGCTCAGAAATATCCTGCCTTACCAACTCATCCCATCTGGCCGGAGGGCTCCCTTCCTCACGGGAATCCTCCCACATTTCGAACCATGAACGTGCCGCTCCCTTCGGCCTGTAAGAGGCCAACTCTACCCCCTCTATATCTGTAGCCTTCATCACTCTGAGGGTCTTGTATATCTCATCAAGGAATTCCTGTGGGTCAGCCTCTGGATCGGTGCCTGAAAATTCTGGAGGGGCCAATCGCAAGAACTGGTGGACTCTGGAGCCAAAGGAATCTCCCTGTCCGCTGGAGGATGCAGGGGCATCATGGGATCTCTGGGCCTGGGCAGCCACTAATTGTGTTAACATATGGATGGCTCCCCTAAGTTCTTCATTAGAGATACCGGAGCCCGAAGCGGGAACTGTATCTGAGTCAGGAACACCGGCAGGAGGAATGGTGGCATCCTCTGCCGCGGCTGGAATAGGGACACTTAGGTTTTGAACAGATGGGTCAGGCAAATTCGGGACTGGTGGGTCATTCTCTCCCACAGCATCGGGTACATGATTAACATCTGCACTTGGGCCGGCATTGGCCCTAAGGCCAAGTCTAGCCTTTTTCTTAGGTGCCATATTCTGAAAATTTGGGAACAAGGCACGAATTAGACACAGATATCTCCACATTGCACTTTACCGCACGATATAGATTATCAAAGAAGTAGGTAAATTCCTAAATGTCCGTGTAGCCCCCTACTTATATGATGTGGTCGACAACACACCTATAAGAAGGGCACTACTAGACACGGCTCCAAGACATCCTAGGACACTTTAAAACCTTAAGCTCTGATACCAAGTTTGTCACGCCCCAAATCGAGGGACATGACCGGCGCCTGACCGGGTTGCCCCAGTCAAGCGGACCTGGGTGCCTTTCATTCCCACGCGTTAACCCTGTGTTGATTGTTTCTCATTAACCAAATATTTTACCAATAAAGACTGATTTCCTAATGCATAAACATGACCATGTGATTGATTCACTAACAAGTTCATAATTTATATTTACAACGCCCCATACATATACATAGACCACAATCCCACAGTTTACATGTCTATGGAGCCTCTAGGATACAAAAAAGGGAAATACAATACTTGCCGGTAACAAGGCTCCGGCTATACCTTACAAAACCAAAATGAAATCTAAACCGAAGTGGCATGAACCACACAAGGCCCCGAGGAAGAAAGGGGCTCACCAAAACGGGCAGTGGAAGGAGAAGGATACTACTGCCGATGAGCTGAAGTGCCTGCTACTGATCCACCTACAATCATAACACGAATGTAGCGTCCCCGGCAAAAGGGATGACGATACACTTGAATTGTACTGGTATGTATGGACAAACTTTGTCCCAAGTAAACTCAAGCCGTTAAACAAGAATCACACAATTAATTAAGCCAGCCAACCATATTTCCACATTTTCCTTATTTCAAATAATTCTCAACACAAAGCACTTTCTACAATCAACCAATTTAACAATAACCAATCAATCACGTAAAGCACAAATAGTCAAACAAAGGGGCAATCAGTGCCCCACAGGTTGCAAACTCTCCTGCTGTCTCCTTTCACAATTTCACATTATTGATTTATGTATCAATTTTCAATAGCGATTTCGATCGCTTTCCATCCTTATTGCCCCCGACCACCCTTATTACCTCGGCCACCCTTATCACCCCAACCCACACCTTATTTCACCACGTTGCGGCGCGCAACACGACCCCGCCTTACAGTTGAAAACACAACAATTTCAAACAGCAGATAAGGTACTACACACAATTTCAACAAGTTCAAATAAGCAACTTACACATTGGTTCATGTTCTCAATCTCTTCTCAATTCAATATCACAACCATGTTACAAGTATTCCAAAATCGAAAATGCCCACATAATCATGTTCAACAATTCACCACAATTAAGGTGTTTCAAATTCCTTCCACAATAAGCCAAATATGCCATCACAATGGTTGTTCCCAATTCTTTACCAACCTCGATTACCTTTTTATCTTTCAATTCATATTTCATACCACACATAGTTCAACATCAATCAAATGCTCAACAAGGAAATCAAAGGATTACGTAAAATTTCTCAATTTGACACATGCCAAAACAATTCGCACACATTTGGGCGATTTTACAAGAATCAAAATTAGCCATACATACCTGGTGATGATGTTTTTCCTCCTACTTTATGCTTACCCAAGATATCCTACTCTTGCCAACCTTGTTCTTGAAGACTCTTACTTCTACTCACTTCTTTTTACTAGAAATCAAGTTCAATAATCATGCATGAGTGTAAAAATTCTATTTTCAAAAGCTATTATATGCAAACCTCTCTTTACCCAATTAAAACTGAAAATCAAAGAAAATAGTTAGGGTTTTTACCTTGAAAATATTGGGGAAGTTGAATCTTTGCCCTAGAATCCTTGAAATTAAGGTAGTTGGAACAATCCTTGAAGATGCAAGAACTTCTCTCTCTAAAAACCCTCTCTTCTCTCTCTAATTTTGGTGAGATGATATGATAAAATGATGAAGAAAGGTGTTATATTAAAGAAGAGATCGGGTCAAAATGTTACAAAAATCTGGGCCGGGGTCAAATATGCGGTCACTATGCGACCGGAGAATCAACATGCGGTCCGCATAGTGACCGCAGAATGGCTCAAAAAATTACGCAGGTTCTGTTAAGACATGCGGTCACTATGCGGACCGCATGTTGATTCTGCGGTCGCAAAAGTGCACCGCAGATTGACATGCGATCGCATATCGACCGCACATTTGACACGGATTTGGGCAACTCTCCTGGAACGATTTGCGGTCAGAATGCGGTCCGCATGTCAGGTTTGCGGTCGCATTCTTGACCGCACATTTGACACTTTTTCGGAAAAATTATTTCTCTACATTTTTGAAACTTAAATCATTACCAAGGGTCCAAACCGCGGCGAGCAAGCTCGCCGCGAAGAATTCTATGCATTCCTAACACATTATTCGGACCATGACACCACAGCTACTAGGTTTTATGCACAAAAATTTTACGGGGCCTTACATCCTCCCCCCCTAAGATCATTCGTCCTCGAATGAGGATTTTGAAATAAATGAGTTTTGAAAGACATGATATGCAAGCTATCAAAATTTTGACTAACTCTTATATTTTAGAAAAATTTCGCCGGAGTTTCCTTTGTATTATGGACATATCCACCTGTCAGAGGGCCCCCGAAACACATCACCAAACAACAATATACAACAACAACACTATTCACAACCGGTATACACCTTCTTACCTCAACGAATGCACATATTCTATCACATTGTTACAATTGCACATAAACTAGTCACTTCAATGAATTCTTACCTTATTTAACCATTTTAACACACCATGTACACTTAACAAATCATTACCAATCTACACTTACTATTAGTCGTTTATTTAATACACGAATCTTTCTAAGGGCTCCATTTGTCAAGAAAGGCTCAAATGACCCAATGCGACAACACATTAAATTCATTACAAAATGAAGGAGACTTTACTAACACTAAGAGAGAAACGACTTGGACAAAATGACAATTACTAGGAGTAGAAGGGTCACCTAATTTCTTCTAGGCTTGATCAAACAAATGGGGGTACTTTTCTTTCATCTCTTTTTCCGCTTCCCATGTGGCCTCCTCAACTTGTTGACTTCGCCACAATACTTTAACAGAGGCAACTTCCTTATTTCTCAACTTACGGACTTGCCTATCAAGGATGGCGACTGGAACTTCTTCATATGACAAATCTTCATTAACCTCTATAGCTTCGACTGACATGATGGTGGATGGATCTCCAATCACTTTCTTCAACATGGACACATGGAATACCGGGTGCACTGATGACATCTCCGGAGGCAACTCTAGCCTATAAGCAACTTGACCAATCCTTTGAACGATCCGATATGGCCCGACATACCTAGGACTCAATTTCCCTTTCTTTCCGAATCGCATGACTCCCTTCATAGGAGATACCCTCAAGAACACTCAATCATCGACTTGAAACTCCAAATCCCTTCGACGAACGTCCTGCATAGGACTTTTGACGACTCTGTGCTGTTTTCATTCTCTCCTGAATAACCTTGACCTTTTCCATAGCTTCGTACACCATATCCGGCCCTAGCAATTCCGCTTCACCTACCTCAAACCACCCGATTGGCGATCTACATCTTCTCCCGTACAATGCCTCAAATGGGGCCATCTGAATGCTAGCTTGATAGCTATTATTGTAAGCAAAATTCTATCAGTGGCAAGTGTTCATCCCAATTACCTTTAAAATCTAAGACACAAGCCCGCAACATATCTTCAAGCGTCCGAATGGTCCGCTCGGCCTGTCCATCGGTCTGTGGATGGAAAGCTGTGCTGAGATTCACCTGAGTTCCCAAACCTTGCTGAAACTTCTTCCAAAAGTTAGCGGTGAACTGAGCCCCGCGATCTGAGATGATAGAAAGTGGAGTCCCATGAAGCCTTACTATCTCTTTGATGTACAATCTTGCATATTGCTCCGCAGTATCAGTGGACTTGACAGGCAGGAAGTGAGCTGATTTGGTGAGTCGATCCACTATCACCCATACTGAATCGAACTTACGCTGAGTGCGAGGTAACCCCACCACGAAATCCATATTGATCATCTCCCATTTCCACCTTGGTATTTCTATAAGCTGAGTTAATCCACCAGGCCGTTGATGCTCGGCCTTCACTTGTTGACAGTTCGGACATTTAGCTACAAAGCCCGCCACATCCCTTTTCATACCGTTCCACCAATAAATCTCCTTGAGATCGTGATACATTTTCGTTGAACCAGGGTGCACAGAATACCTGGAAGTATGAGCCTCTGCCATCACTCTTTCCCGAAGCTCGTCCACATCCGGAACACATAGCCTATCTTGACACCGCAACACACCATCTTCGCTGCTGAGTACAAATGCTGAGGTCTTGTCATTCATGACCGCTTCCTTCACCCGAACCAATGCTGGATCCATGAACTATTTTTCCTTGATTTCCGCGACCAATGATGATTCTGCTCCATTATGCACCAAGATATCCCCCTCGTCTGACGCCGAGATACGAACCCCCAAACTGGCTAATTGGTAAACCTCTCGAGCCAGGGGTCTCTGATCCACACCCAAATGAGCCAAACTACCCATGGATTTCCGACTAAGAGCGTCGGCTACCACATTTGCCTTCCCTGGATGGTACAATATGTCCATATCATAGTCCTTGAGTAGTTCTAACCACCGCCGCTGTCTCAGATTCAGCTCTTTCTGCTTGAACAAATACTGGAGGCTCTTGTGGTCCGAAAACACATCTACATGAACCCCATAAAGATAGTGTCGCCATATTTTCAAGGCAAACACAACAGCTGCAAGTTCCAAATCATGCGTCGGATAATTCTTCTCATGGTTCTTGAGTTGTCCTGGAAGCATAAGCTATAACCTTTCCGTGCTGCATCAATACACATCCCAAACCGACTCGGGAGGCATCACAATAGACTACAAATCCCTCTGTGCCTTCTGGCAAGGCCAATACTGGTGCCGAGGTCAATCTTGACTTCAGTTCTTGGAAACTTTTCTCACATGCTTCGGACCACTGGAACTTCACTGCCTTCTGCGTCAGTTTTGTCAATGGGGAAGCGAGGGTTGAGAATCCCTCTACAAACCTCCGATAGTACCCTGCCAGACCCAAAAAGCTGCGAATCTCTGTCGGGGTCGTGGGTCTAGGCCAATCTTTCACTGCCGCAATCTTCTGAGGATCCACCATAATTCCCTCACTGGAAATAACATGCCCTAGAAAAGCTACGGACTTCAACCAAAACTCACATTTTGAGAACTTGGCATACAATTGATGCTGAAGAAGGGTCTGCAATGCTGCTCTGAGGTGAACGGCATGATCTTCCTTGCTCCGAGAGTAGATGAGAATATCATCAATGAATACAATCACAAAGGAATCTAGGAATGGCTTGAAAACCCGATTCATAAGGTCCATGAAAGCTGCTGGGGCGTTGGTTAGCCCAAAAGACATGACCAAAAACTCGAAGTGACCATAACGAGTTCTGAAGGCGGTCTTAGGAATATCCTGCTCCCTGATTTTCAACTGGTGGTACCCGGACCGTAAATCAATCTTTGAGAAGAACTTCGCTCCCTGCAATTGGTCAAATAGATCATCCACTCGAGGCAATGGATATTTATTCTTAATGGTGACTTTGTTGAGCTGCCGATAATCAATACACATTCGAAGTGACCCATCCTTCTTTCTCTGACAAAGAGAACCGGAGCACCCCATGGCGACACACTCGGTCGTATGAACCCTTTCTCTAATAAATCCCTCAGCTGCTCCTTTAACTCCCTTAACCCTGCTGGCGCCATTCTGTATGGTGGAATGGATATTGGCTGAGTATCTGGCATTACATCGATCCTAAAATCAATCTCCCTATCCGGCGGGATGCCTGGAAGCTCATCTGGAAACACTTCAGGAAATTCATTCACAATTGGCACGGACTCGAGGGTAGGCACCTCCGAGGTGGTGTCCGTTACCCGAACCAGGTGATAGATACACCCTTTCTTAATCATCTTTGAAGCCTTAAGGTAGGAAATAAACCTACCCTTTGGCACTACCCCATTTCCTCTCCATTCAATAACTGGCTCGTTAGGGAACTCGAGCCTCATAACTCTCGTCCGACAGTCAAGCTTGGCAAAGCACGAATAGAGCCAATCCATCCCCATAATTACATCAAAATCTACCATCCCAAACTCAATAAGATCAGCTGTGGTATCACGACCACCCACTGTAACAACACAATCCCTATAGACTCGTGAGGCTGTAATAGAATCACCAATAGGAGTCGACACAGAGAACGGCTCATGAAGCCGTTCGGGTTCTAATTCAAAACTTGAAGCAATGAATGGAGTGACATAAGATAAGGAGGACCCTGGATCAATAAGGGCATAGCAATCAATAGTCTGAACAGACATGATACCTGTAACAACATCTGGGGAAGCCTCGGCATTTTGGCGGCCACTCAATGCATAGAATCGGTTAGGTCCACCCCTACCCTGAGCTCCACCCCTAGCTGCACCACGCCCTGCTGCTGCTGGAGTACGCGCTGATGATGTAGCAGCTGAAGAACCGGATGACTGAGCAGATCCCCTACCTATACCCTGACGGGGTGCACGGCAGTCCCGCTGAATGTGACCTCTCACCCCGCACCCGAAGCACACTGGAAGGTCAAGGTAGCAAGTTTCTGTATGAAATCTCCCACACTTGGGGCATGTAGGTCTCCCCTGCTGCTGGGATCTCACCCCAGGATGACCAGACTGACGAGACCTCTTGCTGTCTGAACCAGGTCTCGAGTAACTGCCCTGCTGATGACTGTGCACGGATGGCGGTGCACTCGCGGAGGACTGGGCATGTGACTGGGATGGCCTTGATGACCCTCTCCCGGGAAGTGATCTCCCCGAACGACCCATTGACCAGGCCCTGCTGCTACTCTCTCTCTCCGCACGAATCTTCAACTTCCTAGCTTTTGTGGCCTGAGCAAACCCCACAATCCTCCCATAGTTCATATCTGAGTGTAAAGCTGCTGTGGCGGCCTCATTCACTACCAAAGGGCTAAGGCCCTGAACAAACCGTCGAACCCGGGCATCCATGGTCGACACTAAATGAGGAGCATACTTGGACAACCTTACAAACTCCATGTGATACTCCCAAACACTCATATTGCCCTGTTTGAGGACCTCGAACTCAGTGGCACGGGCTGCCATTGTCTCAGCAGGCAAGAAGTGGTCCATGAATGCATCCACGAACTCATCCCATCTGGCCGGAGGGCTCCCTTCCTCACGGGAATCCTCCCACATTTCGAACCATGAACGTGCCGCTCCCTTCGGCCTGTAAGAGGCCAACTCTACCCCCTCTATATCTGTAGCCTTCATCACTCCGAGGGTCTTGTATATCTCATCAAGGAATTCCTGTGGGTCAGCCTCTGGATCGGTGCCTGAAAATTCCGGAGGGGCCAATCGCAAGAATTGATGGACTGTGGAGCCAAAGGAATCTCCCTGTCCGCTGGAGGATGCAGGGGCATCATGGGATCTCTGGGCCTGTGCGGCCACTAGCCGTGTTAACATATGGATGGCTCCCCTAAGTTCTTCATTAGAGATACCAGAGCCCGAAGCCGGAACTGTATCTGAGTCGGAACACCGGGAGGAGGAATGGTGGCATCCTTTGCCGCGGCCGGAATAGGGACACTTGGGTTTTGAACGGATGGGTCAAGCAAATTCGGGACCGGTGGGTCATTCTCTCCCACAAGCATCGGGTACATGATTAACATCCGCACTTGGGCCGCATTGGCCCTAAGGCCAAGTCTAGCCTTCTTCTTAGGTGCCATATTCTGAAAATTTGGGAACAAGGCACGAATTAGACACGGATATCTCCACATTGCACTTTACCGCACGATATAGATTATCAAAGAAGTAGGTAAATTCCTAAATGCTCGTGTAGCCCCCTACTTATATGATGTGGTCGACAACACACCTATAAGAAGGGCACTACTAGACATGGCTCCAAGACATCCTAGGACACTTTAAAACCTTAAGCTCTGATACCAAGTTTGTCACGCCCCAAATCGAGGGACATGACCGGCGCCTGACCGGGTTGCCCCAGTCAAGCGGACCTGGGTGCCTTTCATTCCCACGCGTTAACCCCTGTGTTGATTGTTTCTCATTAACCAAATATTTTACCAATAAAGACTGATTTCCTAATGCATAAACATGACCATGTGATTGATTCACTAACAAGTTCATAATTTATATTTACAACGCCCCATACATATACATAGACCACAATCCCACAGTTTACATGTCTATGGAGCCTCTAGGATACAAAAAAGGGAAATACAATACTTGCCGGTAACAAGGCTCCGGCTATACCTTACAAAACCAAAATGAAATCTTAACAAAGGTGGCATGAACCACACAGGGCCCCGAGGAAGAAAGGGGCTCACCAAAATAGGCAGTGGAAGGAGAAGGATACTACCGCCGATGAGCTGAAGTGCCTGCTACTGATCCACCTACAATCATAACACGAATGTAGCGTCCCCGGCAAAAGGGACGTCAGTACACTTGAATTGTACTGGTATGTATGGACAAACTTTGTCCCAAGTAAACTCAAGCCATTAAATTACATCAACAATTAATTAAGCCAGCCAACCATATTTCCACATTTTCCTTATTTCAAATAATTCTCAACACAAAGCACTTTCTACAAACAACCAATTTAACAATAACCAATCAATCACGTAAAGCACAAGTAGTCAAACAAAGGGGCAATCAGTGCCCCACAGGTTGCAAACTCTCCTGTTGTCTCCTTTCACAATTTCACATTATTGATTTATGTATCAATTTTCAATAGCGATTTCGATCGCTTTCCATCCTTATTGCCCCTGACCACCCTTATTACCTCGGCCACCCTTATCACCCCAACCCACACCTTATTTCACCACGTTGCGGTGCGCAACACGACCCCGCCTTACAGTTGAAAACACAACAATTTCAAACAGCAGATAAGGTACTACACACAATTTCAACAAGTTCAAATAAGCAACTTACACATTGGTTCATGTTCTCAATCTCTTCTCAATTCAATATCACAACCATGTTACAAGTATTCCAAAATCGAAAATGCCCACATAATCATGTTCAACAATTCACCACAATTAAGGTGTTTCAAATTCCTTCCACAATAAGCCAAATATGCCATCACAATGGTTGTTCCCAATTCTTTACCAACCTCGATTACCTTTTTATCTTTCAATTCATATTTCATACCACACATAGTTCAACATCAATCAAATGCTCAACAAGGAAATCAAAGGATTACGTAAAATTTCTCAATTTGACACATGCCAAAACAATTCGCACACATTTGGGCGATTTTACAAGAATCAAAATTAGCCATACATACCTGGTGATGATGTTTTTCCTCCTACTTTATGCTTACCCAAGATATCCTACTCTTGCCAACCTTGTTCTTGAAGACTCTTACTTCTACTCACTTCTTTTACTAGAAATCAAGTTCAATAATCATGCATGAGTGTAAAAATTCTATTTTCAAAAGCTATTATATGCAAACCTCTCTTTACCCAATTAAAACTGAAAATCAAAGAAAATAGTTAGGGTTTTTACCTTGAAAATATTGTGGAAGTTGAATCTTTGCCCTAGAATCCTTGAAATTAAGGTAGTTGGAACAGTCCTTGAAGATGCAAGAACTTCTCTCTCTAAAAACCCTCTCTTCTCTCTCTAATTTTGGTGAGATGATATGATAAAATGAAGAACAAAGGTGTTATATTAAAGAAGAGATCGGGTCAAAATGTTACAAAAATCTGGGCCGTGGTCAAATATGCGGTCACTATGCGACCGCAGAATCAACATGCGGTCCGCATAGTGACCGCAGAATGGCTCAAAAAATTACGCAGGTTCTGTTAAGACATGCGGTCACTATGCGGACCGCATGTTGATTCTGCGGTCGCAAAAGTGCACCGCAGATTGACATGCGATCGCATATCGACCGCATTTTTGACAGATTTTTTTTGGGAAACTCTCTGGAACGATTTGCGGTCAGAATGCGGTCCGCATGTGAGGTTTGCGGTCGCATTCTTGACCGCACATTTGACACTTTTTCGGAAAAATTATTTCTCTACATTTTTGAAACTTAAATCATTACCAAGGGTCCGAACCGCGGCTCGCAAGCTCGCCGCGAAGAATTCTACGCATTCCTAACACATTATTCGGACCATGACACCACAGCTACTAGGTTTTATGCACAAAAATTTTACGGGGCCTTACAGATGGTACAGTATGGTAATATCATAGTCTTTAAGCAATTCAAGCCATCTCTGCTGCTTCAAATTGAGATCTTTCTGCTTAAACAAATGTTGAAGGCTGCAGTGATCTGTATATACATCACAAGATACACCATACAAGTAATGCCTCCAAATCTTCAAGGCATGAACAATAGCAGCTAACTCGAAGTCATGAATAGGGTAGTTCTTCTCATGAGGCTTTAACTGACAAGAAGCATATGCAATAACTCTACCCTCCTGCATCAATACACAACCGATCCCAACTCTCGAAGCATCACAATACATCGTATAAGACCCTGAAACTGATGGAAACACAAGTACCGGAGTTGTGGTCAAGGCCGATTTGAGCTTCTGGAAGCTCTCCTCACATTCATCAGACCACACAAATGGAGCATTCTTCTGTGTCAACTTAGTCAATGGTGAAGCAATAGATTAAAAACCCTGAACAATCTTGCGGTAATAGCCTGCTAACCGAAGAAACTCCAGATCTTAGTAGCTAAAAATGGTCTGGGCCAATTATGAACCGCCTCGACTTTCTGTGGGTCAACTCGAATACCATCGCTGGACACTACATGTCCCAGAAAAGTCACCATATCCAGCCAGAATTCACACTTACAAAATTTTGCATAAAGTTTTTCCTCTCTCAATCACAACAATACCACCCTCAAGTTCTGTGTGTGCTCCTCCTGGCTGCGTGAATACACCAGGATATCATCAATAAACATGATCACAAAAGAATCAAGGTACGACCAAAATACGATGTTCATCAAGTGCATGAATGCGGCTGGGGAATTAGTCAGCCCAAAAGACATAACCAGAAATTCATAGTGCCCATATCTCGTTCTGAAGGTTGTTTTCAAAATATCTGAATCCCTAATCTTCAACTGGTGATAACCCGATCGAAGGTCAATCTTAGAGAATACACTTGCTCCTTGGAGATGATCAAACAAGTCCTCAATACGAGGCAATGGGTACTTATTCTTTACTGTCACCTTGTTCAGCTATTTGTAATTAATGTATATTCTCATTGTGCCATCTTTCTTCCATACGAATAATACCGCTGCACCTCAAGGTGACACAATCGGGAGAATGAACCCCTTATCTAAGAGTTCTTGAAGCTGTTCTTTCAACTCATTTAACTCAACTGGTGCCATGCGTTAGGGAGGAATAGAAATGGGCTAAGTGCCCGGCACCAAGTCAATACATAAATCGATATCCCTATCCGACCACATACCCGGTAGGTCTACTAGAAATACATCTGGAAAATCCCTTACAACGAGGACCGAATCAAGACTGGGTGTCTCAGCCTCAACATCACTAATGAAAGACAAATAAGATAGACAACCCTTCAATCGTTCGTTGGGCTTTCAGAAAGGAAATCACCATATCGGATACATAATCAGTCACTCCATGCCATTCGATCCTCGGATTACCTAGAATAGCTAATGTGACTGTCTTGGCATGACACCTCAGAATCGCATGGTAAGGAGATAACCAATCCATGCCTAGAATCACGTCGAAATCCACCATGCCCAATAATAATAAGTCAACTCGGGTCTCCAGACCCCCAATTGTAATAAGACAGGATCACTATACCTGATCCATAATAACTGTATCACCCTCCGGGGTAGAAACATGCACGGGCAAGGCAAGAATACCATGGGTCATACCCAAATGATGTGCAAAATTTGAAGAAACATAAGAATAGGTGGATCCGGGATCAAATAAGATAGAAGCATCCCTGTGGCAGACTGAGATAATACATATGATGGCTGTATTTGATACACTGACGTCCCTCCTATATAGAAGAGCATAGAAATAAGCCTGACCTCTGCCAGTACGATCCTTACCCCTAGGGCGACCTTTGGCTACCCGACCAACACTCCTAGCTGACTGTGCTGGTGCTGAAGAAACAAGAGTAGAAGACAAGGGCTGGTCCCTTTGCTGAAATCGCTTACGAAGCAACTGGGGACACTCCCTTCTGATATGGCCAAACTCACCACATTTAAAGCAACGGCCTGAAGCTGGATAAAGGGACTGCTGAGAACCCCTTATTGCCAATGAACCTTGAGCTGAAGCAGCAGGAGTAGAGCTCTAAGCTAGAAGGGCGCTTAGTGTGGGCTAGCTCTGCTGACGACCCTAATGACCCTAATGGACTTAATGACCCTGACGACCAAGGTCTGACAAAGCTCTACTGGACTCTGCACGGCCTGACTGAGGAGATATGAAGGAACGACCTCTGATGTGCTGAGACTGGCCCCTAGAAGAAGCACCACTGTAACTACCTGTACCTCGAGACCTCTTAGCCTTCCACTCTTCATGCCCTCGACGGCTGTCTGTCTCAATCTGACGAGCCTCATCATCCACCTCCTCAAAGGTAACTACTGAAGCCCTCTCTCTAGTCATCAATTTGCGGATAGGATATATGAGACCATCCACAAATCTCCTGATCCTCTCTCAATCCGTCGGAATCATCCACATGGAATGACGTGCTAGATGTGTAATCAACTCATACTGAGTCACTAACATATCTCCTTGCTTCAACAACTCGAACTGAGGACGCAGCTCCTCCCTCTGAGTCTGGGGCACATACTTCTCCAGGAATACCGTGGAGAACTGCTGCCAAGTGAGGGGCGCCGCCCAAGCAGGCCTAAGCCTCTAAAAATCTTCCCACCAATAAAATGCTAGTCCTGTGAACTGGAAGGTAGTGAAAGCAACACTGCTGGACTCCAGAATACCCACAGTACGAAGCATACGCTGGCACTTATCCAAAATATCATGGGCATCCTCGCCCTCTACACCACTGAACGCCGGGGGTTGTGTCCTCTCAAGCATCTCCATCTGACGCTACTCATCATCAGGCATAGCTAGAACCACAAGAGCTGGGGCCGGTGCGACTGGTGCAGCTGGCTGAACTGGCTGAGCTGGAGCTCCCTCAGGTGCTTGTAAACCCTAAATTACCATCTTGGGTGTGCGAGAAACGGGGGTTTGATTCCGCCCCCTGCGTGTGAAGAAACTATTGCAGTAGAGGCCGCAACCACCTGAGCTAAGCAAGTGCACACTGATAAGATCTGTGCTAAGGTCTCCTGAAAAGCCAGTATCTCAATAGACACTGCCAATGCCAGAACCTGAGCTGCTAGGATGTCTAAGCTTGAACCTGATCCTGAACCTGGGCCACTAGCGTTGGGATTTGACCCTAAGTCTCGTCAGCTGGTGGGTCAGCAGGTGCTGTCACTGGTGCCCTACCTTTGCCATGACCACGGCCTCTAGGTGCCACTGGTGGTTGTCTGCCACGTCCGCTAACATGTGTTCTCGCCATCTGCGAGAGAGTAGAATATGGAAAAATTTAGTTGCACGATAACACAAACCGCATGATATAAATCCAAGAAAGTAAAGTGTTTCCTAAAGTTCTATAGCATCCCAAGGATAGATGCGGACATTTACGTAATGATCCGTGAAAGCCTACTAAACCGGCTCATAACTCGCGAGTCCTAGTAACCTAGGCTCTGATACCAACTTGTCACAACCCAAATCTGGTCGTGATGGCACCCAACTCAAAAGCTAGGCCAGCCAGACCAACAACTATAGAAAACCAGTCCCAAAAGGACAACTTAAGAAGATTATATGAGTCAATAGATACTCCAATAATAATAGTATATGACAAAATATTGAGAAGTGTAAAAAAACGAAATGACACTCCCAAAAGATCTGGGGTCAAGAGTCTAGAGCCTCTAAACAAAACTGAATAGTAATAGTATACTGGATAAAATACTCAAGTCTAAAACATAAAATAATGACTGAACGGAAAGAGAAGCTAGGTTCTGCGAATGCCGACAGCTACCTCAGCAACTCGAAATAACTCTAATAGAAGTTTGAGTGCTCGTCTAACCCTCATGTGTACATGCATATGCACACAAAGGTGCAGGGAGTAGGGGTGAGTACTACTCAGCGAGTAAAAAATATATATTAATAGCTGAAAGCAGGAAATACATAGAATACCATAGAGTAAAGCTAAACTAAAGTCCGATACCTACCACGAACTAACAAAAATAGCAAGTCACAATTAGCACAGATAATTCAACAAATAAAAATGCAATGCAATGCATATGACCACAACGACGCGGAGCCCGATCCGTTTAACATCGATGGCCCTCACTGGGGGTGTGTGCCGACTCCGGAGGGACTATTTCAGCCCAAGTGCTATATCATATCTTCTAATGCGGCATGCATCCCGATCCTTATATCATCTGCTGCAGCGTGCAACCCGATCCATCCTCAGTCCACAATATGCATATGAGTCACACAATAGTTCAAATTATTTATTTCCAGGTTCCAGTTCATTAATGATAGAAATACTTAAATTTTATTTAATATTCCAAGAACATGTGATTTAGCATTTCATAATAGTGATTTCAAACAAAGACTAAGATCAGTGATTACGCAAACCAAGCTATCACATACATGTCGGCACAAGGACCCAAACATGGCTTACAACCCACAAATATATCTAACACAGTGTGCCTTTCAACCGCATATAACATATTATTCATATCCGGGAAGGACCAAGTCTCAATCCCCAGTCATAATCAATCATGCACCTGCCATGAGGTGCATGCCATGCCCTACTAGTGTCACAATGTGCTAAGCCGGGGTTTCGAACCCTCACGATACCATATACTCTAACTACTCACCTTTAGCTGACCGTGGACTCATCCGCGATGCCTTTTCCATTTGAATCTTCCGCCTCGTGTGTCGAATCTAGTCTAAACCACAGCAATTACATCAATATGGGTCAAAGAAACATAACCCAATCAAATTTACTTGAAAAACACAATAATGCACCAAAATAATTCCAAAAATCATAACAATGGATTCCTCGTCTCACCACGAGTCCGTGCATATAAATTTTTTCCAAAACGGAGTCCGTTTGACCCCTCAACTTTCACTTTTATCTTCCTAAATTTTCAAGCCCTAACCACCATGTTTTTCACTTAAATTCTCAGTTTTTGGGGCGTTTAATCTATGTTTTTGTGTTATAACAACATAATTTGGGTTTAGGAACCCTTACCTAATGATTTCCCACTATTCCTCCTTGAAAACCCTCGCAATTCGCCTCTCCCTGAAGTCAAAAATTATTTCTTAAACTCTGAAATTTCGATACATTGTTCTTATTAAATCACTGATGATTTCCGCTTCTGCGGAAGTTTACTCATTTAGGCGAGTCCGCTTCTGTGGAAATTGAGCCGCTTCTGCAACTTCACCCTTAAGGTCAAGGACTGCTTCTACGTCCATGTCATCGCACCTGTGAGACCGCTCCTGCGGCTCCTTGTGCACTTCTGCAGAAAGTCTCGCTTTTGCGAGATATTCCTCGCTTCTGCGGGGACCGCTCCTGCGGAAATTCCCCGGTTCTGTAAAACAAGCCCAGCCCTTCCAAGGTCGCTTCTGCATTAATAGGGCCGCACCTACGGAACAGCTTCTGCGGTCCTATTTCCACAGGTGCAAAAATATCAGAAGCCAAAATTCTTAGATCTGCTATAATTCCAAAATTCTCCCGTTTAACCTTCCGAAAACATCGCGAGACCCCCGGGACCTCAACCAAAAGCACAAATACACCGTATTACCTCATTCAAACTTGCCTGTAACATAAAAACACCATCGTAAACATCAAAATCATCGAATCCGAATTCAAGCCTAAATTTCATTAAAACTTCCGAAACCAATATTTGCTCTAAAACCGAACCTAAACACCTCCGAATGACCTAAAATTTTGTACGCATATGAAAAATCACCTAACGGAGCTACTACAACTCTCAGAATTTCATTCCGAGCCTCGGGTCAAAATGTCACCTACTGTTCAGATTTCGCCAAAATTCAGCCTTAGCCAATTCAAGCCAAAATCAACACCGGACCTCCGAATTCAATTCCGATTGCTCTCCTAAGTCATAAATGACCTCCTGAAGCTAACCAAATCATCAGAATTTGATTTTGAGCTATCTTAATCACTGGTCAACATTCAGTTGACTTTTCCAAAATCTTCTTCTCATAAAAAGGTCTATTGCCTCATTTCTATCAAACTCCACCTACTTTGCTTCTAACTCTCCAAACACATATGAATTAACATGTTAAAGTATTCAATGAAGAAAATGGGGCGATAACTCCTGTAACAATGGGTCGGGTCGTTATAGTTGTCCAAATAACCCCAAATTCACACCCTATACCCCCTGATCTCCCTCATCCCCAATCCTTAACGGAAATTTTTTGAATTTCACCGGTTCTTTTCAAATTTTAAGTCTAGGGTTCATGAGGTTCGAGTCTGTTTTGGGACATTTCGAAGTCAATTGAATTATGTTACTGTTATGTGTCTATTTTTGATGAAATAAACAAATAACATTAACTGAAAATCAATTTCGATGGTTTAAGCCATATGGAGTCAGAAATTAGTAAGTCTCTCTTCTCAGTTTTATTATTTCTTTTCTTTGTTTTCGTGAGTTCCAATTTATTAGTTGTTAATCAATCTTGTTTTGTTTTTTGTGTTAGTTTGATTTTTAGTTTGGTTAATTCTGATTTGAGTTTCATTTTACTTCTGCTAGTTTAAGTGTTCAAATGTCTGTTTAGTTCATTTAGGCAATTAATTGATATTTTAATTGGATTTTCTATTAGTTTTGATTCAACTTTGATATGTTTGCTCTTTTCTGAAAATAACAATTTGAATGGGGTTGATTAGGTTTTTAATAAGTCTAATTCAGTATTTTCACTAATTAGTCACTACATTTTGATTTAGGATTCATAATAAGCTTAATTTGTCCAGTTAGGGGTTTTTGTGTTATTTTTGAATGATTGATTGTAGTTGGTCTGTTTAATCTTAGTTAATTAAGTTGTTTGGTTATAGCTGTATTTTAGATAGGTTAAAAGGGGGCTGGGGCAATACATTAGTTTAGAGGAAGTTTAGGGGTAATCTAGGAATTTAGGGCTGGGCAAAAATACTTTAGGTTATATTAGAATTACATAGAACCTTCTAGAATAGGACTTTTGTTCTAAATTTAGAAAATATGTGCACTTACTTGAGAAGCGAGTCAAAAAATATAGGACCTTTTTGGTAAAATCTGAAATAAAAAGGGAGAAAAAGTGTGAGGGATATCTAGAAGCTTTCCCCCTAAGGTTTGCCTATAAAAGGCAGCTTGCTAGCCTTAGAAAATAAGTTTTGAAGCCACAAAATTCCCCCCAAAAATACTCTTCAAGTTTCATAGATCTGAAATTTGAATTTCAAATCAACACTCTTTAGATCTTAGATTCTGCCCAAAAAAACTATAATATGAATATCAAAATGAGCACTGTTTCACTGCATTTTTTAGGTTAATTGGAGTTTTAGGCATTGATTCTAGTTCCAAGCTTAATTGTTAATTACTGAAACTTCATAATTGATTTAGCTTCAATTTGAAGTTGAATTTGGGTCGTTTGAGTTAAGTTATGGTGTGTTTGATGGTTATATGGTATGCTGGACTTCATTTGCATTTTGAACCTGGGTTTGAGGCTGATTGTTGTGACATGCTATTTGCCTTTGGTTCAACAAATTACTACAAACCCTCCTCTTCTCCTTTATTTCATTGTAATCCAGGTATTTTCTTATGCTCGAGTGATGCTAAAGATTTCCTTCACCTGTAAACCATAAGTTTGAAGTATAAATGATAAAGGAATACATGCTTGCACCTGAACTTTACTATTATTGCTTTGTTTTCTTTTCTTTTTTAGAATTTTTGTGTGATTGATTCACTAGAACCATAATTTCAGTTGTATTAATGAGAATATGGACTGTCAATGGACTATTAATAGATTGTTAATGGATTTTCAGTACTAGTTATGTTATCTAGGGTTGTGTTGAATTTCGTTGTGAGCTTTAATATAACACAAGTCCACCCATTGTATTCCTAGAGACAAATTAAGTAGAAAACTATAGTTGGCTTTAGGATTGGCCTTCAAATAATAACTTGAGATGAGCCTCGCCAACCAAAACACACAAATTGTGGGGCCCTCGATAAATAGTCGTATTAAAATACTTAGATTTCGGGATGGGCCATTAAGCAAATTGCACTGCCTTCCCTAAAGATAATAATGCATTAGTCACTTCATGTGCATTTTGAAAAAATATACCTTCTTAAATACGGGTGCACATTTATGTGACCCAAATCCAAATCTCAACGAAGTCAAAATGTGTCAAACATTTGGGGTGCATTTATGTGATGCGGTTCGAAATATGTTTTCACGAAGTTGCAATTCCCTTAAAATAATAATAATAAATTGTCACGACCCCAAATGTGGTCGTGATGGCACCCAGCACATTGCTAAGCCAGCCTGACCAATCAATATCAACAACGGAGCTAGAAGCTCTCTTTAGTCCATTTAAGCATATTAAATCACGAAGCAACAGCGATACATATAACAAAAACGGGGAACCAAGTCCCATAATACATCAACTCCCATAGACCAAGGGTCAAGAGTCATGAGCCTCTACTGAACAAGAGTGTATAAAGGTTTACAAGATACCAAGTGCGGAAAGAAAAGTCAATACAAAATCAAGACAGTAAGAAGGAATATCGGGTCCTGCGGACTCTGCAGCTACCTCGTATATCCCACAAAAATCGCCTCGAACAGCTACCAGATTACTGCTGAGAGGTACCTGGATCTGCACACAAGGTGCAGGGAGTAAAATGAGTACTGCCAGACTCAGTGGTAATAAATAAGGGTAAGACAACGCAGATAAGAAATCCGCAATAAAGCACTATGTAAAGCTGTAATCAAATACCCTGTCACAGAATCAATATCAACTGTACCTGTACCAATAAGTACCATCAAAACAGTATAACAGCTCGCAGATGTAGCTAAATACAATGCAATGCATGATATGACCGCTACCACGCGTAGCCCGATCCAATTTGGGTACCCGTGCTCACTGTGGGGGTTCAGACTCTGGAGGGGCTCCTACAGCCCAAGCACAGTATCACTGCGGCGTGCAGTCCGATCCAACATATATACCGCTGCGGCGCGCAGCCCGATCCACTACTAGTCAGCTAATATGCAAATACAACCTCGCAGGCTCAAAAGTAGATTTGAAAACATCTTTTATCATTTTTCAGTTGAAAACAGTAATGTCAAGTTCTAGAGATTGGAAAGAGCATGATAACAGAGGTAGCTACGGACTGGTAGTAACTAACATGTCAATATGATAAGACAATGATAACGATACTCGCGGGATCCAATAACTGGCTCACGGCCCACAAGTATACTCAACCGCCCAAGAAGGGGGTTCCTCGGCTCAAGAGTGGCCAATATCTCAATATATAGTACGCAACCATCCGAGAAGAAGGTTCGACGGCTCAAGAATAGCCAATGTCATAACACAGTATCAACAAGTGGGACTAAGCCATAGTCCCCAATCACAATCGACCCCGCACTCACAAGAGAGTACGTGTCTCGCCGCTATACAGCGTCACAAAGTGGTATACCGGGGTTTCGAACCCGCTGGTCATCACCCACATCTATTACTCACCTTAATACGGCGCGACGACTACTCCGCAATGCCTTTGCCACGAGAATCAAGCTCCGCACGCGTAGAATCTGATCAAATACAGTAAATACACATCAAATTAGAACCCAGTCAAAACAACTCAATTTACATCAAAATTCCCAAAGTTGTCAAAACCCGACTTTCGGTACGCTTCTCGAAAAATTGCGAAAGTCACCTATTCGGAACCCTCATCTCAACACGAGTCTAGGCATATAAAATTTACTGAATTCGGACTCCATTTGCCCACTCAAATCAGTGATTTTCTACAATTTAGGCCTAGGGCTCAAACCCACCTTTAATCTTTCATTTACAGAAATTTAACCAAGGATTTCATGTTAAAATGATGTAATTAAGCCACAAAACTTACCTCCAACGAAACCCCGATGATTTCCCAGCAATCTCCCGTCAATTTCTTCTCTTGGAACTCCAAAATGGAGGTTTTGGATATTAAACCCGCGACTGACCAGTTCTGGTTTTAACTTCACTGCCAGCCTATTTTCTTCATCGTGTTCGCAACGCCTCTCACGCGAACGCAATGCCTTATTCTAGTCCTTCATCGCGAACGCGACAAACCGTCATGCGTCCGCGAAGACCATTCTCCCCCAGCCCGGATTTTTCCTCTACGCGAACGCGACATACCTCATGCGTCCGCGATGCCTTGCGAATTCCTATTACGCGAACGCGGCCCAGACCATCTCGAACGCGATGCTTCCCAGCTTCCTCTTACGCGAATGCGGCACCAACCCTCGCGAACGCGATAGTCACCTGATCCCAGCCTACGCGAACACGGCATAGCCCTCGCGAACGCGAAGGCTAAAAGTTTGCCCGGTGATGTGCAATTTACAGCAGATCATTTCTTGCTTCCAAATGCCGGACGATGGTCCGGATTCATCCCGAGGCCCCCGGGACCCCAACGAAAACCACCAACATACCCCAAAAGACGATACGAACTTGTTCCAATCATAAAAACACCATCCTAAACATCAAAATCACCAATTACACACGGATTCAAGCCTAAATTCCTTAAAACATTCCGAATTACACAATCAATCAAAAACCCGACCAAACGACATCCGAATGACCTGAAATTTTGCGGACATATCCAGAATAACATAACGAAGCTACTGCAACTGTCAGAATTCGATTCTAACCTCTGGATCAAAATCTCACCTACCGTTCGGATTTCGCCAAAATTCAACCTTAGCCAATTCAAGCCTATTTCTACACCGGACCTCCGAATTCAATTCCGATTGCTCCCCTAAGTCACAAATCACCTCCCGGAACTAACCAAATCATCAGAGTCCCATTCCGAGGCCTCTAACCAAATAGTCAACTCCAGGTGGACTTTCCTTATTCAAGTTTCCTTCAAAAAGGCTATATGCCTCATTTTCAATCCAAATCACTCCTAACTCACCCGATAGGCTGTAACACTGATATAAAAGCATAAAACATGTAATTACAACATAACGGGGTGGTAATTCCCGTAACGACGGGCCGGGTCATTACATTCTCCCCAACTTAAACAAACGCTCGTCCTCGAGCGGACTCAGAGTTGTACTAGAAGCCACCCAATAGCTGAATGACCTTACCAAGCATAATTTCAGGCGATCATACGTCACCCTATCTCACATAAGTTCGAAAACACCATGTAGCTGAAATCTCACAGACCATCTGAACCATAAACCACATTTCACTTTCCAAAATCATATACCAATTGCTAATCCCATGCCTATACTCAGGATACACTAGAATCCACTGCAATAACCCACACTCACCACTCCGGGTGAGATCATATGATGTATCAAACAACCCAATCACTCGAGACAATAGTCTCTAATCACAATAATTTCTCACGATAACCAAATACCAACTGAAAAACCTTTTTCATTAGATAGAGTCTTGTTCCAACACCTTCATATCATGCCCACGACAACCGAACACGCGATATATCGAACCCATCTCTCAGGTCAACCATTCATGAATCCATTTCACTTTTAACTGATACCACAACAGATTTCGGACCCAAATCTCGGTATTACCTTTCTAACCCACTGAAATCACATATGCTCGCTCTCCATAATGACTCAAATGATCATTTCGATTATAACACACGCACTGGTGATATATCACCTCAACACCGGCCTAAGCCCCGACGAGCACAACACAGGCTCCAATAGAGACATCCGAACATACTCAAATCATGACAACTGTCTTCAACAAGAGAGCTGTAATTCAATTCCTTTGTGCCATAATAACATAGAACTGAGATCACGTCTCGCATTATAGAAATAGAGTACATGACTCATTCTCGAAAGGTCATAACATCACGTGGCCTTGCCACGATTCATGATTCTATCCAAACACTATTACTCATGAAGCACCTCAATTTACCAAGCTCAAAACGATCAGCCCCGCACATACTTAGGTCTGAACCCAAGCAATCAACCTCACCCACGGTGAAACAATTAACGTATGCTATCAAATCCTGAAGGAACACAACCGATGTGTCATTCTCCAAGCAATACTCAATACAAACTCTTCTTCAGAAGCCAGGAGGTATTGTATACCAGGTAACATATAACTAATTTTATTTTCACATTACACTGTTGCGGCGTGCAACCCGCTCCAATGACACACCCGTGGCGGCGTGCCACCCGATCCAGATACCATACCCGTGGCGGCGTGCCACCCGATCCAAATAACAGTACCTGTGGCGGCGCGCCACCCGATCCATATAGAAACCTCGCCAAAGAAATGCGCGTCGAGTCAAGTTGCTCATTATGGTAAACATATATAGCCTCAAGTTCGGCCACAAGAAACGTATTTGACAAAGTTACTCAATACCATAACCAAATCAACGATATAAACCTCTGCACTGATATCCGCCACGAAGGCCCAACTGACAAAGCAATACCCACCAACCGTCTGCTGGTCCTGAGGTACAACTACCCCGCTGGAGCATACTCTGATGCACTCTGCTACACAATTTGTGCCATACCATCATAGTCTATATCACATTAGTCTAGACAACCCGGCCCAATGATGACCAGTCAGCAATCAAGTATCATAATCCAAATTCGTCATATCAAGCCAAGAGAGAAAGCCACTAGAGCTTCTGATTTTCGATAATCACAAAACGGTGTCGATACACATGATATACAACCACTACATAGGCGGACTAACGAGAAATTCAAGTCTCCAACACATATATAACACATGAATCACAATGCCTGATCCCGTACTTCACTGTACAAATACATAACGCACATCAAGCGTCCATTCATACCACGAAATCCATTCAGAAATTTCACTATGCCATCAACGACTCAATTATTATAGTCGATCCAACAAGAGAATACCACCATACCACTGGATATTATCTGTTTACATTACCTTGTCCTTTTGGACGATATACCCTGCCAAATTACTATAATAGCAGTACCATTTTCTTTAATCACCAGAAAGATCGATTCTTCGCGCTGCTAAATAATTTTAATGACTCCCCATATATTATGAACTGATCACAAAACCTTGAATATGCCATTATCAACTTTCCATAACACATCGCATATACCATACCACACTAAGATAACATGGAAATTCATATTCCTATCCTACGCCGCAAACATCGGCGGACTCAACTAGTCAAGGGCTTTCATGATCCCATATAGAGAAAACTCATTACACATTCCAAGCCTTGCATACCAATAGGAAAAATACACTCATTTTCGAACCACGGTAAAACACATCATAAACTCTTTCTCCCAATTACATTGCTTAAGTTAAACTGCCAGGACTGAGTCCTTATACCCATATCAAGTGACACAACTGCCTGCGCTCAAGAGCTTTGTTGCACAATATCTGCAAAACGCATTCCTTCAAACATATACCAGGAATTAATCGTATTCCTTATCATATCGCTTCGGTTTATTAACAAGTTGCTCCATTTACTCAATTTCTTTTCTGAACCATTTTTAACTTAGTATTAGCCTTTACTGTAGCACTACCATAACTCAACCCATGTTACCACACGGGACTCGTACATAAGACCACACGGTCTAAAACCCATAGGCCACTCTCAATGTTTCCCAGGAGTACCACATTCTACAATACTTGTTTTGAAGAACTTCATGCGATTTTTGAATTAGTATTAGTATTATTACCTTCCAATATGGATACATAGAATCCCATCATTCACATAACATAGAACAAGTCTTGATCCCTTCTAACGAAACCACCATCTTTAGCCACATACATAATCTTAAGGCATCCGTTACAAGCAAAATCTAGAACACCACAGGACTATTCTCGGGCGTCATTTACCCTTATTCAGTTGTAATTCAACTGTCTTATTGAACATAACCACTCGTTCCTTGCTAGAACTTTGACACCGCAAAACATGATTACATACCGATACAATTAGCTATCTTTCTTTTCTATACACCGAACATTCTTCACCAACATAAGTTCATAACATCCTAGTATTTCTTCATATCTACGAAGCACCATAACCTTTATCAAAATTTCCCAACATACCTAGAGACAGAGCCAACACAGCACACGACAGTGCAATCAGTTAATCAATAACAACCTCCCCAACTTAGATCGGAGTCATACATCAAAGCACTTTTAGCCACTCATAGCCTTCTTACTCAAATGATGCAACAAAGTTCTAGTTAGATTAAACTCAAGTCATTTACAAGCTTCGGCGGAGGTTCGAATCATCAGAAATATTAATTCTTTTGCAATTCTTGCAGATATACACGCACCACCAATAAGCCCACTCTCTTTAGGTGACAGAAATCTTTCTAAGTCCCAAATTTTCCAAAACTTTCGGCAGAGTTTCCTTTGTAAATTGGCATATCCACCTGCCAGAGAATCACCAAACCATTCTAACAATACATCCACAACTCAACAAGATATTACAATGTATTTCAACAACATTAAATCTCAATACTATACGAATCATATTATCACAATTCATACTTGAACCTGCGCTGTACCTGCTCGAATCATAACACATATCAAATACCTTTCAATTACACATGAGGATCAACCCTCCTACTTCTTCTCAATTTAGCATTTCATCACAATACTTTCCACCAGGATACACATAGCAAAATCACTTTAGTCTTCCTGAGTTTAAACTTGTTCCACTACACATAAGGCATTTTATCTTCCAATTAAGAGATATGATAAATATTCACCACGCCCATAACTCGGGGCTACACAACAGTTTAGATAAGAGTCGAACAATTAACAGCTCATCCATTAGTAAGCCTCCCTAATACTCTACAGATCGGCACAAGGCCCCAAACATGGCTACTAGCCCAAGTACATAGATATAAGCCCGAGTCTCAGTCACTTTACACAGTAATTTATCAATTGGGAAGGATCAAGTCCAATCCCCAGTCATAATACCACCACGCTTGTCACATGACGCATATTCCATCTCAGCACAGCACTGTATAGTGCAAAAATACGGGATTTCAAACCCTCGGTACATTATCTATTGCCACCACTCACAAAATCAGCACCTCAATGCTCAAGTCATAAACAAGGTCCAGCCTCAAGTCATCCTGACTGGCCCAACATGAACTCACCGAGATTATATCTCGCCCCTCGTTCGAGGAAATCACAAGCCATAAGGCAATCACATTACCGAGCGCTCGATGCGTACACGGACGTGTGGAAGGAATTTCAAAAATTATATCTCAAGCTCTGAATCAAGTACGCACGATAAGAATTCCAAGAAATGTGAAGTGTTTCCTAAAGGTTCGCGGCCTCCCGAGGATAAGTACAGGCGTCCCCGTACCGATCCACAAGACTCTACTAACCGGCTCAAGACTCATGAGGCCTAGTAAACCTAGGCTCTGATACCAACTTGTCACGATCCCAAATCTGGTCATGATGGCGCCCAGCACATTGCTAAGCCAGCCTGACCAATCAATATCAACAACGGAGCTATAAGCTCTCTTTAGACCATTTAAGCATATTAAATCATGAAGCAACAGCGATACATATAACAAAAACGGGGAACCAAGTCCCATAATACATCAACTCCCATAGACCGAAGGGTCAAGAGTCATGAGCCTCGACTGAACAGGAGTGTATAAAGCTTTACAAGTTACCAAGTGCAAAAAGAAAAGTCAATACAAAATCAAGAGACAGTAAGAAGGAATATCGGGTCCTGCGGACTCTGCAGCTACCTCGTATATCCCACAGATGTCGCCTCGCACAGATACCGGGTCACTGCTGAGAGGTACCTGGATCTACACACGAGGTGCAGGGAGTAAAATGAGTACTGCCAGACTCAATGGTAATAAACAAGGGTAAGACAGCGCAGATAAGAAATCCGCAATAAAGCACTATGTAAAGTTGTAATCGAATACCCTGTCACAGAATCAATATCAACTGTACCCAATCACAATCGACCCCGCACTCACAAGAGAGTACGTGTCTCGCCGCTATACAGCGTCACAAAGTGGTATACCCGGGTTTCGAACCCGCTATCATCACCCACATCTATTACTCACCTCAATACGGCGCGACGACTACTCCGCAATGCCCTTGCCACGATAATCAAGCTCCGCACGCGTAGAATCTGATCAAATACAGTAAATACACATCAAATTAGACCAATGGAACGATACCCAGTCAAAACAACTCAATTTACATCAAAATTCCCAAAGTTGTCAAAACCCGACTTTCGGCACGCTTCTCAAAAAATTACAAAAGTCACCTATTCGGAACCCTCATCTCAACACGAGTCTAGGCATATAACATTTACCGAATTCAGACTCCATTTGCCCACTCAAATCAGTGATTTTCTTCAATTTAGGCCTAGGGCTCAAACCCACCTTTAATCTTTCATTTACAGAAATTTAACCAAGGATTTCATGTTAAAATGATGTAATTAAGCCACAAAACTTTCCTCCAACGAAACCCCGATGATATCCCAGCAATCTCCCGTCAATTTCTTCTCTTGGAACTCAAAAATGGAGGTTTTGGGTATTAAACCCGCGACTGACCAGTTCTGGTTTTAACTTCACTGCCAGCCTATTTTCTTCATCGCGTTCGCGACGCCTCTCACGCGAACGCGATGCCTTATTCCAGTCCTTCATCGCGAATGCGACAAACCGTCACGCGTCCGCGAAGAGCATTCTCCCCCAGCCCAGATTTTTCCTCTACGCGAACGCGACATACCTCACGCGTCCGCGATGCCTTGCGAATTCCTTATACGCGAATGCGGCCCAGACCATCGCGAACGCGATGCTTCCCAGCTTCCTCTTACGCGAACGCGGCACCAACCCTCGCGAATGCGATAGTCACCTGATCCCAGCCTACGCGAACACGGCATAGCCCTCGCGAACGCGAAGGCTAAAAGTTTGCCCGGTGATGTGCAATTTACAGCAGATCATTTCTTGCTTCCAAATGCCGGAAGATGGTCCGGATTCACCCCGAGGCCCCGGGACCCCAACGAAAACCACCAACATACCCCAAAACACGATACGAACTTGTTCCAATCATAAAAACACCATCCTAAACATCTAAATCACCAATTACACACGAATTCAAGCCTAAATTCCTTAAAACATTCCAAATTACACAATCAATCAAAAACCCGACCAAACGACGTCCGAATGACCTGAAATTTTGCAGACATATCCAGAATCACATAACGAAGCTACAGGAATTGTCAGAATTCCATTCTGACCCCGGATCAAAATCTCACCTACCGTTCGGATTTCGCCAAAATTCAACCTTAGCCAATTCAAGCCTATTTCTACACCGGACCTCCGAATTCAATTACGATTGCTCCCCTAAGTCACAAATCACCTCCCGGAACTAACCAAATCATCAGAGTCCGATTCCGAGCCCTCTAACCAAATAGTCAACTCCATGTGGACTTTCCTTATTCAAGTTTCCTTCAAAAAGGCTATATGCCTCATTTTCAATCCAAATCACTCCTAACTCACCCGATAGGCTCTAACACTGATATAAAAGCATAAAACATGTAATTACAACATAACGGGGTGGTAATTCCCGTAACAACGGGCCGTGTCGTTACATAAATGTGGTTCAAATTTAAAAACACATAGGTCAAAACATGTACTAAAATCAAACAAATAAGCCAAATATGATAGTTGAGCGACCGTGCTTGAACCATGAAACCCGAGAACACCTAACACCTTCTCCCGGGTTAATAGAATTCCTTTCCCAGATTTATGGTTCACGGACTGTTAAATAGAGTCACCAATTTCCTCGATTCGGAATTCTAGACTGTTGACTTGGGACACCATAAATCTCTCGAGTGGCGACTCTAAATTTTAATCACAATTCCCATTTCGATTGTACTTTAATTGGAAAAACTCCTTTACGCCCTTGCAGGTGTAGCGAAAAGAGAGGTGTGATAGCGAGGAGGTCTATTCGAGAGGAAAAGGCATACTGATCTAGACTTTGGGCCATATTGAGGTGAGTGATAGATGTAAATGATGATTTAAGGGTTTGAAACCCTAGAATTTCACATTATAATGCTATATTGAGGTGAGTCATGCGCTTTATAATAAGTGCGGGGTCGTTTGTTATAGGGAATTGTGACTTGGTTCATCTAGACTGATGTTTTTACTGTGTTTTTGTACTATAACTTGTTGGAATCCATCGTTACTTGGATTTGATTGTTATATTTGGGCTTCGTGCCGACTATTAGAATCCTTCAGTGATTGATATAACTATTTTCGCATATTTTTCATATTATTTAACCTCATTCCAAGGTTTTAAGTACTATTTTGCAAACTCAGCCCTCTTTCTAAGATTTGAAAACTTAATGGTGAAATACATAAACGCCTCATTCAAGTTGTCCTCAACGGCCAGTCAAAAGACTAAACTAAACCCTTTAACATTTAGACACTTCTTCTCCACTAAAGTGCGACCTCGTAAACCCTTCAAACTGACATGGCAATGTGTCTCCTTTACACTTTATTCTAAGCGCGTGAAACCCTCAAAATTAAGGTTTCTTTATTTTTTTCATTTAAATTTGACTTTATTTTATGTGGGTTCCATTATATTTTATTTTCCACACATTAATTTTACTTCTTCCCAAATTTTTGTATTGTAACCCATTGAGATGGCACCAGCAGCAACCTATGCAATACCAGTAATATACCCTCCAAGTCCCATGGAGATGGATACAACAACAATACCAGCAGTAAGAATAACAAAAGAAGATGCATTTGCCCCTGATAACCCCATCGCCAATGAAAACGGCACCGTTAATCCATCAAAAACTCCGATGATTATGTCCCGGACAATTTCGCCGGTAGTGAAATGTTTCTCCTTGTGTTGATCCAAAAAAGGTTTCTCAGATTCATGAGCCATTTTGATATTGGTACTTTTTACTTACTAAATACTAAAATGAATCCGCAAATACCCTTTTTAATTAATTTCCATTGTGATTCTTTTATTTTGCTGGTGTTTGTATATATATAGGGGAAAAGAAAAAGAAGTAATTTTTCGGCGGACATTTTCTCGGAGAGTAATTTTCCGGCGAAGATTTACTCGGAGAGTAATTTTTCGGCAAGAGATGGGTGCGCTGTTTGAATAGGAAGAAGATGAAGGGGGAATGGTGGCATTGATTTTTAGTGGAAGAAAAAAATGACGAGAGGGGGGAAGGGTGGGGTGGTCCTGGTTTTGGGTGGAGTGAAGAAGATGAAGTTGGTTTGGGGGGGGGGGAGTGAGGAGGGGTTACGTTGTTTGGTCAAAAAGTTAGGGAAATGATTTTTTAGTTTGTTAAATGCATTTTCATTTTATGTTTATTATACGTGTCAATTTTCTATTTAAAAATTACACATGTCATTCATTAATTGGATCATTTGACACTTCATTAGCGAGTGTAATTCACGTGTATGATTTGTTGCACTTGGGTATTTATTTGATCTGGCTAATGGACACTTATAGTGTCTAAATGGTAAAAGTTTTAGTTGAGGTGTCTGACTAACCGTTGAGGACAACTTGAATGGGTCGTTTATGTATTTCGCCAAACTTAAGTGATATTTCTAAAGGATATTTTGGGTTGTGAATTACTGTTTTAAAAATGCCTGAGGGGCTTATTGTGATTTCTGGACTAAGGATGGATCATGCACACCACAGTGGTATTATATTGATATTGAGGCCGAGGGATTGGTTGATTCCACAAGATGGCTTGATTATTTTCACTTGGGCTGTAGGAGCCCATACGGCTATACAAAACCCCCAGTGGGTGTCATCGATGATAAATATATGGATGGCTCGGGCTGCATGCCTCAGTGGGTACCTAAGTGTACCGCATATGCATTGTATATCATTCATGCATTAATACTTACCTGTTTTACATGTCCTGGTTCTTTCTGTACTATCATATCATTGACTTGTGTTTTACTGTTAAAGGTTTGGTACTTCCAGCTATGGTTTACTTTGTGTTTTCAGTGATTTCTTATTCTCAACCTTTATTTATGTTTATTACTCGCTGGGTCGAAGTACTCACATTACTCCATGCACCGTGCATGCACATCTAGGTACCCCACATGCTAAGTACGGACTTGCTTTAGCTGAGCAATAGTATTCGGGAGCACTGAGGTAGCTGCATGGTGTCCGTAGCCTTCATCTCTACTTCCTATCTTTATTTTATATATTTGCATTATTCCTAGACATACTGTATTAGGTGGATATACTGTATTACAGGCTCATATTCGTGACATTGTGTCCTATTTGGGAGTTATGTTACAGTATTTTGTTAAATTTCCATTATTTATAGATTTTTTATTAAACATCTTGGTAATTATTATATATGCCTTATATCTATGAATCTGTTCAATGTTGGGAATGTTGGTAAAAGATCAAGCTTGCCCCAGCAATGTTGTAACGACTCGGCCGGTCATTTTTAAAATCCCCAATCCCCAATTAACTGTTTCCCCTAAGTTTATTTCTGCTATTGTGGTGTGCCGGGAGGATCGGTTCTAGAATTTGGAGTGTTTTGGGACACTGTTCCTATATGAGAGCTTTGTAGTTGAAAAATTGACCCGTATTCGGAACAGTTTTAAGACAACCTCGGAACGGAAATTTGATGCTTCCGTTAGCTCCGCAAGATGATTTCGGGGTTTGGGAGCCCATTCGGAATGTATTTTGGATGTCTTTAGCTCATTTAGGCTTGAAATGCCAAAGTTTGGAATTTTTTGAAATCTGGTAGATAGGTGAGATTTTGATCTGGGAGTCGTAATTGAATTCCAACAGTTGCAGTAGCTTCGTTAGGTGATTTGTATATGTCTGCAAATTTTCAGGTCATTCGGACATCGTTTGGTTGGGTTTTTGATAGCATTTAACTTTCGGAAGTTTTGGTTGAAACTTAGGATTGAATCTACTATAATTTAACGATTTTTGTGTTTAATGATATGTTTTTATGATTGGAACAAGTTCGTATCATGATTTGGAGTAGTTTCGTGGTTTTGGTTGAGGTTCCGGGGGCCTCAGGGGTGTTTCTGGTGGTCAAACAGACCATTTCTAGTTGAAGAACAAGTCAGTTTTGCTGCCATAATTGTTGCAATCGCAATAGGGGCTTATTGTGATTTCTGGACTAAGCATGGATCATGCACACCACAGCGGTATTATATGGATATTGAGGCCGAGGGATTGGTTGATTCCACGAGATGGCTTGATTATTTGCGCTTGGGTTGTAGGATCCCATGTGGAGTCTATACATAACCCCTAGTGGGCGTCGTTAATGATAAATACATGGATGGCTCGGGCTGCATGCCACAGTGGGTACCTAAGTGTACCGCATATGCATTGTATATCATTCATGCATTATTACTTACCTGTTTTACATGTCATGGTTCTTTTTGTACTATCATATCATTGACTTGTGTTTTACTGTTAAAGGTTTGGTACTTCCAGTTATGGTTCACTTTGTGTTTTCAGTGATTTCTTATTCTCAGCCTTTATTTATGTTTATTACTCGCTGGGTCGGAGTACTCACATTACTCCATGCACCGTGCATGCAGATCTAGGTACCCCACAAGCTGAGTGAGGACTTGATTTAGCTGAGCAGTAGTATTGGGGAGCATCGAGGTAGTTGCATGGTGTTCTTAGCCTTCATCTCTACTTCCTATCTTTATTTTATATTTTTGCATTATTCCTAGACAGACTATATTAGGTGGATATTCTGTATTAGAGGCTCATATTCGTGACATGGTGTCCTTTTTGGGAGTTATGTTGCAGTATTTTGTTAATTTTCCATTATTTATAGATTTTTGATTAAACATCTTGGTAATTATTATCTATACCTTACATCTATGAATCTGTTCAATGTTGGGAATGTTGGTAAAAGATCAGGCTTGCCTTGCAATGTTGTAACGACTCGGACGGTCATTTTTAAAATTTACGCCCCGATCCCCAATTAATTGTTTCCCCTAAGTTCATTTCTGCTATTGTGGTGTGCCAGGAGGTTCGGTTCTAGAATTTGGAGTGTTTTGGGACACTTTGTCCCTATATGAGAGCTTTGTAGTTGAAAAATGACCCATATTCAGAACAGTGTTAAGACAACCTCGGAATGGAAATTTGATGGTTCCGTTAGCTCCGCTAGGTGATTTCGAGGTTGGGAGCGCATTCAGGATGTATTTTGGAGGTCTGTAGCTCATTTAGGCTTGAAATGCCGAAGTTTGGAATTTTTTGAAATCCGATAGATAGGTGAGATTTTGATTCGGGAGTCAGAATGGAATTCCAATAGTTGCAGTAGCTTTGTTAGGTGACTTAGATATGTCTGCAAATTTTCAGGTTATTCGGTCATCGTTTGGTCGGGTTTTTGATAGCATGTAAGTTTCGGAAGTTTTTGTTGAAACTTAGGCTTGAATATGCTATAATTTAACGATTTTTGTGTTAAATGATATGTTTTTATGATTGGAACAAGTTCGTATCCTGATTTGGAGTAGGTTGGTGTATTTGGTTGAGGTTTCGGGGGCCTCGGGGGTGTTTCCGGTGGTCAAACGGAACTTTCTAGTCGAAGAACAAGTTAGTTTTGTTGTCATAAGTGTTGCAGATGGTTGCTCTATGCGATCGCAATAGGTGATGCGATCGCATAGAAGGCTTGGGTGAAGCTCAAAAATTGCTCTATGCGATCGCGGAAAAAGCTATGCGATCGCATAGCTTTGGATGATTGTGCACTGTAATCGCAAAGGGGTCTATGCGATCGCATAGTGGAAAGGTTAGGGGTCCCAGGTCTAATATTTTATTATATGCGATTGCGGAGCAGGGTGTGCGATCGCATAAGTCTATTTGGATGAGTTGTACGATCGCATAGGGTAAATTGGCGAGGTTGAAAAATTGTGCTATGCAATCGCAACAAAGGTCATGCGATCGCATAGAGTAAATCACTGGGCAGACAGAACCAGTATATAAAATTTCATCCGCGAGGGTTTCACCATTTTTGCAAAAACTCAAGCTAGGAAGCTCGGTTTTGAGTGATTTTTCGTGTGCTTTTCAGAGACATTTGTTGGGTAACAATTTCTTACTCCCTTGTGATCATTATTCACTAGTGTAAACTCAATTTCTTCCTTTAATTTCGGATTTGGGGTGTAAAATTGGGGTAATTTCAAAGAAGAAACTTTGATGATTTGGAGGGGCAAACGAACTCCGAATTGGATAAATTTTATATGGTTAGACCCGTGAGAGTACGAGGGTTCTGAAAACTTAAAAATATTTTGATTCCGAGCCGATGAATATAGGGGTATTTTGGTCATTTCACCAACTTTCACGCATAGCTTTAATTTTTTCATTGTAATTAGTTACTTGCGATGTTATTTACACTATGTAATTGGTTTGACTAGATTCGGGCCACTCGGAGTCGGATACTCGTGGAAAGGGAGTCGTTTCTTAGCTGGTTTGTACCGAAATTGAGGTAAGTACCTTGTCTAACCTTGCGTGGGGGAACCTTCTCCCCTAGGATATATATGTGTTGATTTAAATGCCTTGTACGCGAGGTGACGGGCGTGTACTTGTGCAGATTGTTGAAAAACCACCTTACTTGAACTGTTCAAATCATGATATCCTTGTTATTTAATTGATTCAATTGTAAGATTTATCTGGTGATAGTTAGAGAACCATGATTAGATAGGATTATCTGTCGAAGTGCCTACTTGTCTTAATTGAATTTCCTGGAACTTGTTGAGATTGGATTTGGTGTAGTTTGTAGCTATGTATTTCATATTTCTCTGTGTTTTTCCTCTTATTGATTGTGTTTGTGTTTGGGGACTGCAAGTTCAATTCACGGAGTTCCGTTGCTACTAAGGTAAAGGACTAAGGGTTCAATTCCCTGAAATTCTGAGATATTGAGATACGGACTGCAAGTTCAATTCCCGGAGATCCAAAGATACTGATATACAGACTGCGGGTTCAATTCCCAGAGATCCAGAGATACTGATATACGCACTATGGGTTCAATTCCCGGAGATCCTGTGAGAGTGATATATGGACTGCGGGTTCGATTACCGGAGATCCTGAGTTGCTAAGTATAGAGAGGGACTGCGGGTTCAATTCCCAGAGATGCTGGACTTGTTGATTTGTACATTGTTGTGTGGATTCTCCTTGTTAGCTTAATTGTAGACAGTTGTAGTATTTACCTCATTGTTGTTATTTCAGTCTTATTCTTATTTGAACTGCTTGATATTATTATTATTATTATTTTTATTATTTCTCGGTAAGGCCCTGACCTTCCTCGTCACTACTCCATCGAGGTTAGGCTTTGCACTAACTGAGTACCGTCGTGGTGTACTTATGCTACTCTTCCGCGCACTTTTGTTTTGCAGATCCTGGTACATCCGATCAGGCGCACTACAGGTGATCTAGCAGCACTTCAGGAGACTGAAGGTATGATCTGCTACGTCCGCAAATCTGGAGGGTCTTCTTTTATTCATCTTAGCGACATCAGTTGTTTCTTTGTTTTCATTGTGTAGACACTCTTTATATATAGAGCCACAGTTGTACTCTTTCTTAGTCTGTGTTGCCCGTGAGTTTCTGGATCTTGGTAGTTGTGTTTCTTCTGGTATTTTGCAAAGTGTATATGCCGAGCCGCACTTGTTACATTATTTTACGTCATTCCTCTGTTATCTTGTCTTTTCTTTCATGAAAGTGTATATTCCGCATTGTGTTAGGCTTACCTAGTCGCGAAGACTGGGTGCCGTCATGACATGTTCACGATTTGTGAACTATGGTTGTGACAAATTGGTATTAGAGCTCTAGGTTCATAGGAGTCAAGGGACATATACCGGTTATTCAGAGTCTCGCTGATTGATACGGAGACGTCCATATTTATCTACGAGGGGCTATGTAACTGTTTAAGAAACTCTTCATTTCTTTTGAATTCCTTATCGTGCGATATATGGCACCAAATCTAAACTTCTGTTTTCTATTCTCTCACAGATGGTGAGGATATGTGCTACTCGTGAGGATCAGGCACACGCGCCCCCTGTTGTCGCTGCCAAAGGCTGGGGTCATGGTAGAGGTCAAGGATGCGCCCGAAGTGCAGCCACAGCACCTGCGCGCGCTGCTGCTGAGGCACTACTGGTGGATCATGTTGGAGCGTAGGCACCTGGTACACCTACTACAGCTTCTACTACTCCAGCACTGCAGGAGTACCTGGCCCTGTTTTTGAGCATGTATACTACTCTAGCTCTAGCGGGGTTGCTTCCTCTCGCTGCAGCTACATTTCAGGCCGGTGGAGTGGACCAGACTTCTGCAGCCGGCACACCTGAGCAGCGAGTGCTCGTGGGACAGGTTCTAGAGATTATTACTATGCCTCCTGCCACACCAGTACATCGCGGAGGTGGGCCAGTTACCTTCGAGGATGAGCAGTGTAGGTTAGAGAGGTTCAAGAAATATGATCCCCCAGTGTTCAGTGGCTCGGCTTCAGATGATGCATTGGGATTTCTGGAGGAGTGTCATCATATCCTTCGTACTATGGGTATAGTGGAAACTAGTGGGGTTTCCTTTACTGCCTTTCAGCTTCGAGGGGCCTCTTATGATTGGTGGCGCACGTATGAGTTGGATAGTCCAGATGAGTCTACCTCGTTGACCTGGACACAGTTTTCTGATATGTTTTTAGGGAGTTTGTTCCCCAGAGCCTTAGGGATGCATGGCGATTGGACTTTGAGCGGTTTCGTCAGGGCTCTATGACAGTATCAGAGTATGCTATCAGTTTCACCCGGTTAGCCAGGCATGCACCGGCCTTGGAAACCACGCTCCGGGAGAGAGTGCGGAGGTTTATTGAGGGCCTTATTCCGCTTATCCGATCTAGCATGGCAAGAGAGCTGGAGACAGATGTACCATATCAGCCGGTGGTGAGTATTTCCAGGCGGATCGAGGGTATGCTCCCTAGAGAGCGAGGAGAGAGGGAGGCCAAGAGGTCTCGTGAGTCGGGTCATTTCTCTGGTGCCCGTACTTTAGCAGCCGGTCGTTTTGGTAGGGGTTATTACGGTCACCCAGTTCATTCAGCATTGCAAGCAGCAGGTATTACTGCAGCTCTTCCAGCACCTCAGGAGACTTATTATGCTCCCCCAGTTTCCAGTGTGTCTCCTGCGCGGGCTACCTCCAAGGGTCAGTCCAGTGGGAGCGAGGCCGACCAGTCACAGACACCGCAACCTCCTAGTGCATGTTTTGAGTGTAGGGATACTCGCCATCTGGTTAGGCAGTGCCCCAGGTGTAGGAGAGGAGCGCCTCCACAAACTTCGGAGCCTCGGCGTGGTTCACAGGGTCAACAGGATCCCTAGCTGCCACCCCACCTGCCCAGCCAGCTAGGGGCGGGGATCAGGGTGCCAGAGGCCACCCTAGAGAGAGGGGCAAGTCATATTTTATGTTAATCCTGATCGCACTGCAGCTGTCACCTCTGATTCTGTTATCACAGGTATTATCTTGGTTAGTCATAGAGAGGCATCGGTTCTATTCGATCCTAGTTCTACTTTTTCCTATGTGTCCTCTTATTTTGCTTTACATCTGGGTGTGCCTCAGGATTTTTTAAGTGCCCCCATTTATGTCTCTACTTCGGTGGGAGATTCTTTGGTTGTGGACCGTGTGTATCGGTCGTGTTTTGTCACTATTTGTGGTTTTGAGACCAGAGCTGATCTTTTATTGCTCGGTATGGTTTATTTCGATATTAATTTGGGCATGGACTGGTTGTCGCCCCACTACGCTATTCTTGATTGTCATGCCAAGACCATGATGTAGGTTATGCCAGGCATTCCACATATTGAGTGGAGTGGTACTCTAGATCACACCCCCAGCCGTGTTATTTCCTTTCTCAAAGCCCAGCGTATGGTTGAGAAGGGGTGTGTAGCTTATCTAGCTTATGTGAGGGATCTTAGTGTTGTTACTCCTTCTATTGATTCCATTCCAATGGTATGTGATTTCTCGTATGTATTTCCAGCTGATCTTCCGGCATGCCGCCCAACAGAGATATCGATTTTGGTATTGACTTATTGCCGGGCACTCAGCCCATTTCTATTCCTCCGTACCGCATGGCTCCTCCTGAGTTAAAGGAGTTGAAGGATCAGTTACAAGAGTTGTTGGGTAAGTGTTTCATTCGACCCAGTGTTTCGCCTTGGGGTGCTCCTATGTTGTTTGTGAAGAAATAAGATGGTTGTATGCGTATGTGTATTGACTATTACCAGTTGAACAAAGTTACAGTGAAGAACCGGTATCCTTTGCCACTTATTGATGACTTATTTGACCAGCTACAAGGCACACAGGTGTTCTCCAAGATTGATTTGCGCTCTGGTTATCATCAGCTGAAGATTCGGGATCCAGATATCCCGAAGACTGCCTTCAAGACTCGGTATGGTCACTACGAGTTTCTCCTTATGTCTTTCGGGCTGACTAATGCCCCAGCAGATTTTATGCATTTGATGCACAGTGTATTCAAGCCATACCTTGACTCATTCGTGATTGTTTTCATTGATGATATTTTGGTATATTCCTGGAGTCAGCAAGAGCACAGCAGCACCTGAGGATAGTGCTTCAGACTCTTAGGGAGAAGCAATTATATGCAAAGTTGTCTAAATGTGAATTTTGCCTGAGATCGGTGGCAATTCTGGGCCATGTGGTGTCGAGCGAGGGTATTCGAGTGGATCCGAGGAAGGTGGAGGCCTTGCAGAGTTGGCCCAGGCCCTCCTCAGCTACTGAGATTCATCGCTTTCTGGGTCTAGCGGGTTATTACCATTGTTTTGTAGAGGAGTTCTCCTCGATCGCAGCACCTATGACTAGATTGACCCAAAAGGGTCCCCGTTTTCAGTGGATAGAGGAATGTGAGGCAAGCTTTCAAAAGCTGAAGACAGCTTTGACTTTGGCCTCTATCTTGATGTTTCCTACCGGTTCAAGGTCCTATACGGTATATTGTGATGCCTCGCGGGTTGGACTTGGCGCAGTATTGATGCAGGATGGTAGAGTGATTGCCTACGCGTCCCGACAGCTGAAGGTTCTCGAAAAGAACTACCATGTCCACGATCTTGAGCTAGCTGCCATTGTTCACGCCTTGATGATTTGGCATCATTATTTGTATGGGGTTCCTTGTGAGATTTACACTGATCATAGGAGCTTGCAGCACTTACATAAGCAGAATGACCTGAACATGCGTTAGAGGAGATAGTTGGAGATGTTGAAGGACTATGATATTACCATTATTTATGTCACGACCCTAGTTCACCAATTGTGAACCTGTCGTGATGGCACCCAGTCCCCACGACTAGGTAAGCCTAACACATTACGAAATCTATAAGTTTTAATTACTTAAATAAGAAACAGCGGAAAATAACATAAAGATATGTAATCCGTGCCACTTGGCACATACATCCGTCACACAATAAATAAACACTACCAAGATCCGGAACCCCACGGTAACACAGACTAAAAGGGAAATACAACTGTGGCTCTATGTGTAAAGAGTATCTAACAATGAAATGAAGAAAAATGTCAACTAGTACTACTAGAATAGATGGGAAGCCTCCGGATCCGCGGACGTAGCAGATCATACCTCGAAGTCTCCCAGAAAGCTGCGGAATCACCTAGTACGAGCCTCCTCTGATGTACCCGGATCTGCACAACAAAAGTGTGCAGAAGAGTAGCATGAGTACACCACGGTGGTACTCAGTAAGTGCCAAGCCTAACCTCGATGGAGTAGTGACGAGGAAAGTCAGGGCCCTACTGAGAAACAATAATAATATGATGACAACAAAATAAACAGTTTGACAGATAACAACAAAATTTCCAAAATAACAACATTTACTGAAACTGTCTACAACCAAGCTAATAAACAATAACCAACTCAATAAACAAATCCAGGATCTGTGGGAATTGAACCCCCAGTCCCATTCTCAGTACCCCTGGGTCTCCGGGAATCGAACCCGCAGCCCATGTCTCAATAGTATCACAATAACTCAGGATCTCCGGGAATCGAACCCGCAGTCCCTACCAATAAATACTCAGGATCTCGGGAATCGAACCCGCAGTCCCTACCAATAAATAACTCGGGATCTCGGGAATCGAACCCGCAGTCCCTACCAATAAATAACTCGGGATCTCGGGAATCGAACCCGCAGTCCCTACCAATAAATAACTCAGGATCTCGGGAATCGAACCCGCAGTCCCTACCAATAAATAACTCAGGATCTCGGGAATCGAACCCGTAGTCCCTACCAATATCACGTCGGGTCTCCGGGAATCGAACCCACAGCCCTGGGTCTCCGGGAATCGAACCCGCAGTCCACAAGCACAGCCAATTAAGGAAATCCACAGAGAGAAATAATTATGCTCAACTATAACTTCACCGAAAAATAGTGCCAATAATTAACAAGGAATTCAAACAAGGCAGTTAGGCAACTAAACAGTTAAGTGCTACCTAATCATGCTCTTCTAACCACTACCGGGTAAAATATCAAATTAACAACCAAAGACAGGGATATCGCTCATCGAACATTTCTGAATAAAATACGTGTTCATCAACCAGCGCATGTACACGCCCGTCACCTCGCGTACAAGGCATTTCAACTATCACATAATATCCTAGGGGTGAAAATTCCCCCACACGAGGTTAGACAAGCCACTTACCTCAATTCCGGTACAAAACCGCTAAGCAATAACCCTCTTGCCACGAATGTCGGCCTCCACAAGTGTAGAATCTGATAAAATCAATAGAATCACGTCAAAATAGGCCAATTGGGCATTACCCAATCAAATTAACTCAAAATTCACCAAAACCCACAAGTTGCCAAAACCCGACTTTTGGTACGCTTATCGAAAAATCACGAAAGTCACATATTCGGAACCCTCATTTCAATACGAGTCTAAGCATATCAATTTTACCAAAATCGGACTCCATTTGCCCATTCAAAACCTTGATTTTCTAAAGTCCAAGACTAGGGCTAAACCCTCCATAATTACCCCAAATTCCTCCATTTTCATGATATAATTGCATGATATTATCAATACTAATCATAATATGAGTTCATAGTTGATTACCCGATGTTATCCCTTGATTTCCTCCTCAAAATCGCCCAAAATCGCCCTTAAGCCGAGACCCCCAAATGTTAAATTGTTTCTGAAATTTTTCTAACTTCTCGATACACTTACTTACAGCGATTTTCGCTTCTGCGGAACATTTTCCGCTTCTACGCTCCCGTATCCGCGACCAAAGGGTCGCTTCGGCGGTTCCATGCCTAGCCGGCCATTTCCGCTTCTGCGATATGTGGACCGCTCGCGCGTCCGCTTCGCGAAGGCTCGATCGCCCTCGCGGAAATCTCCGCTGCGGCTAGGCGTCCGCCTCTGCGGACTCGCCCAAGCGGCTCCCTTCCGCTTCAGCGATGGCCGCTTCTGCGGCTCCTCTCCGCTTCCGCGATTCCGCTTCAGCGGAAAATTCTCCGCTTCTGCGGCCACAAGCGCTTCTGCGCTCCAACATCCGCTTCTGCGGACTCGCTCCTGCGACCAAAATTCCGCAGGAGCGAAAATGACAGAACCAGAACTCCCAACCTGAAATTTCCATGATTTTTCTCCCGTTCAACCATCCGAAAATACCCCGAGGCCCCCGGGACCTCATCCAAACATACCAACACACCTTAATACCTTATTCGAACTTGCTCCAATCCTCAAAACACGTCTAACAACATCAAAACTCATAATTCGCATCGAATTCAAGCCTAAATTCCTTAAAACATTCCAAATTACACATTCAATCAAAAACTCGACCAAACGACGTCCGAATGACCCTGAAAATTTGCGAACATAACCACAATCACATAACGAAGCTACAGGAATTGTCGGAATTCCATTCCGACCCCCGGATCAAAATCTCACCTATCGTTCGGATTCGCCAAAATTTCAACCTTCGGCATTTCAAGCCTAATTGAGCTACGGACCTCCAAAATACATTTCGAACACGCTCCCAACCCCGAAATCACCTAACGGAGCTAATGGAACCATCGGATTTCCGTTCCGAGATCGTCTTAACACCTGTTCCGGCTATGGACCATTTTCTAGTTTCAAAGCTCTTATTTGGGGACTAAGTGTCCCAAAATGCTAAATTTTTCGGAACCGACTCTCCCGGCAACCCACAATAGCAGAAATGAACTTAGGGGAACAGTTAAATTAGGGATAGGGCGTAATTTTCTAAAACGACCGGTCGGGTCGTTACATCTTCCCACACTTAAAGATTCGTTCGTCCTCGAACAAGCATAGAAAACATACCTGGAGTAGTGAAAAGATGAGGGTATTGGCTGCGCATATCCTACTCAATCTCCCAAGTAGCCTCCTCGACCGGCTGGCCCCGCCACTGAACCTTTACCAAAGCGATGTTCTTTGACCTTAGCTTTCTGACCTACCTGTCTAGAATGGCTACCGGCTCCTCAACATAAGAAAGATCCTTGTCTAGCTGAACAGAAGTGAAATCCAACACGTGCGACGGGTCACCATGGTATCTCCGGAGCATGGAGACATGAAATACGGGGTGAACTCCGGCTAGGCTGGGAGGTAAGGCCAACTCATAAGCAACCTCTCCAACACGCCTCAAAATCTCAAAAGGGCCAATAAATCTAGGACTCAGCTTCCCTTTCTTCCCAAACCTCATAACGCCCTTCATGGGCGAGACTCGAAGCATAACCCGCTCACCCACCATAAAAGCCACATCGCGAACCTTCTTGTCCGCATAACTCTTCTGTCTAGACTGGGCCGCACGAAGTCTGTCCTGAATTACCTTGACCTTGTCCATAGCCTCCTGAACCATATCAGTACCTAGTAACCTGACCTCGCCCGGCTCAAACCAACCCACGGGAGACCTGCACCTCCTACCATATAGGGCCTCGTACGGTGCCATCTCAATACTAGACTGGTAGCTGTTGTTATAAGCAAACTCCGCCAGTGGCAAGAAGTGATCCCATGAACCTCCAAACTCAATCACGCACGCACGGAGCATATCCTTCAAAATATGAATAGTGCGTTCGGACTGCCCATCAGTCTGGGGGTGAAAGGCTGTGCTCAGCTCTACCCGAGTACCTAACTCCTGCTGTACGGCTCTCCAGAACCGTGAAGTGAACCGAGTGCCTCTATCCGAAATGATGGAAACTGGAATACCATGCAGCCGAACTATCTCCCTGATATAGATCTCCGCCAGTCGTTCCGATGAATAAGCAGTGCTCACCGGTATGAAATGGGCGGACTTGGTCAGCCGATCCACAATAACCCAAATGGAATCAAACTTCCTAACAGTCCGTGGAAGTCCAGATACAAAGTCCATGGTGATGCGTTCCCATTTCCACTCGGGAATCTCAATCTGCTGCATCAATCCACCCGGACGCTGATGCTCATACTTCACCTGCTGGCAGTTGAGGCATCTAGAAACATAATCAACTATATCCCTTTTCATCCGCCTCCACCAGTAATGCTGTTTCAAGTCCTGATACATCTTCGCGGCACCCGGATGGATGGAATACCGCGAACTATGGGCCTCTGCTAGAATCAGCTCTCGAAGATCATCTACATTGGGCACACAGATACGCCCCCGCATCCTCATAACTCCATCATCCCCGATGGTAACATCTCGAGCATCACCACGCCGAACTCTATCCTGAAGGACAAGCAAATGAGGGTCGTCGAACTGACGCTCCCTGATGCGGTCAAATAGAGAAGACCGAGAAACCACACAAGCTAGAACCCGGCTGGGCTCCGAAAGATCCAGCCTAACCAACTGCCTGGCCAAAGCCTGAACATCCATCGCCATAGGCCTCTCTGAAGCTGGTAGATATGCCAAACTCCCCAAACTCTCTGCCCGACGACTCAAGGCATCAGCAACCACATTAGCCTTGCCCGGATGATAGAGAATAGTAATATCATAGTCCTTCGGTAGTTCCAACCATCTCCTCTGACGCATATTCAGGTCCTTCTGCTTAAGCAAGTGCTGCAAGCTCCGGTGATCAGTGTAGATCTCACAAGGAACCCCATATAAATAATGACGCCAAATTTTCAAGGCGTGAACAATGGCAGCTAGCTCCAAATCATGAACAGGGTAATTCTTCTCATGCACCTTCAGCTGTCTCGACGCGTAGGCAATCACCCTACCGTCTTGCATCAATACCGCACCGAGTCCAACTCGTGAGGCATCACAATATACAGTATAGGACCCCGAACCTGTAGGCAACATCAATATAGGGGCCGAAGTCAACGCTGTCTTGAGCTTCTGAAAGCTCGCCTCACACTCGTCTGTCCACCGAAAAGGGGCACCCTTTTGGGTCAATCTAGTCATAGGTGCTGCAATCGAAGAGAACCCCTCTACGAAACGACGGTAGTAGCCCGCCAAACCAAGGAAACTGCGAATCTCAGTAGCGGAGGAGGGTCTGGGCCAACTCTGCACGGCCTCCACCTTCCTCGGATCTACTCGAATACCATCACTCGACACCACGTGGCCCAAAAATGCCACTGAACTCAACCAGAATTCACATTTAGAGAACTTGGCATAAAGCTGCTTCTCCCTCAGAATCTGAAGCACTATCCTCAAATATTGCTCGTGCTCTTCCCGCTCCGAGAATATACTAGAATATCATCAATGAAGACAATCAGGAACGAGTCCAAATAAGGCCTGAACACACTGTGCATCAAATGCATAAAGGCTGTCGGGGCATTAGTCAGCCCAAAAGACATCACGAGGAACTCATAGTGACCATACCGGGTCCTGAAGGCAGTCTTCGGGATATCTGGCTCCCGAATCTTCAGCTGGTGATACCCAGAGCGCAAATCAATCTTAGAAAACACATGTGCGCCCTGTAACTGGTCAAATAAATCATCAATACGGGGCAAAGGATACCGGTTCTTCACTGTAACCTTATTCAGCTGACGATAGTCAATACACATACGCATAGAACCGTCTTTCTTCTTCATAAACAATACAGGAGCACCCCAAGGCGAAACACTGGGTCGAATAAAACCCTTGCCCAATAACTCCTGTAACCGATCCTTCAACTTCTTCAACACAGGAGGAGCCATACGGTACGGTGGAATAGAAATGGGCCGAGTGCCCGCAACAAATCAATAGCAAAATCAATATCTCTGTCGGGCGGCATGCCCGGGAGATCAGCTGGAAATACATTAGCGAAATCATGTACCACTGGAACAGAATCAATAGAAGGAGTGTCAATACTAACATCCCGCACATAAGCTAGATAAGCAGCACACCCCTTCTCAACCTACGCTGAGCTCTGAAAAAGGAAATAACCCGGTTGGGGGTGTGATCTAGAGTACCACTCCACTCAATACGTGGAATGCCTGGCATAGCCAACGTCACGGTCTTGGCGTGACAATCAAGAATAGCATAATGGGGCGACAACCAGTCCATGTCCAGAATAATATCAAAATCGACCATCCCGAGCAACAATAGATCCGCTCTGGTCTCAAAATCACAAATGGTAACCAAACACGACCGATATACACGGTCCACGACCAAAGAATCACCCACCGGAGTGGAAACATAAATGGGGGCACTCAAAGAATCCCGAGGCACACCCAGATGAGAAGCAAAGTAAGAAGACACATATGAAAAAGTGGAACCAGGGTCGAATAGAACTGATGCCTCCCTGTGACTAACCAGAATAATACCTGTGATAACAGAGTCGGATGCAACAGCCGCGGCGCGATCAGGAATAGCATAGAATCTGGCCTGTCCCCCCTCTCGAGGGCGGCCTCTAGAACCCTGACCCCCGCCCCTGGCTGGCTGGGCAGGTGGAATAGCAGCTGGAGCTGGAATGATAGCCTGCTGACCCCGAGAGCCACGCTGATGCTGCGAAGACTGGTGAGGTGCCCCCCTCCTACGCCTGGGGCACTCCCTCACCGGATGGCGAGTATCCCCGCACCCAAAGCAAGCTCTGGGAGGACACGGTGACTGTGACTGACCGGCCTCTCCCCCACTAGCCTGACCTCTGGAAGGACCCCGCGCAGGAGGTGCACTGGAAACTGGGGGAGCATAATAAGGCTCCTGAGGTGCTGGAAGACCTGGAGTACTACCTGCTGCGGGCAATGCCGAATGAACTGGTCGACCGGAATAACCCCTGCCAAAACGACCGGCTGATGAAGTGCGGGCACCAGAGAAATGGCCCGACTCACGAGACCTCTTGGCCTCCCTATCTTCCCGCTCTCTAGGGAGCATACTCTCGATCCTCCTGGCAATGCTAACTGCCTGCTGATAAGATATATCTGTCTCCAACTCTCTGGCCATGCTGGATCGGATAGGCGGAATCAAGCCCTCAATAAATCTCCGTACTCTCTCCCGAACCGTGGCTACCAAGGCCGGTGCATGCCTGGCCAGACGGGTGAAACTGATGGCATACTCCGATACTGACATGGAGCCCCTGTCGCAACCGCTCAAACTCCGAGCGCCAAGAATCCCTAAGGCTCTGTGGAACAAACTCCCTCAAAAACAGATCTGAAAATTGCGTCCAAGTCAATGAAGCAGACTCCCCCGGACTATCCAACTCATACGTGCGCCACCAATCATAAGCGGCCCTACGAAACTGAAAGGCAGTGAAGGAAACCCCGTTGGTCTCCACAATCCCCGTAGTACGAAGGATACAATGACACTGCTCCAGAAATCCCAATGCATCATCTGAAGCCAAGCCACTGAACACTGGGGATCATATTTCTTGAACCTCTCTAATCTACGCTCGTCCTCGGAGGCAGCCAGCCCACCTCCAGGCTATACTGGGGCGGCACTCGTATGTGGGACTCTCTATCTTCTTGGGTAGATAATCGATCGTCTTTCATTTGGATAGTGTAGCTGCAACAAGAGGAAGCAATCCTGCCTGGGCCAAAGTGGTATACATGCTCATGAACTGAGCCAGGGTCTCCTGTAGTGCTGGAGTAGTAGCAGCCGTAGTCGGTGTACCAGGTGCCTGCGCTCCAACCTGGTCTACCGGTGGCACCTCAGCGGCAGCGCGCGATGGTGCTGTGGCCGCACCTCGGGCGCGTCCTCGTCCTCTACCTCGGCCCCGGCCTCTGACGGCAGCAACAGGGGGCGCGGGTACCTGATCATCGCGGTTAGCTCGTGTCCTCACCATCTGTGAGAGAATAGAAAGCAGTAGTTTAGATTTTTGATGCCAAAAATGTCGCACGACAAGGAATCCAAAAGAAATGAAGAGTTTCCTAAACGGTTACATAGCCCCTCGTAGATAAATACAGACGTCTCCGTATCGATCAGCGAGACTCTAAGTAACCGGTCCTGTGTCCCGTGACTCCTATGAACCTAGAGCTCTGATACCAACTTGTCACGACCCTAGTTCACCAATTGTGAACCTGTCGTGATGGCACCCAGTCCCCACGACTAGGTAAGCCTAACACATTACGAAATCTATAAGTTTTAATTACTTAAATAAGAAACAGCGGAAAATAACATAAAGATATGTAATCCGTGCCACTTGGCACATACATCCGTCACACAATAAATAAACACTACCAAGATCCGAAACCCCACGGTAACACAGACTAAAAGGGAAATACAACTGTGGCTCTATGTGTAAAGAGTATCTAACAACGAAATGAAGAAAATGTCAACTAGTAATACTAGAATAGAGGGAAGCCTCCGGATCCGCGGACGTAGCAGATCATACCTCGAAGTCTCCCAGAAAGCTGCAGAATCACCTAGTACGAGCCTGCTCTGATGTACCTGGATCTGCACAACAAAAGTGTGCAAAAGAGTAGCATGAGTACACCACGGCGGTACTCAGTAAGTGCCAAGCCTAACCTCGATGGAGTAGTGACGAGGAAGGTCAGGGCCCTACCTGAGAAACAATAATAATATGATGACAACAAAATAAACAGTTTGACAGATAACAACAAAATTTCCAAAATAACAACATTTACTGAAACTGTCTACAACCAAGCTAATAAACAATAACCAACTCAATAAACAAATCCAGGATCTGTGGGAATTGAACCCCCAGTCCCATTCTCAGTACCCCTGGGTCTCCGGGAATCGAACCCGCAGCCCATGTCTCAATCAATAAATAACTCAGGATCTCGGGAATCGAACCCGCAGTCCCTACCAATAAATAACTCGGGATCTCGGGAATCGAACCCGCAGTCCCTACCAATAAATAACTCAGGATCTCGGGAATCGAACCCGCAGTCCCTACCAATAAATAACTCAGGATCTCGGGAATCGAACCCGCAGTCCCTACCAATAAATAACTCGGGATCTCGGGAATCGAACCCGCAGTCCCTACCAATAAATAACTCAGGATCTCGGGAATCGAACCCGTAGTCCCTACCAATATCACGTCGGGTCTCTGGGAATCGAACCCACAGCCCTGGGTCTCCGGGAATCGAACCCGCAGTCCACAAACACAACCAATTAAGGAAATCCACAGAGAGAAATAATTATGCTCAACTATAACTTCACCGAAAAATAGTGCCAATAATTAACAAGGAATTCAAACAAGGCAGTTAGGCAACTAAACAGTTAAGTGCTACCTAATCATGCTCTTCTAACCACTACCGGGTAAAATATCAAATTAACAACCAAAGACAGGGATATCGCTCATCGAACATTTCTGAATAAAATACGTGTTCATCAACCAGCGCATGTACACGCCCGTCACCTCGCGTACAAGGCATTTCAACTATCACATAATATCCTAGGGGTGAAAATTCCCCCACACGAGGTTAGACAAGCCACTTACCTCAATTCCGGTACAAAACCGCTAAGCAATAACCCTCTTGCCACGAATGTCGGCCTCCACAAGTGTAGAATCTGAAAAAATCAATAGAATCACGTCAAAATAGGCCAATTGGGCATTACCCAATCAAATTAACTCAAAATTCACCAAAACCCACAAGTTGCCAAAACTCGACTTTCGGTACGCTTATCGAAAAATCACGAAAGTCACATATTCGGAACCCTCATTTCAATACGAGTCTAAGCATATCAATTTTACCAAAATCGGACTCCATTTGCCCATTCAAAACCTTGATTTTCTAAAGTCCAAGACTAGGGCTAAACCCTCCATAATTACCCCAAATTCCTCCATTTTCATGATATAATTGCATGATATTATCAATACTAATCATAATATGAGTTCATAGTTGATTACCTGATGTTTTCCCTTGATTTCCTCCTCAAAATCGCCCAAAATCGCCCTTAAGCCGAGACCCCCAAATGTTAAAATGTTTCTGAAATTTTTCTAACTTCTGATACACTTACTTACAGCGATTTTCGCTTCTGCGGAACATTTTCCGCTTCTACGCTCCCGTATCCGCGACCAAAGGGTCGCTTCTGCGGTTCCAGGCCTAGCCGGCCATTTCCGCTTCTGCGATATGCGGACCGCTTCTGCGCGTCCGCTTCTGCGAAGGCTCGATCGCCCCTGCGGAAATTTCCGCTTCTGCGGCTAGGCGTCCGCCTCTGCGGACTCGCCCAAGCGGCTCCCTTCCGCTTCAGCGATGGCCGCTTCTGCGGCTCCTCTCCGCTTCCGCGATTCCGCTTCAGCGGAAAATTCTCCGCTTCTGCGGCCACAAGCGCTTCAGCGCTCCAACATCCGCTTCTGCGGACTCGCTCCTGCGACCAAAATTCCGCAGGAGCGAAAATGACAGAACCAGAACTCCCAACCTGAAATTTCCGTGATTTTTCTCCCGTTCAACCATCCGAAAATACCCCGAGGCCCCCGGGACCTCATCCAAACATACCAACACACCTTAATACCTTATTCGAACTTGCTCCAATCCTCAAAACACGTCTAACAACATCAAAACTCATAATTCGCATCGAATTCAAGCCTAAATTCCTTAAAACATTCCAAATTACACATTCAATCAAAAACCCGACCAAACGATGTCCGAATGACCTGAAAATTTGCGAACATAACCACAATCACATAACGAATCTACAGGAATTGTCGGAATTCCATTCCGACCCCCGGATCAAAATCTCACCTATCGTTCGGATTCGCCAAAATTTCAACCTTCGGCATTTCAAGCCTAATTGAGCTACGGACCTCCAAAATACATTCCGAACACGCTCCCAACCCCGAAATCACCTAACGGAGCTAATGGAACCATCAGATTTCCGTTCCGAGATCGTCTTAACACTCTGTTCCGGCTATGGACCATTTTCTAGTTTCAAAGCTCTTATTTGGGGACTAAGTGTCCCAAAATGCTAAATTTTTCGGAACCGACTCTCCCGGCAACCCACAATAGCAGAAATGAACTTAGGGGAACAGTTAAATTAGGGATAGGGGCGTAATTTTCTAAAACGACCGGTCGGGTCGTTACAATTTATCACCCAGGCAAGGCCAATATGGTTGCCGATGCCTTGAGTCGCCAGGCGGAGAGGTTGGGGAGTTTGGCATATCTGCCAGCTTCGGAGAGACCTATGGCGATGGATGATCAGGCTTTGGCCAGACAAATTGTTAGATTGGACCTTTCGGAGCTTAGCCGGGTTCTGGCTTGTGTGGTTTCTCGGCCTTCTTTATTCGATTGCATCAGAGAGCGGCAGTTTGATGGCCCTTATTTGTAGAATCTTTAGGACAAGGTTTAGCGTGGTGATGCCGGAGATGTCACCATTGGGGATGAGAGAGTGATGAGGATGCAGGGGCATATTTGTGTGCCCAATGTAGATGATCTTCGAGAGCTAATTCTAGCAGAGGCCGATAGCTCGCGATATTCCTTCAATCCGGGTGCCATAAAGATGTATCAGGACTTGAGGCAGCATTACTGGTGGAGACGGATGAAGAATGATATAGTTGACTATGTCTCTAGGTGCCTCAACTGCCAGCAGGTGAAGTATGAGCATCAGCATCCGGGTGGGTTAATGCAGCAGATTGAGATCCCACAGTGGAAATGGGAGCGCATCACCATGGACTTCGTCTCTGGACTTCCACGGACTGTGAGGAAGTTTGATTCCATTTGGGTCATTGTACATCGGCTGACCAAGTCCGCCCATTTCATACCTATGTGCACGACTTACTCATCGGAGCGACTGGCGGAGATCTACATCAGGGATATAGTCCAGCTGCATGGTATTCCAGTTTCCATCATATCAGACATAGGCACTCAGTACACTTCATTGTTCTGGAGAGCGGTGCAGTAGGAGTTAGGCACTCGGGTGGAGCTTAGCACATCGTTTCACCCCCGGACGGATGGCCACTCTGAGCACACCATTCGAATTTTGGAGGATATGCTTCGTCCGCAGCATTCAGATTGCACCGTATGAGGCCCTATATGGTAGGAGGTACAGGTCCCACGTGGGTTGGTTCGAGCCGGGCGAGTCCAGGCTACTAGGTACTGAGATGGTCCAGGATGCAATGGACAAGGTCAAGATGATTCAGGATAGACTCCGTGCAGCCCAGTCCAGACAGAAGAGTTATGCAAACAAGAAGGTCTGCGATGTGGCTTTTGTGTTTGGCGAGCGGGTTCTACTTCGGGTCTTGCCCATGAAGGGTGTCATGAGGTTCGGGAAGAAGGGGAAGCTGAGTCCGAGATTCATTGGCCCTTTTGAGATTTTGAGGCGTGTTGGGGTGGTTGCTTATGAGCTTGCCTTACCTCCCAGCCTAGTCGGAGTCCATCTCGTATTTCATGTCTCTATGCTCTAGAGATACCATGGTAACCCGTCGCACGTGTTGGATTTCACTTCTGTTCAGCTAGACAAGGATCTGTCCTATGTTGAGGAGCCAGTAGCCATTTTGGACAGGAAAATCAGGAAGCTAAGATCAAAGAACATCACTTCAGTGAAGGTCCAGTGGCAGGGTCATCCGGCCGAGTAGGTGACTTGGGAGACCGAGAAGGATATGCGCAGCCAGTACCCTCATCTCTTCACCACTTCAGGTATTTTTTCTATGCTCGTTTGAGGATGAACGAATCATTACGTGTGGGAAGATGTAACGACCCGGCCGGTCGTTTTTGAAATTTACACCCCGATCCCCAATTAACTGTATCCCCTAAGTTCATTTTTCTTGTGGTTTTCCAGGAGGTTCAGTTCTAGAATTTGAAGTATTTTTGGGACACTTAGTCCCTATATGAGAGCTTTATAGTTGAAAAATGACTTATATTCAGAACAATGTTAAGACAACCCCGGAATGGAAATCCAGTGGTTCCATTAGCTTTGCTAGGTGATTTTGGGGTTGGGAGCGCGTTCGGGATATATTTTGGAGGTCTGTAACTCATTTAAGCTTGAAATGCCGAAGTTTGGAATTTTTAGAAATTCGATGGATAGGTATGATTTTGATCTGGGAGTTGGAATGGAATTCCAACAGTTGTAGTAGCTTCGTTAGGTGATTTTGGATATGTCTACAAATGTTCAGGTCATTCGGACATCGTTTGGTCGGGTTTTTGATAGCATGTAGGTTTAGGAAGTTTTTGTTGAAACTTAGGCTTGAATCCGCTATAATTTAATGATTTTTGTGTTTATTGATATGTTTTGATGATTGAAACAAGTTTGTATCGTGATTTGGAGTAGGTTGGTGGTTTTGGTTGAGGTTCCGGGGGTCAAACGGACCATTTCTAGTTGAAGAACAAGTCCGTTTTGTTGTCATAAGTCTTGCAGACAGTTTCTCTATGCGATCGCAATAGGTGATGTGATCGCATAGAAGGCTTGGGGTGAGGCTCAAAAATTGCTCTTTGCGATGGTGGAAAGGTGTATGCGATCGCATAGCTTTGGATGATTGTGCTCTGCGATCATAAAGGGGTCTATGCGATCGCATAGTGGAAAGGTTAGGGGTCTCAGGTCCTATATTTTGTTCTATGCGATTCGCGGAGCAGGGTGTGCGATCACATAATTCTATTTGGATGACTTATACGATCGCATTGTGGTCTACGCGATCGCATAAGGTAAATTGGTAAGGTAGAAAAATTGTGCTATGCAATCGCAACAAAGGTCATGCGATCGCATCGAGTAAATCACTGGGCAAACAGAACAAAAATATAAAATTTCGTCCACGAGGGTTTCATCATTTTTGCAAAAACTCAAGCTAGGGAGCTCGGTTTTGAGTGATTTTTCGTGTGCTTTTTAGAGACAATTGTTGGGTAATGATTTCTTACTCCTTTGTGATCATTATTCACTAGTCTAAACTTAATTTCTTCCTTTAATTTCGGATTTGGGGTGGAAAATTGGGGTAGTTTCATAGAAGAAACTTTGACGATTTGGAGGGGAAAATAAACTCGAACTTCGATAAATTTTATATGGTTAGACTCGTGAGAGTACGGGGGTTCTAAAAACGTAAAAATATTTTGAAAAACTACCTTACTTGAACTTTTCAAATCGTGATATCCTTGTTATTTAATTGATTCAACTGTAAGATTTATCTGGTGATAGTTAGAGAAGCATGATTAGATAGTATTATCTGTCGAAGTGCCTACTTGTCTTAATTGAACTTCCTGGAACTTGTTGAGATTGGATTTGGTGTAATTTGTAGCTATGTATTTCATATTTCTCTGTGTTTTTCCTTTTATTGATTGTGTTTTTGTTTGGGGACTGTGGGTTCAATTCCCGGAGATCCGATGCTACTGAGGTAATGTAGACGGGTTCAATTCCCGGAGATCCGATGTTACCGAGGTAAAGGACTACGGGTTCAATTCCCGGAGATCCGAAGATACAGATATATGGATTACGGGTTCTATTCCCGGAGAACCAGTGATACTGATATACGGACTATAGGTTCAATTCCCGGAGATCCTGTGATACTAATATAAAGGACTGTGGGTTCAATATCCGGAGATCCTTGAGTTGCTAAGTATAGAGAGGGACTTCGGGTTCAATTCCCGGAGATCCTGGACTTGTTGTTTTGTACATTCTTGTGTGAATTCTCCTTGTTAGCTTAATTGTAAACGGTTGTAGTATTTACCTCATTGCTATTATTTCTTATTTGAACTGCTTAATATGATTATCATTATTTTTATTATTTCTCGGTAGGGCCCTGACCTTCCTCGTCACTACTCCATCGAGGTTAGGCTTGGCACTTACCGAGTACCGCCGTGGTGTACTCATGCTACTTTTCTGCACACTTTTGTTGTGCAGATCCAGGTACATCAGATCAGGCACACTACAGGTGGTCTAGCAGCACTTCAGGAGAATCGGGGTATGATCTACTACGTCCGTAGATTCGGAGGGTCTTCTTCTGTTCATCTTAGCGACATCAGTTGTATCTTTATTTTCGTTGTGTAGACCCACTTGATATATAGAGGCACAGTTGTACTCTTTCTTAGTTTGTGTTTCCCATGAGTTTCCAGGTCTTGGTAGTTGTGTTTCTTCTGGTATTTGGCGAAGTTTATGTGCTAAGCAGCACTTGTTACATTCTTTTACATCATTCCGCTGTTATCTTATCTTTTCTTTAATGAAAGTGTATATTCTGCATTGTGTTAGTCTTACCTAGTCGCGAAGACTGGGTGCCGTCATGACATGTTCACGATTCGTGAACTAGGGTCGTGACAAATGTGTTAGGCGCCATCATGACTTAGGTTGGATCGCGACAAGCTGGTATCACAACCTATGTTACTTGGTCCCACGAATCATGAGCCGATTTAGTAAAATCTCGTGGATCAGTACAAAGACGTTTATATTTATCCCCGAGAGGCGCAAGAACCTTTAGGAAAAACTTCATATTCTTGAAATTCTTCTTGTGGGACTTTGTTGGTTTGAGAACTAAACTTCTATATTCTAATCTCTCGCAGATGGCGAGGACTCGTGCTACCGGATGTGACGAACGAACACCAGTACCACTCACTGGAGGTCGTGGATGCGGTCGTGGTCATAGTCAAGGCAGAGCAGTGAGGGCAGCACCTGTTGATCCACCAGTTGCCCCAGTTCAGGACCAGCCTCCAGCTGTAGATGCTCCAGCAGCATTTGTGCTAGCACCAGCAGTACCCATTGTGATTCTGGGTCTCCCAGAGGCCTTGGCATAAATATTATCAGCTTGCACTGGCCAAGATCATGCAGTCTCAGCCACTACTACAGTAGCTACTTCGCAGGATGAGGGAGGCAGTCAGACCCCCCACCCCCTGCTCGCATGCTTGAGTAGGTTGTCCAGGGGTTGCAAATACCAGGAGCAACCTCAGCTCATTTGGTTTCACCAGTTCCAAACTATATGGTTCCAACTATGCCAGACGATGAGCAGCGTCATCTTGAGAGATTCGGTAGGCTCCGATCTCTAACATTCAATGGAGCTGAAGGCGAGAATGCCCATGGATTTCTGAACAAATGTCAGTGTATGCTTCGCACCACATGGATTTTGTAGTAGAGTGGAGTGGCTTTTACTACTTTCTAGTTCTCAGGGGCTGTATTTACCTGGTGGGAGGATTTTGAGAGGTGTAGGATTGTTGGTGCAGCGCCCCTTACATGGTAGCAAGTCTCCACTCTCTTTCTGGAGAAGTACGTACTGCAGTCTTGCAGAGTGGAGCTGCATCATTAGTTTGAGTGGTTGACTCAAGGGGACATGTCTGTGACCCAGTACGAGATGAGATTTTTGCAGCTAACTTGTCATGCTACTTGGATGATCCCGACAAATTGAGAGAGGATTAGGAAGTTCGTGGATGGCCTCAACTATTCAATTTGTATTTTAATGACCAGAGAGAGTTTTGGGTGCCTCATTCGAGGTTGTAGTTGACATTGCTCTTGATATTGAGATGGTTCACCGTAGGGAGCGTGAGGAAAGAGAGACCAAGAGGCCTTGAGGTTCAGGCAGTTTCAGTGGTGCTCCGTCTATGGGCCAGTTCCAGCATGGTAGAGGTCGTTCCTTAAAGCCTACTCAATCAGCTCACCTAGAGTATAGTGGGGCTTCTTAAGGCCGTAGTCATCAGGGATTCTAGCATGGCCAGCCTTCACTTAGTGCCCTGCCAACACAGAGCTCTTCTTCTGATTTTTCAGCCCAGGGTTCTTCTGTAGCGAAGGGCTCCCTTCAGTTCCTTTCTCCAGCACCAGGTATTTTCTACAAATGTGGTGAGTTTGGCAATATGAAGAGGTAGTGTCCTCAATGTTATGGTTTTTTGTTTTAGCAGAGGGATCAACCCTCGTATTCGATTTCAGCTTCTTTAGTACCATTCCAGTTAGATAAGGGTGGGGCCCAGCAGCCAGGGGCCGCCCCAGGGGTCGAGGCTGATCTAGCAGTGGCCAGGCTCGATTTTATGCTCTCCCAGACAGCAGGGATGCCCTTGCATCAGATTATGTTATCACATGTATTATATCAGTCTGCCATAGGGATGCCTATATCTTATTTGATCCCAGTTCTACCTATCCTTATGTGTCCTCATATTTTTCCCATAATTTATTTTTGGCTCGAGGGTGCCTTGATTTACTTGTTCATGTATCTACCCCGGTGGGTGATACTATTGTTGTAAACCATGTGTATCAGTCTTGTCTAGTGACTATTGTGGGTATAGAGACCCTAATTTATTTATTTATGTTGAGTATAGTGTATTTTAATCTTATTCTAATCATGGACTGGTTATCTCCGTGTCAAGCTATTCTGGACTATTATTCTAAGACAGTCACATTGGCCATACCGGGCGTTCTAAGGATTGAGTGGCGTGGTATGATTGACTACGTTCCTAGCAGGGTGATTTCTTTCCCAAAGGCCCAGAGGATGGTTGGGAAAGGTTGTCTATCATATTTGGTTTTTGTGAGAGGTGTTGGAGCTGAGACTCCTAGTCTTGATTATGTTCCCGTTGTAAGGGATTTCCCTGATGTGTTACCAGCAGACCTGTCAGGCATGCCGCCGGATAGGGACGTTGATTTTGACCTGGTGCCGGGTACTCAGAACATTTCCATTCCTCCATATTGTATGGCACCAGCAGAGTTGAAATAATTAAAGATCAACTTCAGGAACTCCTAGAGAAGGGGTTCATTTGTCCGAGTGTGTCAGTGTGGGGTGCATCAGTCCTATTTGTGAAGAACAAGGATGCAACAATGAGAATGTGCATTGACTACATGCAACTGAACAAAGTGACATTGAAGAACAAGTGTCCCCTACCTCGTATTGATGATTTGTTTAACCAGCTTTAGAGGGCAATGGTATTTTCCAAGATTGTTCTCCGTTCAGGCTATCACCAGCTGAAGATTAGGGATTCAAATACTATGAAGTCTACTTTCTGGACTAGATATAGGAACTATGAGTTTTTGGTTATGTCCTTTAGGCTGACTAATATCCAGCAGCATTCATGCACTTGATGAATAGTGTGTTCCAGCCGTATCTGGATTCATTTGTGATTGTTTTTATTGATGACATCCTGGTGTACTTACGTAGCCAGGAGGAGCACGCACAACATTTGAGAGTGGTATTACAGATATTGAGAGAGGAGAAGCTTGATGCAAAGTTCTCCAAGTGTAAGTTTTGGCTTGGTTCTGTGGCTTTCATGGGGCACGTGGTGTCCAGCGATGGTATTCAGGTTGATCCAAAGAAAATAGAGGTGGTTCAGAGTTGGCCTAGGCCGTTCTCAGCCATGTAAATTTGAAGTTTTCTCTGTTTAGTGGGTTATTATCACCGGTTCATCTAGGGTTTTTCAAATATTGCTTAGCCCTTGACCAAGTTGATGCAGAAAGGTGCATTATTTGTATGATCGTACGAGTGCGAGAAGAGCTTTCAAAAGCTCAAGACAGCTTTGACCACAGCTTCAGTGTTGGCTCTACCATTAGCTTCAGGTTCTTACATTGTATTTTAAGATGCTTCGAGAGTTGGGATCGGATATGTGTTGATGTAGGAGGGTAGGGTTATTACATATGCTTCTCGTCAGTTGAAGCCCCATAAGAAAACTACCCCATACCTGATTTGGAGTTGGCTGCTATAGTGCATGCTTTGAAGATTAGGAGGCACTACTTATATGGAGTATCTTGTGAGGTATACACCAATCACCGCAGTCTTCAGCATTTTTTCAAGCAGAAGGATCTTAATTTGAGGTAGTGGAGGTGGCTTGAGTTGCTAAACTATTATGATATTACCATTCTGTATCATCTGGGGAAGGCCAATGTAGTGGCTGATGCTTTGAGCTAGAAGGTGGTTAGTATGGGTAGTTTGGCGTACATTCCAGTTTGGGAGAGGCCCTTTGCAGCTGATGTCCAGGCTTTGCCAATCGGATGGTGAGGTTAGATATTTCGGAGCCTAATCGTGTGTTGGCTTGTGTAGTTTCTCGGTCTTCCTTGTATGACTGTGTTAGAGAGAGCCAGTGAGATGATTCGCATTTACTTGTCCTTAAGTACATGGTCCAACATGGTAAGGCCAGAGATGTGACTTTTGATGATGATGGTGTATTGAGGATGCAGGGTCGGATTTGCGTGCCCAATTTGGATGGGCTTCAGCAGTTGATATTAGAGGATACCCACAGCTCACAGTATTCCATTCATTCGGGTGCCATGAAGATGTATCATGATTTGAGGTAGCACTACTAGTGGAGGAGAATAAAAAAAGATATTGTGGGTTATGCGGCTCGGTATCTCAACTGTCAGCAGGTGAAATATGAGCATCAGAGGCCGGGTGGTGTACTTCAACGGATGGATATTCTAGAGTGGAAGTGGGAGATGATTACTATGGATTTTGTGAGTGGTCTCCCTCGAACCTCAAGGAAGTTTGATTCGATTTGGGTAATTATGGATCGACTGGCCAAATCCACGCACTTTATTCCGGTGTGTACTACCTATTCTTCGGAGCGGCTGAGAGGGATTTTTATCCGGGAGATTATTCGGTTGCATGGGGTCCCAGTTTCTATTATCTCATATAGGGGCACTTAGTTCACCCCCAGTTTTGGAGGAATTTTCAGCGGGATTTGGGTACACAGGTGGAGTTGAGCACAGTTTTTCATCCTCAGACAAAAAGGTAGTCTGAGCGTACTATCCAGATATTGGAAGACATGTTGCGTGCATGTTTTATTGATTTTCGAGGTTCTTGGGCTTAGTTCTTGCCACTTGCGGAGTTTGCTTACAACAACCGCTATCAGACGAGCATTTGGATGGCACCGTATGAGGTGTTATATGGGAGACGGTGTAGATCTCTGGTTGTTTGGTTTAAGCCCGGCGAGGATAGACTATTGGGGGCAGAGTTGGTCCAGGATGCCTTAGAGAACTTGAAAGTGATCCAAGACAGACTTCGTACAACTCAATCACGTCAGAAGAGTTATGCAGACTAGAAGGTTGGAGATGTGTCTTATATATATTGTGGGTGAGAAGGTTTTGTTCCAGGTTTTGCCCATGAAGGGCGTTATGAGGTTTGGGAAGAAAGGGAAGTTGATTCCGCGATTCATTAGGCATTTTGAGGTACTTAGAAGGATTGGGGAGGTGGCCTATATGCTTGCTTTGCCACCCAGCTTGTCAGGGGTTCATCCGATATTCCATGTTTCCATGCTCTGGAAGTATGTTGGGGACCTGTCTTATGTGTTAGACTTTAGCACGATTTAATTGGATGATGAATTGACCTATGATGTGGAGCCAATGGCTATTTTGGGTCATCAAGTTTGAAATTGAGATCAAAGGATATAGCTTCGGTGAACGTGCAGTAGAGAGGTCAGCCCGTGGATGAGGCTACATGGGAGACCATGCAGGAGATGCGGAGCAAATATCCTCACTTATTTGAGACTTCAGGTATGTTTCTTGGGCCGCTCGAGGATAGGCGTTTGTTCAAGTTGGGGAGGATGTGATGACCCGGCCAATCATCTCAGGTGTTACCGCCCTGTTTTCCCTATTTATTGCTTATTCATGCTTCATTATCGGCATTTGGTATGTTAGAATTGAATAGGAGTGGTTTTGGTAGGATATGAGACACTTAGTCTCTTTAAGGAAGGCTTATTTTGGAAAAGTCAATCAGATGTTGACTTATGAGTTAGAAGGCTCGGATGTGGTTTCCGGTGATTCGGCTAGCTTCGAAAGATGATTTGGGACTTGAAAGTGTGATCGGAATTGATTTTTGAGGTCTGGTGTAAAATTAGGCTTGAATTGGCACAGTTAGTCTTTTAGCAAATTTCTAGTTGGTAGGTGAGATTTTGATCCGGGGGTCAGAATGGACATACGAGAGTTGCAGTAGCTTCTTTAGGTGATTTTGGATGTTTTGCAAAATTTTAGGTCATTTGAAGGTGTTTTAGTCAGGTTTTTGATCAAATGCATATTTCAGAAGTTTTGAAGAAACTTAGGCTTGAATACGATGAGAAATAATGGTTTTAGCGTTGTTTGATGTGTTTTAAGGATTGGAACAAGTTTGAATGATGATTTAAGATGGGTTGGCACTTTCAGTTGAGGTCTCAAGGGACTCGCGGTGATTTTGGGTTCCTATCAGAATGAAATTTGAAGTTTGGAATTAGTGGTTTTTGATAGCAGCATGTATTTTGCATCCGAGGAAAAATCGCAGATGCGTTTGCCTAGAAGCGGAGGTAGAGACGCAGGTGCTAAAGGGGCTATGGGTGAGCATTTTCCGCAGAAGTGGGAAGGTGCCCGCATAGGCGGGTCCGCATAAGTGGAAGATTTACCGCAAAAGTGGCAAAGAGGTTTTGGGCAGGTTCCGTAGAAGCGAAAGTGCGGACCGCAGAAGCGGTACCGCTGGTGCGGAACAATGAGCCGCTGAAGCGGATTTGGATTTTATTGAGGCTTCATATAAGTAGGATTAAGGCCACATAAGCGGTCCCGAAGTGGAAGCGGGACCGTAGAAGTGAAAGTCGGCCTGGGCAGAAGGGCTTAAAATAACATATTTCATCCGGGAGCTTGGGATATTTTCCACCATTGTTGAGCAACCTTGAGAGAATTTGGAGAGAATTAAAGAGATTTTTGACTGGGAATCGATTGGAGGTAATTCCCTTGGCTTAAATATACAAAATTATTATAAATTTAACTAGGATAGTGGTTGAAACTCATCAAAAAGGGGTAATGCTAGGGCTTGAGAATTGGTAATTTAGAAATGGAACTTGGAGGGTCAAATGAACTCCTATTTTGGTAAATTTGATATGTATAGACTAATGGCGAGATGAGGAATCCGATGATGTAAATTTTGTAATTTTTTGAGAAGTGGGCCCGGGGCTCAGGTTTTGCCAACTTCATTATTTTCAATATTTTTTGAGTCTTTTCGATTGGGTTATGTTTCCTTAGCGTATTGTAATGTATTCCTTGTGATATTGATCAGATTCGACGCGCGAGGAGGTCAATTTCAGAGGAAAAGGCATAGTGAGCTAGACTTTGGGTCGGCTTGAGGTGAGTAATAGATATAAATGATGATCCGAGGCTTTGAAACCCTAGAATTTCACATCGTAATGCTATTTTGAGGTGAGGAACATGCTATATGACGAGTGCGGGGTCGTTTGTTATTGGGTATTGTGACTTGGTCCATCCCAGGTGATGTTTTTACTATGTTTATCTACTAGAACTTGTTGGCATCCATCGTTACTTGCATTTGATTATTATTTTTGGGCTTCGTGTCGACTATTTGAATCCTTTAGGGATTGATATCAGCGTTTTTGCATACTTTGCATATTATTTAACCTAATTCCAAGGTTTTAAGTACTATTTTGCAAACTCAGCCCCCTTTCAAAGATTTGAAACTTAAATGATATTTCTAAAGGATATTTTAGGCTATGAATTACTATTTTAAAAATGCCTAAGGGGCTTATTGTGATTTCTGAACTAAGGATGGATCGGGCTACGCGCCGCAACATTATTATATTGATATTGAGGTTGAGGGCCTGGTTGATGCCATGAGATGTCTTAATTATTTGCAATTGGGCTATAGGATCCCCTCCAGAGTCTGTACACATCCCACTGAGTGATGTCGATGATAAATATATGGATGGCTCAGGGTGCATGCATCAGTGGGTACCTGAGTGTACCGGCATATGCATTGCATAGAATTCATGCATTATTACTTACCTGTTTTACCTGTCATGGTTCTTTTTGTACTATCATATAATTGACTTGTGTTTTACTATTAAAGGTTTGGTACTGCCAGTTATGGTTTACTTTGTGTTTTCTGTGATTTCTTATTCTTAGCCTTTATTTATGTTTATTACTCACTAGATCGGAGTACTCACATTACTCCATGCACCTTGCGTGTAGATCTAGGTACCCCATATGCTAAATGAAGACTTGCTTTAGCTGAGCAGCAGTATTGGGGAGCAATGAGGTAGCTGCATGGCAATTGCGCAGCCTTCATCTCTCCTTCCTATCTTTATTCTCTATTTTCGCATTGTTTCTAGACAGACTGTATTAGGTGGATATTCTGTATTAGAGGCTCATATTTGTGACACTAGGTCCTATTTGGGAGTTATGTTGCAGTATTTTGTTAACTTTCCGTTATTTCTATATTTTTGATTAAACAGCTTAGTAATTATTATTTGTGCCTTACATCTATGAATATGTTCAATGTTGGGAATGTTGGTCAAAAGGTCAGGCTTGCCTAGCAATGTGTTGGGCGCCATCATAACCGACGTTGAGTCGTGATATAATGTAAGCTTGGAAATAAGAAAATTTTTCAAATTACTTAACATAAGTTAATCATTTTATCTTGGAGGTTATAGATCTTTAAGATCATGAATAACAAGTACCAAAAGGATTGGAAAGGTTACACGCTAAACGAATTGAAGAAAATAAGTTTCGTTGAAAGTCAACAAGTTTGGAATGTAATAACATATACTTTTTAGGTGAGACTAGGGTGATTAACATGATAAGGAGATTAATTTATGAGTTATTTTAGTAGTATTATATTCGTGTTTTATGTTTCTAAGTCAAGCAAGTTGTGGAACAAAAGTTGGTAAAGGTCATCACAAGTTGCATTCATAATGTGTTGAAATTTAGGTCAACGTAGCTGAACTTTTCTCCCAACATACTTTGAATCAAAAGATGATCTACATATCAAATTGAATATATATGAGTCTAGTTTCTTACCCATTAAACTGTATTTTGATACGATATTGGACTAGAGAGATACGCATTTTTGCGAGACTGCGCTAAGCAACTCTCAATGGGGCTCACATAGGCAGTTTAAGTCATATGGATATATATATAAGATGTCTAAGCCCCATTTTAAGTCATTATTTTCAGTTTATTCAGACCTTAGAACCCTAGAAACACTCTTTCAAGGTTCTATCATGATCCAAGACCCAAACAATGGGCAAACTATACAAATCAAGTATCGAAAATCCCATAGCGCTAGTAAGTTTCTTGTTCTTCTTGTGGCTGCTGATTTTTGGGTGTTTCCAGCTCACGTTGGAGGTTTGTTTAAGTGGTTTATGTTCTAAGATATACTCTCCCATATTTTGCATATCAACCCTAGGTTATTTCAAGTCTATCAAATGGATTACACCATATTTCAACATCAAAAGTGAAGAATAATACCTCTTTGAGGTTGTGTTGTCATTAAGGATAATTGGAAGCTGTTTCGTGCTGAAATTTCAAATTGTTGCTACTGTCTAAGGTAAGTATAATACCCTACTAATTTTTCTTGATCTTGCTTGTATGTTGCTTAAGTTTTTAGGATGATAAACTACAAGACAATTCTTGGATTAGCTTAAGTCATTTTTATGGTGTTGTATTGCCATTGAGGGCTGTTGTAAGCTAAATATAACTTGGATTTCGACTTGAAGCTACTGTAGGAGGTATGCTTATTATGTTCTTACAAGTTCTTAAGATTATCTTGATGTTAATTAAGTTAAATGGTTGGACTAGACATAAAATAGTGAATAAAGTTTCTAATTGAAGATAGTTAGAGTTGTGGATTGTTTTCTTTGTTATAAATATACGGTATAAGGGTGGAATCATTGATGAAATAATTCATTACCAAGTTAATGATGATGTGAAGTTAATGTAAAAAGTCTTTAAGGGGTAATATGTGTTATACGGATTCCAATCGGAGCTTGCCACTCGTCGTGAGGTAGTGTGACTTGTTGTTATATACATCTATATACCAATTACAACTCCTACCATGAATACAATATACAAAAAAAACAATGAATAATTGGGACCATTGAAACCCGATAGCATTAGTGTTGTCAACCCGGAATTAAAACATTTGAGATATAGCATAGTGCTACATTACCTCTTTCAATGTATTCTTATCCTTATATACTTGTCTGGCCATAACCTCCCTTTGATCAGTTTTTGAAATTAACAAATCCTTGTCCAATTTGAACACCCCAATTGGTTCTCCTGAATTGACAACATCAAGAGCAAGTGCATCATTTGTATCAAAATTATACCTTCGGACTGCTTCGTTTATTTGCACAAAGTTTCCTTGCATTAAACTATCTCCGAATACAAAATCTTTGTCAATCATTGTTATGCACAAAGGATACTTCCCGAATTCTCTACTCTCTTTATTCAACTCTATATATACCATGTAACCCATATCATTGTGTATTTCCGTTGGCATGCAATTTCCTTCTACTTTGTACTGAATTTTAGTGGACTTTGAGCTCAAATCTATGTCCAGTTGATTAGAAATTGACGCAACCAAATCATATACGATGCATACCCCTTTACAAGTATTCCCTTAGTTGAATAATTGACGCAGTTACTCTCACTCTTTCACTTGCCAGAATGACGTAATAACACTGTTAAACTTGCCATATGTATAATCGAATTATACCTTAATTCGGTATATAATTGTATCAATCACGTTTTTTCGTGGTTGAAAACAGAACTGGGTACACACTGGAAATAACAGAAAAGGGAAAATTGAAAATCTAGAGGTTGCTCTATTTTTTGCTATTTATCGGACTAAAAAAGTTTCGTGAAGGGAGGAATACAGATTATGGCGATATTTTTTGTTAGTTGTGCTATATTAGGAGACTATTTGGTAAATTGATTTCCTTTCCATTTTAAAATAGTTTAAAGGTCCATATTTTATGCAATATACGTTACTGTATTCACGAATACCACTAGTGAATACAATTGAATAGAATAACTGATTAGCTTAACTTCCCCGTCTTATGCCTATTTTTACTACTGTATTTATAAATAGTAGCTTAAATACATCAAATACATCTTATAATAACACAAAATGTATCTGCAATCCGTAATATAGCAAATGGTATCTATTGATAGCTAATTACCATTAGAGATAGTGCTTCATGAAAATTTCTCTACTCTGGAAGCTTGGGCCTAATCATACCACCTATAAGGTTGCTACTTGCCTGGCGTTACTCATACACCTTGTCCTTCAACGGACATGTATGCTTGTCATTGAATTCTCTCACTTTGAATAGTTCTGATTTGCTAATGCTAGAAGCCTTAAACCTCCATCCACAATCTTCTGACATACATAATAATGCATAGGTGCAAAGAATTTATCATTATACATGTAATCAGTAAAAATGCTTAAACAAATACACTCACATACATTTGAATATATATATATATATATATAGAGACATTATTATACAACACAAATATATACAATGGTATATATTTAAATATGTTTGTATACGCCTATATTTATATGTATATATTCAAATACAACTAATATACCAAAAATAAAACAGTGAGAGTAATCACGCCTAACTATGCCCTTTAAAAAGGACTCGGCGGACGTTGCAAATATAACCCGAGTATTACGCCCAGGGTCGAATCCACAGAGAGTTAACCTATCAATCACTATCTTTAGACCCACTAACTCTTCAGAACCAGCTTCCCAAATATTTCAATCTCAGTTGAATGTTTCTTTACCAACTACGCGTGCAAGTAACTAAGCAGTTGTAAACTAAACTAATAAGGTTGTAAACAATAATGAGAAGAAGCTAAGGCAATGATTTCCCCTATTGATGGATTCCCTTCTTTTTATTCTCATACAAATTTACCAACACATCTCTATCAATCATGAACGCTCATCTTACCGTAAATCACTCTTGAGTAATCATAGTAATATACTATTGTACTCACCCAAGATACACTAGCTTACTTTATTTAGCATGATTCAATTTAGATTACACCCAAGGCTTCGTTATCTTTAATCCCGCCTTTAAACCCGTAATTATAGATTCCTCTTATAATTTAGGAGTTATATTGTTCAATAATAACCTAAATATGCACTATTTTCGAAGTTATGCACACTAAATAGGCACAACTAATTAAAGATCATGTCAATTAACTACAACAAACACAAAGTTGAACAAATAGAGATTAAACTAGCAATTTGTATTCACATAAACAAGAAGTCATCTCCCAATAGGTTCCATCAAAACCTTGGACAAAGAATTTAGCTACTGATTGCTATGGAAAAACAAACTAAGATAGAATTCATCATAACTATCAATAAAAATCCAAGAAGAGAGGAAAATTGTTTGGAGTTTTCTCTCACAATAGTATTCCTTACCAAGATACTCTAAAATAAATGCATACCTCCTTTAGGTGAAGTCTAATATTTTAAATAGGGTTAGGTCTAAAATCTCGTATTTGACACTTTGACCCTTGAAGTTTTTACGCTTGCCGCAGTTCTACCGCGGCCAATCAACCTCTCTGAATCTCGGAAGTTGCAGCATCCTTCCATCGCGGTTCTGCCGCGGTCACGGTAGAACCGCGATCAAACCATCTTTCTAAATCCTGAGGGCTAGCAGGTTGTGGCTTCATTGAGAATTTACATATTTGGCCTCTTTTCTCCAATTTTGACTCCAAAACTGCTCCTTAGCCTTCCTTAGCCATATATAAGCTACAAATCATGAAAATCACTAGTAAGAGCATTTTTTTATTCATGTTTATCATCAAAACTACATAAGAAGATGATTCTTTAAAGCGTGATTATAGTCAAATTTACCTATTATCAACACCCCACACTTAAACCTTTGCTTATCCTCGAGTAAACTAAATCACACTTCTTAGCCTAACTGTTCATTGCATTGCCCCAATTTATGTCACACCCACTATTATCCATGAACAACCTAAGCAGTGCAACAATCATAACTTAAATGCAGACTCGCATGCCATGACACGCTTGTGTTCACTCTAATTACTCTAACAGAAGTGAGGACTCACTTTTTCTTCCTGAGTCACATGCCCTCACATAAACAAAATCAGTGAGAAGTTCCACTCACATAAAATTCAACAATAAGGAACCATATATAGAAAGAATTCACTCACTCTCACCTAAAAACATTCACATGCCACAAAGACACACAATAAGCTTGCCCCTAGTGTAATACTCTACTAATCGAGCCATTTAGTCAAAGATCAAGAGGTCTTTATAGGTTGTAATGTAGGCTAAAGGATAGGTAGGATATATTTGGATATAGTGACTAACCTGCCTAAGCATTTTTAATACACACTTACTTTTATTTCACCTTTATGTTCAACCCAATCATTATTCCACATTTTTATTCACTTGTGACCCCCACTTTTCTTTAAGTGCAACTGGCTACTTTTTTTTCTAGATATTTATTGTACAACACCATTTCACCAATCACACCATTCATTCTCGATTCCCCTTTTTCACTAACTCCCAACTACCTCACACTTTGACTTTTGTATATTTTTTATTGGTTCAAGTGCTTCTAGGAGGTAAAGGTTCAAACAATTAGCTTGTTCAAACATAGCTATTTAGATCATTATAGGGTTATCATATAACAGGCTTCAGGCTCAAAAGAGTTAACTATGCTAATATGTTCAGGTGGATTTACAATTATATATGGTTCCACAAAGAAATGACTCAATCATGTCTAAGACTGAACGACTTCTATTTCGCTTTTCAAACAAACATGCCAAGTTCTAGGTATCATATGCAAGCACATAATGCAAGTAGCAAATCACACACACTTAGCATGTAACTCATTCCGAATCAGTTTATCATAATAATCATACGATTGTTCAAGCTAGGCAAGATGTGCAAAACTAAGACATATTTTATGAGTCTACAAACCAGCTAAGACGTCACAACCTCAAGTTCTTTTTAGTTATTTGCAAGTGTGCACATCTAGGGTTACATTCTGACATTCACCCTTCTAATCCTAAAACTACAAAATGAAAAATCTACCTAACCCGGTTCAAGAAAAACCCTTGGAAAAGAACCGTGGTCAAAAGAAAAACCAAGGGGGAGTTACTACAATACCTAAAAGAATAAAATAAAAATAAAAAAAATTCTACATGGACTACTTCCCTCAAGAGTATTGTCCAAGTAGTCCGTCATCAGGAAAAGCCTTCTAACTTTGTCTTTAAGTTTTTTTTGTTTTTTTGGTTTTTTTGTTTTTTTTATAATTAGTTCCGACTTTGACCCTCAAGAGACCCGTCGACAAGTGTCCGTCGTTGGGCCAAGTCAGCTAATCCTAATATAGACCTAATCAAATATATACAACACTAATGCTACACTACATTATAGCTATATATAATTCGACATACAAATAGAGTGAGTCTCTCACCCCACACTTCAAATCATGGCATGTCCCCATGTCATATAAAGAAAGTAAAGAGCAGAATGGTTAGAAGACTTCCCTGAGACTCAGTAAAAGTTAGAGACAGTGCTGGGGTCGACATGGCAGGCTCTCCCCAATGCATGGACTACCTCTGGGACATAGCATCCATCCTCGTGTGCAATCCATCCACCGAGGTGTCATGACCCGGATTTTCCCCCAACATCGGGATCGTGATGGAGCCTACTCGTGGTTGCTAGGAAAGCCACTACATTCAACATTATCCTATTCACATCATCATTTTATACTCATTTTTATCAACAAGAGTAATAACATTAATTAAATAAGTGCGGAATACTTTCAAAATAGAGATAAGTATTACTAAAGCAAAACACTAATGAAATCCTCTACCCAAGATGTGGTATCACAAAGTCACAAACTACTACTGAATACTATACATAAAGGTCTGAAAGAAAATAACATATAATTTGTCTGTCTCGGAACAAAGAGACCACAACAAATAATATAAGTAAGTGGAAGAGACGACGGGCCTGCGGGTGCCTGCAATCTACCTCTGTCTCGGAATGCTCAACTCCCACAAATATACTCTACTACTGCTGCTGCTCCTGATCAAAACATGGACCTGTGCATAAACGCACAGAAGTGCAGTATCAGCACAATCCGACCCCATGTGCTGGTAAGTGCCTGGCCTATCCCGGCGAAGTAGTGACAAGCCTCGGACCAGACACCCACATAAACCTATGTAGTTCTATATATATGTACACCACCAAATAACAAGAAATATCATAACAGGGAAGCTCAACAGTTAACAACAATTATTAAGTCGATAATGGAAAACAGGGTATAATGGAAATAGTTAATATCAAACAAGGAGTAGCAAATAGTTGCACGGCATCACCATTCGTGCTTTTAATCTCTTCCTCACCAAATAAGCAAATAAAAGTACACTGCATCACCCTTCGTGCTTTTACTCTCATCCTCACATCCATGGCACGACATGATCCTTCGTGCATGGTTCAAATACAAGGCACGGCATTACCCTTCATGCATAATCAATCACAAAGGTAGGGCATGATCCTTCGTGCATAATCAATGACAAGACACAACCTTACCCTTCGTGCATAATCAATAATATAAGGCGCGACATTAACCTTCGTACAAAAACAGTAAAACAAGGCACGACATCACCCTTCGTGTATTATCACTCTTTCTCACCCAAATAACAATCACAGTTAAGGGCAAAGAATGAAAAGAATAATCATGAACTGTCCCGGCAAGGGACACAACAATCATCACAACAAGGTCCCCATAAGGGAAATCAATAACTCACTCTACAACAAGTCCCGGCAAGGGAAAACAATGTACAATTCCACAACCCGGCAAGGGTTCAACAATTCATCTTTAAAACATCTCACAACAAGTATCAACAACGACTCACGGTCATGCTAGACGCCAGTGTATGGATGCTCGTCACCACAGCCCATACACCACACTCGATCACATAGCATATAGCACATAATCCTATTCCCTCAAGCTAGGATAGAACAAACACTTACCTCTAGCCTTGAAGCCCAAATTATCCTTCAACTATAGCTTTACCTCGAATTTCCGCTTTCAACTTGCTCGAATCAAATCACAATTGATTCCATTACATTAATAAATACTATATAACTTAGTTTGGATGCTTAAAAATGGTTTTCTTAAAGTTTACCCCAAAATTTCCCAAAATTCCCCTAGCCCTACGTGGTCGGAACTCGGGGTTCGGACCAAAATCTTGTTACCCATTCCCCCACGAGTTCAAATATATGATTTGTTTCAAAATTGGACTTCAATTCGAGGTGCAATTCCCCAATTCATGAAAACCCTAGGTTCTACCCAAAAACAAGAATTTCTACCATGAAAACCTTTGATTTCTATTGAAAAACATGTTTAATGTTGTTAGGAATTGAATGAATTAAGTAAAAAGTTACTTACAAGTGCTTTGGAGTGAATTTGCTCTTGAGGGTTCGTGTGTGGTGTGTTGGGTTTTTAAAGAATGAAGAAAAGAGCTCAAAAATTCGTTTAAGTATAAAATTGCACAGCTGCAGATATCACAATTGCGAACATTTGTTCGCAATTGCGAACACTTGTTCGCAATTGCGAACACTACAGGTTTTGGGTCTGAGGCTCTCGCAATTGCGAGAAAGAGTTCGCATTTGCGAACTCGGCTGGGACACTGGGGGCTTCCCATTTGCGACAATACGTTCGCATTTGCGAACCTAGGCGGATTACTGAAGGCCTCGCATTTGCGAGGTTTAATTCGCATTTGCGAATCCAAGGACTTCTGGGCATTCATCGCATTTGCGATCATGGGTTCGCATTTGCGAACACTGGCCTGGCCTGCCCCCTTCGCATATGCGATAAATTCTTCGCATTTGCAAAGACACCAGCTAGGTGAAAAACCAGTTGTGTTATTTTTTAGAAATTGCTCCAATGGCCTATCAAATCTTTACCCGAGCCCCCCGGGCTCCAAACCAAACATGTACACAACATCCAAAACATATTACAAACTTGCTCGTGTGATCACATGGCCAATATAACATCGTTTTCATCAAATCAAGCCTCAAGTTCATGATTATCATCCTTTTCAGTTCATAACTTTCAAATTTGGAACTCGAGGTTCAAAACAATCAAACGACATCCAAATGTCACCAATCTTTGCAGAAAGCACATATATAATATTTAAGACTTGTACCAGGCGTCGGAACCAAAATATGAGTCCGATACCATGGTCATTTAATTCATTTTCCTTTAATAATTCCAGCAAAAACAATTTAACAGAAAAATCCATAACTTAGGCTCTAGGCCTCGGAATTCGACTCCGGACGCATGTCCGAGTCCCATATTTTCCTATGGACCTTCCGGGTCCGTCCAATCCCGGGTCCGAGTCCGTTTACCAAAAATGTTGACTGAAGTCAACTATATCAATATTAATATCATTTTTCTTCAAATTTCTCATAGAATTCACATATTCTATCACAAAATCTTTCCGGCT
>JASVEL010006914.1:0-147006 GCA_032618575.1 Nicotiana noctiflora
ATAAGGAATTATGTTGACCCGAGGGAAGGTGTTAGGCACCTCACGGATCCCATGGTTCTAGCAAGGTCGTTTAAGTTATTATAATTGGCTAAAAATCTAATTTTAATACATGTTTTAACTTATGTGCTTTTAAATTTTAAACTGCTTTTATTATTATTTCTTACATAGAATTGCAATGTCGTGAAAACGCGCCTCAAACCACGTCACATAAATGCGCCCACGGTTTTTAACACATTCCGACTTCGTTGAGATTTGGATTTGGATCACATAAATGTGCACCCAAGTTTAAGAAGGTACAATATTAAATAACGCGCCTAAATCAACTAACGCATTATTTACTTTGCGAGAAACCATAAAAATTTACTAAATGGCTTACCCGATTTTCTAATTATTTTATAAAGGTAATTAAAGATAGCCTATGCGATTTAATGAATTTTTATTTGGCTCGGCGTGGCGCGATTTATTTATTAAGGATGCCCTAATAATTCGAGAATGTCATGAACTATTATCATCTATTTGGGCCAATACAAGTGTGTATGTTAGCTGGACTTGTTTGCGCGATTGGGCTATCGTTGGGCTCAATTCTTGTAATCAAAATAATTTAGATCAAATTATAATAGATCGGATTATAATGGCATAGATCAGGATCTAACTAAGAAACCTCTTAAAATCAGTTCACCACAATATTAATACTTGCATAAACAAATATGTGAACCTTGTTAAGAATAGAATTCTACTTGGAGTGAATGTCTATCTTGTGGAGAGTTTTATTTTGTGACTAAGTCATAATTTCTCCTATAAATAGAGGGGGTCTTACCCCATTGTAAATCATCCCAAAATTCAATAAGAATTTTCTCTCTCTCTTTCTCTGTAATATTGTTCTTCTTCTTTTATTATTTCATAACACGTTATCGGCACGAGACTCTAACCAATTGAGTAGAAGCTTTGGGATTGATCACAATGATTGTCAATTGCTCCATGATGACTGACATTATGAAAAGAAAGTTCGTTGCCCTTGAGATTTCGAGCAAGAACTATATGACATGGGTGTTGGATACTGAAATCCACTTAGATGCAATGGGTCTTGGAGACACCATTAAATACAGAAATAAAGCATCCACCCAAGATTGTGCTAAGGCCTTGATTTTCTTGCGCCATCACCTTGATGAAGGGTTGAAAATTGAATATCTCACAGTCAAAGATCCACTTATTTTGTGGAATGGCTTAAAGGAAGAAATTTTCCTGGTGTTAATCATCCCCCAAAGAGAAATAACCACAAAAGGTGGAAAGGGAAAGATGAGAAGCCAAAAGCAAATGGTTCAGAAACTCAATGTTATCGTTGCGGTGGAAAAGGGCATTGGGCAAATATTTGCCGTGTACTAAGACATTTGGTTGATCTTTATCAAGCATCTCTAAAGAATAAAGGCCCTGAAGCCAATTTTGTCTCTGATAATGATTTTGACATCACCCACTTGGATGTGGCAAACTTCTTTGAGCGCCCTGATGGAAAAATAGACCACTTGATCGGTGATGGATCCTGTGGTTAAAGATGATTGAGTAGTTTGATTTTTATTTTTACATATTCCTAGTAGCTAATAAACATCACGTAATCACAATTCTTTACATGAGTAGTAGTCATTAGTACTATTTGTTTAATAGAATTAGTTATAGTATTCTTTTTAAACGATATTCGAATTTGCTTAACGTATTTGACCAGTTATACACTGTTTCCGCCAGTCATTCGGTCTTTAAAAAAAAAAATTATATGCCCGACTTTGGAGAATATTGCACGCTTCAGTTATCCTTCATGGAAAAATCCATCTTCCAATTTCATAGGTAAATAATATTAAAATATATTAAATGTTATGAACATTGCTTGAGAGGAAATCAATAAAGAATGCACACGTGGAATATTGAATCTATACTAAAGCTTTTTCAGCTTTTCTTCCTCTTAAGAAAAGATCTTATTTCACTTTCATAGGAAGCTTAGTTTCTGTTAAACATAAATCTTGAAATAACATACAAAGAGTTCATTTAATTTCTAAGAGAAACCTTTGATTCTTTTTAAATTTTCAGTTTATTGATCATTTGGATTCCTACGCAAATTTATACATGTAAAACTAGCTCATTAGAGTTTGCTCGATGCATTAAAGTCATTATTCAATCAATAATCTATCTTTGTTTCTTTCCCTTTATATTTGAAAATACTAATATTATTCGTATATTTATTTTGTATGTCAAAATGTGGAAGCAAATATGAATATCTCAAAAAGCAAACTTGGATCAATAATTTATTATAAAAATATTTGTTTAGTTGATTCATGTACGACACATACAATATTCAAGGAGAAGAAATATTTCTCGCATTTAAGTATGTGTAAGGCGGATGTTACTACAATTTCTGGTAGTAGTAATTAATTGAAGGCTCTGGAAGAGCTACTATAACTCTGCCTAAAGGAACAATACTTATCATAGAGAATGCAATGTTCTCCTCCAAGTCCAAGAGGAGCTTGTTGAGTTTTAAAGATATCCGCAGAAATGGATATCATATTGAGACAATAGATGAGGATAATCTTGAATATCTCATCATTACCAAAAATGTCTCTCGCCAGAAAAGGGCTATTGAGAAGTTCCCATCTTTGTCTTGTGGCCTGTATTGGACAAGAGTTAGTGCAATTGAGGCACATTCTATTGTAAACCAAAAGGTTACCGATTCCAATACTTTTGTACTTTGGCATGATCGATTGGGACACCCTGGATCAATTATGATGAGACGAATCATAGAAAACTCAAATGGGCATCCATTAAAGAATTTAAAGATTCTTTTAAATGATGAATTTTCTTGCACTTCTTGTTATCAAGGCAAGTTAATTATTAGACCATCGCCAACAAAGGTTGGAATTGAGTCACCTGCGTTTTTGGAACGTATACAAGGGGATATTTGTGGACCTATTCACCCACCTAGTGGGTCGTTCCGATATTTTATGGTCTTGATAGACGCATCCTCTAGATGGCCTCATGTGTGCCTATTGTCATCTCGCAACCTCGCGTTTGCAAAACTAATGGCACAAATAATTCGATTACGGGCACAATTTCCTGATAATCCAATTAAGTCTATTAGACTTGATAATGCTGCTGAGTTTTCATCCCAAGCATTTAATGATTATTGCTTATCAATTGGGATAAAAGTGGAATATCATGTAGCTCATGTTCACACTCAAAATGGTCTTGCAGAGTCTTTAATTAAACGCATGCAATTGATAGCAAGACTGTTACTCATGAAAACGAGGCTGCCCACTTCTGTTTGGGGTCACGCCATTTTGCATGCAGCAATGCTAGTTCGTCTCAGACCGATAAATTATCATAAATATTCCCCGTTGTAATTCGTTTTGGGTCATGAACCTAATATATCCCATTTAAGAACTTTTAGATGCGCGGTATATGTGCCTGTAGTACCGCCATATCGCACCAAAATGGGTCCGCAAAGAAGGTTAGGAATATATGTTGGGTTTGAATCGCCTTCCATTATTCGTTACCTCGAGCCATTAACGGGGGATTTGTTTACTGCACGATTTGCAGATTGTCGATTCGATGAGACACTTTTCCCAAAATTAGGGGGAGAAGTTGGTGAAACCAAACGGGAAATTTTGTGGAAAAATCCATCATTATCTCATCTTGATCCACATACCTCTATTTGTGAAAAAGAGGTACAAAAGATTATTCATTTGCAGAGAATAGCAAATCAAATGCCCGATGCATTTACGGATATGAAAAGGATAACAAAATCACATATCCCTGCAAAGAATGTTCCAATCCGTATTGATGTCCCTATTGGACAATCTTCAAGTGTCATAGCTAATGAGTCAAAAGCACGCATGAAACGTGGCGGACCATTAGGTTCCAAAGATCGAAATCCTAGAAAAAGGAAAATAAATGATCAAAATGACACTATGAAAGAATCTCATGAAGAAATCCACGACTTAATAAATTCTGAGATTCATGAGGAATCCACTGAGTCCGAGACTCAAGAAAATAAGGAACTATCAATAAATCCAATCGATATTGAGACAAATTTGAATTGATTGGATATAGTGGTGGATTATGTCTTTGCATATAATGTTGCATCCGGCATTATGCAAGAAAGTGAGGATCTTGAACCTCAATCTGTTGGTGAATGTCGACAAAGACTTGATTGGCCAAAATGGCAAGAAGCAATCCAATCAGAATTGAATTCACTTGCAAAACGTGAAGTTTTTGGGCCTGTAGTCCAAACACCTAATGGTGTTAAGCCCGTTGGCTATAAATGGGTCTTTGTACGCAAGAGAAATGAGAAAAATGAGGTACAAAGATATAAGGCACGCCTTGTTGCACAAGGATTTTGACAAAGGCCTGGTGTTGATTATGAAGAGACATATTCACCCGTTATGGATGCTATAACATTCCGTTATCTCATTAGTTTTGTTGTCCATGAAAAACTTGACATGCATTTAATGGATGTGGTTACCGCCTACCTTTACGGCTCACTTGATAATGAGATATACATGAAAATTCCCGAAGGCTTCAAAATGCCTAATAATTCAAAATCCCGGGAAATGTTTTCAATCAAATTGCAAAGATCTTTGTATGGTCTAAAGCAATCAGGACGAATGTGGTGTAATCGTCTTAGTGAGTATTTATTAAAGGAAGGCTATATAAATGATGCCATTTGCCCATGTGTTTTCATAAAGAAAACAACATCGGAATTTGTTGTACTTGCCGTATATGTTGATGACATAAACCTTATTGGAACTCCTATAGAACTCCAAAAGGCAATTGATTATTTAAAGAAGGAGTTCGAGATGAAAGATCTCGGAAAGACAAAATTATGTCTTGGTTTGCAAATTGAACATTTGGCAAACGGAATTTTTGTTCATCAATTTACCTACATAGAAAAGGTACTTAAACGGTTTTACATGGATGGAGCATATCCATTAAGTACTCCGATGGTTGTTCGATCACTTGATGTGAACAAAGATCCATTCCGACCTCAAGAAGAGAATGAAGAGCTACTTGGTCCTGAAGTACCATATCTTAGTGCAATTGGTGCACTAATGTATCTTGCCAATACCACAAGGCCTGACATAACTTTTTCAGTTAATGTCTTAGCAAGGTATAGCTCTGCTCCCACAAGGAGACATTGGAATGGAATCAAACACATATTGCGGTATCTAAAAGGGACTACCGATATGGGCTTATTTTATGGCAACAATTGCAGTCCCGATCTTGTTGGTTATGCTGATGCTGGGTATTTATCCGACCCACACAAGGCTCGATCTCAAACAGGTTATGTGTTTACCCTGTGGAGGCACTGGCGCAACAATAGCAACAACATAATTCAGCAGTAAGATAAACCAAAGGAAACCAGCTTTTAGCCAAATTCAACCCAGTAAAAGGACCAAATGATACTTAGTAATCAAAATACAATCAGAACTTGAACCAAACACTCGAAAACCAACCGATTCAAATCATTTTAACCTATGATTATCAGGAATTGTTTCAGAAAATAAAAATCCTCCAAGTATCAGAAAATTTGATGGAACATGAGAACCTATAGTATTTCTGGATTTTTCTCCTTTTCAGTTCTCTCAAGCTCTCAGATTTTTAGATTGTATTTTTAGTGTATGTGTCTGTTATTTCAGAATATTTTATTAATGGGTTTTCAGGGTACTTTCAGTATCCCCAGATGAATCAGACTCCCGGCCTATTTATAAGCACTCAGATTAGTGCACTTACCATTACCAATTATACTTTTCACTTCTTTAATTAGCCACTAGTTAGTGTTATTATTTTAATCTCCTTAGTGTTAGTTTTACCCTACTAATGTAGAAGCTTCTCCATTGAGTGACTATTTTTAAACTTATACTTATCAACACAATTAAATAAAAATTAACCAATTTTAAACTACCCTTTAATTTGACTACCTAAGTGATTTGAACAGGATACAATTCAAAACAAATAGATATCTTAATTACTCAAAACAAATCCACAAAATAGACTCAATAACAAACGACGAATCAAAAGTAGTTTACACCGGAGGATTGGTCGAGTTTCTACTGAAATTACCTGAAAAAAGAGGCACGAAAAGACGAGTAATCAGAATAACACTAAAATAGAAACATAAAAAGGAAAACGGACACTCACCGGTCAGTAGCAATTGAAAACTTTCGAATTTTCAACTTTTAAACCAAATTTTGACTTTAACCGTGATTATCAAGAACACGTGGATAAAGTCAAAACTAGCTTAAATTGTTAATGAATCTGAACTTTGAGATATTAGGTTTAGAACTTATATTCAAAATTTGACACGTTCTGGTTAGTTTTGAGGGTAACTAGTTAGGGATTGGGGAAGATGGGGTGTTATTGGTCCTGGGGTGCTGGTTTGGGATGCGTTGGAGGTGGCGCCGCCACCGGGGAATTTAATGGCGGCGCTAGGTTTCCTAGCTTTAAATCTCTATTCGATAGATTCTGGGGTGATTCAATAGAAGGTGTTTGGATATTTGTAATGAAGAGGTTGAGGCGAGGCTAGGATGTTAAGGTGGAGGCCATTGGACCACCAAAATCACCGTGAGACGATTATTGGGGGCGAAATAGGGTGGCATAGGGCAGCGTTATATTTCATCTCTGGAGATTAGAGACGAAGGAAGAGGGGGTTTGGCTTGGGAGGCGGGGTAGTGTTATGATATTTATATGGGAGGGCTGAGTCAATCCAAGTCGTTAGATCTGATGAGATCAACGGTTTGGATCATTTAGCTTATATATATCGTGGTCGTTTGGACTTAGTGGGGGACTGGGTTGGTTCAACAAAAATGGGTCGAGCGGATTTGGGTTATGAGGGTGTCTTTGGACCGTTAGATGGGGGCTAAACGCAACGCTGAGATCGATTGACATTGAAACGACGTAGTTCCATCACCATACTACGTCGTTTTGTATGTCTTTGAGACTTGAAGATTTGGACTGGGAAAGGGATTGTTTTGGGCCTGGACTGGGGTGTGGGAAGTTTAGGCTTGGGATTTTATTTGAAAACTGGTCCAGCTCAATTCTTTTCTCTTTTTTTTATTAATTTTCTTTTATTTTCTTCCTAAGTTAATTTCAACATTTAAACCAAAATTCCAAGATTAATTTGTAGAACCAAAATATCTTAAAGATACTAATTAACTCTAAATAATAATTAACACAAATAATTAAATACCAAATTACACTAGTGAACACTAAAATGCAAAGTATGGTATTTTTTTTGATTTTTTCATTTCTATAAAACAAACATTTACTTAATTAATCCTAGTTGTAAAATTTGATCTCCAAGGCAACGACAACTTATTTTTTCCTTTAATTTAAACAAAATAAACACGCGCATGCAAATGCGAACACTGACGGAAAATATCACAAAATTCCATAAAATTGCAAGCGAAGAAAAATTATTTTATTTTGAATTTTCTGGGAATAATTCACGTAGGGCAAAAATCAAGTGCTTACAACTGACCCTCTTTGCTCGTAAATACAAAGGATTTTCGTGCCAAGACAAAGTGAAAGGAAACAAGCGATTTTTTCCTGTTTGAATACTCTGTATGAAGTATTTTTCAAAAGATTTTGACCGGACCTTTGCTTCAAAGGTTTCCTACATATCATTGACTAAAAAGGAATTATGTCAATGTAGTTCAGGAAGTTTTGGTAGCTGGGACTACCATGAAGTTGGTTTTAGTGTAGCTGTTGTTGCTGCTATTACTGCTTACTGACCTCCTTATTACACCAAAGGAAAATCAAAGCTAAGCTTGATATGCCTATCAACTACGAGTTACAAGATTCCTATCTATAATTCTCATGAAAATTGATCTTGAGTCTTAGCTGATTTCTCTATGGACTCCGATCTGAATCTTGATGTTCGCATGTTGTAGATGTTGTTCCTTTCTGCAACATTGGGTCAAAACGGGATAAGTGGAGCTTATAACTTCAATCAGATTTTGGGATATTCGCACCCTTGTTTGCTTCACATTTGAGTTTATTTCTTTTTGTTCTTTTTTATTTTCTTTATTATGTATTGAGACTCAGTCCATCGGTCATCTCGCACCCTATGTCTTGAGGTCAACCTACTGAAGATACCAAAACAAACAAACGAATGAAATTTTTTGCCCCAGTTTTCACTAGGAAAATTTCTTGAGTTAGTTATGACACATATCTAAGCGATAAAATCAGGATTGTGTATCCTTGTGAATGAATCTAGGTTATGCTCGGAAATGACCAGGTTATGTCGGGAAAGAAAAAAGAGTCCTGGGGTTATGTCGGGACAGAAAGACAAAGGCTCTTTGGGTTATGCCAGGATTTGGAAAGAAAAAGATCATTGGGTTATGCTAAGGAGATCCCCGGGTTATGCCGGGATTTGGAAAGAAAAAAGCTCCTTGGGTTATGCCAGGGAGATCCTCGAGTTATGATGGGATTCGAAAAGAAAAAGCCCCTTAGGTTATGCCAGGGGGATCCTCGGGTTATGTCGAGATTTGAAAAAAAAAGCTCCTTGGGTTATGCCAGGGAGATCCTCAGGTTATGCCAAAATTAGAAAGGAAAAAGCTCCTTATGTTATGCCAGGGAGACCCTCGGGTTATGCCAGGATTTGGGAAAGAAGAAAAAGTTCCTTGGATTATGCCAGGGAGATCCTCGGGTTATGCCGGGATTTGAGAAAGAAAAATCCCTGTGGGTTATGCCAGGGGGATCCTGTCACGACCCGGATTTTTCCCCAACATCGGGATCGTGATGGCGCCTACTCGTGGTAGCTAGGCAAGCCACTGTATTCATACTATTCTGTTTTTAACACAATTTTAATTAAATAAATGTGGAATGCTTTATCGAAATGGAAATAACAAATCATAAGGTGAAAATCATACTGAAATCCTCTACCCAAGACGTGGAGTCACCAACTCACGAACTACTATGGAATACTACACATAAAAGTCTGAAGGAAATATAACATAATTCTGTTTGTCTCGGAACAAAGAGACTACAGCTAATAACATAAATAAAGAGAGAGACGCCGGGCCTGCGGACGTCTGCAAGCTACCTCGGTCTCAAATGTGATCAACTCCCACGCAATCAATTTACCGCTGCTGCTGCTCTTGATCGTAACCTGGATCTGCGCAAAAAGAGCGCGGAGTGTAGTATCAGCACAACCGACCCCATGTGTTGGTAAGTGCCTGGCCTATCCCGCGAAGTAGTGACAAGCCTAGGACCATACACTCACATAAACCTGTGCAATTCAATATATATATATGTGTACCACAAAATAACAAGGAATAATCAAGTATTAATACAATAAGGAATACCTTAAAGAATTCAACAATTAATCACAGTTAATAATTTCACAAGGAAAAACAAAGTATAATGTAAACACAAGTAATATCAATTCAAGAAATAGCAAGCAGTTGCACGGCATCACCCTTCGTGCTTTTACTCTCATCCTCACATCCATAGTACGGCATGATCCTTCGTACATGGTTCAATAACAGGGCACGGCATGATCCTTCGTGCATAATCAATAATAGGGCACGTCATGATCCTTCGTGCATAATCAATAATAGGGCACGGCATGATCCTTCGTGCATAATCAATAATAGGGCACGGCATGATCCTTCGTGCATAATCAATAATAGGGCACGGCATGATCCTTCGTGCATAATCAATAATAAACATGGCACGGCATTAACCTTCGTGCATAAATAAATAAACATGGCACGGCATTAACCTTCGTGCATAAATAAATAAATGGGCACGGCATGATCCTTCGTGCATAATCACTCTTCCTCACCCAAATAACAATCACAGTTAAGGGCAAAGAAAGAAACAGTAATTCATAAACCGTCCCATCAAGGGCAATCAATAATTATCTTCACAACAAGTCCCAACAAGGGAGAACAATAACAATTCATCTGTAATATATCTCAAAATAATCATTTTCCAACGACTCACGGTCATACTAGACGCCAGTGTATGGATGCTCGTCACCACACCCCATACACCGCACTCGATCACATAACACATAACACATAATCCTATTCCCTCAAGCTAGGATAGAACAAACACTTACCTCGAATGCTTATGAACAATTCACTCCGTGGAAATGTCTTTTCTTTCAATTTGGCTCCAATCCAACCGTATCTATACACAATTGATTTAATATCATCAATTCTACTCAACAAACTAATTCTTAATACCAAATACTACTTTTACAACATTCCTGCCATGAATAGTGAATTTCAACCCCGGGCCCACATGGTCGGAATTCGGGGTTAGGACCAAAATCCGGTTACCCATTCCCCCACGAGTTCATATATATAATTTGTTTCAAAATCGGACCTCAATTCGAGGTCCAATTCCCCAATTTATGAAAAACCCTATTTTCTAACAAAAACAAGAATTTTACCATGAAAATCTTTGATTTCTTATGAAAAACATGTTTAATGATGTTAGGAATTGAAAGAATTAAGTAAAAAGTGACTTACAATCGTTTTGATGAAGAAGAAATCCTTGAAGAATCGCAAATGGGTGTTTTGGTTTTGTAAAATGTGAAGAAATGACCGAAATTCGTGTTTTTCAGGTCTCTGTGTTCGCATTTGCGAACATGGGTTCGCAATTGCGAACCCCGACCAATTTCTGGAGTTTGAAAAATAAGCTAAGGGTGGGAAGTTCGCATTTGCGAACATTTGTTCGCATTTGCGAACATTTCGCATTTGCGAACTAATGTTCGCATTTGCGAACACATGCTGTATAGGCAGTGTTCGCATTTGCGAACAATGGTTCGCATTTGCGAACCAAGGCAGTGTTGAACTTTTGTTCGCATTTGCGAACATAGGCTGGCACTGGGGACCTTCGCAAATGCGAACAATTGTTCGCATTTGCGAACAAGGCTGGGCCAAAGGGGGCTTCGCATTTGCGATGAATGTTCGCATTTGCGAGCCTGTCCCCCTTCGCATTTGCGAGAAAACTTCGCAATTGCGAAGCCAACAGCTGGGTGAAAAACCAGCAGTTCAAAAATTCAGAGTTTCATCCAACGGCCTATCAAATCTTTACCCGAGCCCCCGGGCTCCAAACCAAACATGTACATAACCTCAAAAACACATTATGAACTTGTTCGTGCGATCACATCGCCAATATCACCTCGTTTTCATCAAATCAAGCCTCAAATGCATGATTTTCATACCTTTAGTTTTCAAAACTTTCAAACTTGGGACTCAAGGTCCAAAACATCTCAAACGACATCCAAATGTCACCAAACTTTACAGAAATCACATATATAATATTTAAGACTTGTACCGGGCGTCGGAACCAAAATACGAGCCCGATACCAAGGTCAATTAATTTATTCCCTTTAATAATTACATTAAAAACAATTTTACATAAAAATTCATAACTTGGGCTCTAGGCCTCAGAATTCGACTCCGGACACATGTCCAAGTCCCATATTTTCCTACGGACCTCCCGGGACCATCCAATCTCGGGTCCGAATCCGTTTACCAAAAATGTTGACCGAAGTCAACCATATCAATATTAATATCATTTTTATCCAAATTTCTCATAGAATTCATATTTTCTATCACAAAATCTTCCGGCTACATGCTCGGATCGTGCACGTGAATCGAGGCAACATAGAATGAGGTTTTCAAGGCCTCAGAAGCTCAAAATGATTAATTAAATAAGTGATGACCCTTTGGGTCGTCACAATCTCCACCTCTAAAACAACCGTTCGTCCTCGAACGGACCAAAGAAAGAAGTACTTGAGTCAGGAAACAAGTGTGGGTAGCGGCTCCGCATATCAGACTCGGACTCCCAGGTCGATGCCTCAGGAGGCTAACCTCTCCACTGAACACGCACAGAAGGATAACTCTTCGACCTCAACTGTCGAATCTGCCGGTCTAGAATAGCCACCGGCTCCTCCTCGTAAGATAGATCATTGTCCAATTGGACAGTACTGAAGTCTAACACATGTGTGGGATCGCCGTGGTATCTCCGAAGCATAGATACATGAAAAACTGGATGCACAGCTGATAAGCTAGGCGACAGAGCTAGTCTGTAAGCCACCCCTCCCACTCGTCTAGAATCTCAAATGGACCAATATACCTAGGGCTGAGCTTGCCCTTCTTCCCGAAACTCATCATGCCCTTCATAGGCGACACTCGGAGCAATACTCGCTCGCCAACCATGAAATCTACATCTCGAACCTTACGATCCGCATAAGTCTTCTACCTGGACTGAGCTGAACGTAATCTCTCCTGAATAGTCTTGACCTTATCCAAGGCCTCCTGAACTAAGTCTGTATCTAACAACCGAGCCTCTCCCGGTTCAAACCATCCAACTGGTAATCGACATCGCCTACCATATAACGCCTCATACGGGGCCATCTGGATGCTAGATTGGTAACTGTTATTGTAGGCGAACTCTGCTAATGGCAGAAACTGGTCCCACGAGCCCCCGAAATCAATAACACAGGCTCGAAGCATGTCCTCAAGAATCTGAATAGTCCTCTCTGACTGGCCATCCGTCTGAGGATGAAATGCTGTACTCAACTGAACCTGGGTGCCTAACTCCTGCTGGACCGCTCTCCAGAACCGCGAGGTAAACTGCGTACCCCGATCAGAGATAATAGATACTGGCACCCCACGGAGACGAACAATCTCCCTAATGTAAACCTCCGCTAACCTCTCCGACGAGTAGGAGACAGATACTGGAATAAAGTGTGCTGATTTGGTCAGTCTATCAACAATGACCCAAATAGCATCAAATTTCCTCCGAGTCAAAGGAAGTCCAGTAACGAAGTCCATAGTGATCCGCTCCCATTTCCACTCGGGAATTTCAATCCTCCGGAATACACCACCAGGTCTCTGGTGCTCATATTTCACCTGCTGACAATTTAGACACCGAGCGACATATGCAATGATATCTTTCTTCATTCTGCGCCACCAATAGTGCTGTCGCAAGTCCTGATACATCTTCGTGGCGCCTGGGTGAATAGAATACCGTGAACTGTGGGCCTCTGCTAAGATCAACTCTCGAATCCCTTCGACATTGGGCACACAAACTCGACCCTGCAATTTCAATACCCCATCATCATCTAGGTTTACCTGTGTGGCACCTCCCCGCTGTACTGTATCTCTCAACTCGCGCAAATGAGGATCATCAAATTACCTCTCACGGATACGCTCTAATAAAGAAGAACGAGCGACCGTGCAGGCTAACACCCTGCTAGGCTCAGAAATGTATAATCTCACGAACCGGTTGGCTAAGGCCCGGACATCTAGAGCTAATGGTCTCTGACTGACCGGAATGTATGCAAGACTACCCATGCTGGCATACTTTCTACTCAATGCATCGGCCACCACATTGGCCTTACCCGGGTGATATAATATAGTAACATCATAGTCTTTTAGCAACTCTAACCATCTCCGCTGTCGTAGATTCAACTCCTTCTGTTTGAACAAGTACCGTAGGCTTTTGTGATCGGTGTACACCTCACATGTCACACCATATAGATAATGCCTCCAGATCTTTAAGGCATGAACCACAGCTGCTAACTCAAGATCATGAACTGGATAATTCTTCTCATGTATCTTTAACCGCCTCGAAGCATAAGCGATAACCTTACCATCCTGCATCAATACCGCTCCAAGCCTCTGTACGAGATGCGTCACAATAAACTGTATAAGGCCCTGTACCTGTAGGTAGTATCAACACTGGTGCGGTGGTCAAGGCTGTCTTGAGCTTCTGAAAGCTCGCCTCACACTCCTCGGACCACTGAAACTGGACACCCTTCTGGGTCAACCTGGTCATCGGGGCTGCAATAGAAGAAAACCCCTCTACAAAACGACGGTAGTAACCTGCTAATCCCAAGAAACTCCGGATCTCGATCACTGAAGCTGGTCGAGGCCAATTCTGGACTGCCTCAATCTTCTTTGGGTCTACCTGAATACCTTTCACTGATACAATGTGACCCAGAAATGCTACCGAACTCAGCCAGAACTCACATTTAGAAAATTTGGCATATAGCTGGTTATCTTTCAGAGTCTGAAGAACCACTCTGAGGTGCTGCTCGTGCTCTTCCTGGCTGCGGGAGTATACCAGGATGTCATCTATGAATACTATCACGAACAGATCTAAGTAAGGCCCGAATACCCGATTCATCAACTCCATGAATGCTGCTGGGGCATTGGTCAACCCGAAGGACATGACCAAGAACTCATAATGCCCATATCTAGAGCGAAAGGCTGTCTTAGGAATGTCAGCCGCCCTGATCTTCAGCTGATGGTAGCCCGACCTCAAGTCTATCTTAGAGAATACCCTCGCTCCCTGGAGCTGGTCAAACAAATCATCAATCCTCGGCAGTGGATATTTATTTTTGATAGTCACCTTGTTTAACTGCCGGTAATCAATACACATCCGCATCGAGCCATCCTTCTTCTTTACAAATAACACAGGTGCTCCCCGGGGGAAACACTGGGCCTGATAAAGCCCTTCTCAAGAAGATCCTGCAACTGATCTTTCAACTCTTTTAGTTCCGGCGGGGCCATACGATAGGGTGGAATAGAGATGGGCCGAGTACCCGGTGCCAGATCAATACAGAAATCAATATCCCTGTCGGGTGGCATGCCCGGCAGGTCTGAAGGAAAAACTTCCGGAAACTCCCGTGCAATAGGGACCGACTCAATGGAAGGAACTTCTGCGCTGGAATCACGAACATAAGCCAGATAAGCTAGACACCCCTTCTCGACCATACGTCGAGCCTTAACATAAGAAATAACAGTGCGAACGGAGTGGCTTGAGGTACCTTTCCACTCTAGTCGGGGTGATTCTGGCAAGGCTAAGGTCACTGTCTTAGCATGACAATCAAGAATAGCATGATATGGGGACAACCAGTCCATTCCCAATATGACATCAAAATCTACCATATCCAAAAACAATAGATCAACACGGGTCTCAAGACCCCCAAATATAACTACGCACGAACGATGCACCCGATCGACTACAATAGAGTCGCCCACTGGCGTAGCCACATAAACTGGAATATCCAGAGCATAGGCGGGCACGACCAAATACGGTGCGAAGTAGGAAGACACATAGGAATATGTAGATCCCGGGTCAAATAATACTGAAGCACCTCTGCCACACACAAGAATAGTACCTATAATCACGGTATCTGATGCCTCTGCCTCTGGCCTGGCTGGTAAAGCATAGAATCGGGGATCTGCACCTCCCCTCTGAGCTGCGTCTCTAGGACGACCATCAACTGGCTGACCTCTACCTCTGGCTGGACGGTCTCGACCTCTACAGTCTCGACCTCCACCTCTATAATATCTACCCCCGCCTCTGGCTGGCTGGGCAGGCTGAGGGTCAGCTGGGGCCTCGAATCATAGGACGAGGACCCCGCTGCTGAGAGTTGCCCGCTGCTCGAGGGCAATACCTGATAAAATGACCTGGGTCACCACAACCGTAGCAACTCTTAGACTAATAGGGCTGCTGGCCCTGACGACCCGAATGGCCTCCACGAACACTCTGAAGAGGCTGAGCATTAATAGGAGACTGGTCTGAATAATGCCCCCGAAAACCACGATCACCCGATCCACCCTGTGAAGCCTGAAGGGCGGAATGAAAAGGCCTGGAAGACTGGCCTCTATCAAAGGATTCTCTGCCACCAGAGGAAGAACCACCAAACCTGCCTGAGCCTGAATGACGAGGCCTCTTATCTGAAGAATAACCGCCTCCCCTAGCAAGAGCCATCTGGAGTCTAATCGGATGATTAAGCCCATCTATAAACTTGCGGACCCTCTCCCGCTCGGTGGGAAGTATCACTACTGCATGACGAGCCAAGTCGATAAATCTCGTCTCATACTGTGTAACCGTCATAGTGCCCTGATGGAGGCGCTCAAACTGCCTCCGAAGTACATCCTGCTGAGTAGCAAGGAGAAACTTCTCCATAAATAGTTCCGCAAACTGGTCCCATGATAAAGCTGGGGACCCTGCTGGTCGAGTCAGGCAATAATCTCTCCACCAAGTCTTGGCGGATCCTGCAAGTCTGAAGGTACAGAAGTCAACCCCGTTTGTCTCCACAATTCCCATAGTCTTGAGAATCTCATGACAACTGAATAAAAAGTCCTGAGGATCCTCTGATGCGGCTCCACTGAATGTAGTGGTAAATAGCTTGGAGAACCGATCAAGCCTCCATAACGAATAAGAAGTCATGGCCGTTCCATCGCCGGCATGAGCCGTGGTACCTGACTGAGTGGCCACAGCTGGCTGAATTACTGGTGCCTGAGGCTGAGGAGCTATTGGCTCCGGAGTATGAGCAATAGGAGTCTGGGCCCCTCCTCCAGCCTGAGAAGTAGCTGGGGCAACTGATAATAAACCCGCTCTGGCAATGCTGTCCATGAATCCCGCTATTCTGATCAAGGCATCCCGGAGATCCGGGGTAAATAAAGCCTCTCCTTGGACCTAAGCTGGGCCCACTAGAGCTGCTGGAACCGGAACCTCCTCGTCAATCTCAATATGAGGCTCCACCTCCGGAGTAGCTGCCTGGGGCTGAGCTCTACCCCTACCTTGTCCTCTGATACGACCTTGGCCCCTGCTCCTCACGGGAGCTGCCTGGGGCTCGGGCTGCTGGTCAGCGGACGAAGAAGCGCGTGTCCTTACCATCTGCGAAAGGACAGAATAGAAATTCAATCGGTATTTGAGGAACAAGTCGCACGACAAGAAAGAACAAATGAGAGACTCTTTCCTAACTCAATAGACTCTGGAGGACAAGTACGGACGTCTCCGTACCTACCTCTCAAACTCTACTAAGCTTGTTCGTGAGTGGTGAGACCTATGTAACCTAGAGCTCTGATACCAACTTGTCACGACCCGGATTTTTCCCCAGCATCGGGATCGTGATGGCGCCTACTCGTGGTAGCTAGGCAAGCCACTGTATTCATACTATTCTATTTTTAACACAATTTTAATTAAATAAATGTGGAATGCTTTATCGAAATGGAAATAACAAATCAAAAGGTGAAAATCATATTGAAATCCTCTACCCAAGACGTGGAGTCACCAACTCACGAACTACTATGGAATACTACACATAAAAGTCCGAAGGAAATATAACATAATTCTGTTTGTCTCGGAACAAAGAGACTACAGCTAATAACATAAATAAAGAGAGAGACGCCGGGCCTGCGGACGTCTGCAAGCTATCTCGGTCTCAAATGTGATCAACTCCCACGCAATCAATTTACTGCTGCTGCTGCTGCTCTTGATCGTAACCTGGACCTGTGCAAAAACGCACAGAAGTGTAGCATCGGCACAACCGACCCCATGTGCTGGTAAGTGCCTGGCCTATCCCGGCGAAGTAGTGACAAGCCTAGGACCAGACACTCACATAAACCTGTGCAATTCAATATATATATGTGTACCACAAAATAACAAGGAATAATCAAGTATTAATACAATAAGGAATACCTTAAAGAATTCAACAATTAATCACAGAATTAATAATTTCACAAGGAAAAACAAAGTATAATGTAAACACAAGTAATATCACTTCAAGAAATAGCAAGCGGTTGCACGGCATCACCCTTCGTGCTTTTACTCTCATCCTCACATCCATAGTACGGCATGATCCTTCGTACATGGTTCAATAACAAGGCACGGCATGATCCTTCGTGCATAATCAATAATAGGGCACGGCATGATCCTTCGTGCATAATCAATAATAGGGCACGGCATGATCCTTCGTGCATAATCAATAATAGGGCACGGCATGATCCTTCGTGCATAATCAATAATAGGGCACGGCATGATCCTTCGTGCATAATCAATAATAAACATGGCACAACATTAACCTTCGTGCATAAATAAATAAACATGGCACGGCATTAACCTTCGTGCATAAATAAATAAATGGGCACGGCATGATCCTTCGTGCATAATCACTCTTCCTCACCCAAATAACAATCACAGTTAAGGGCAAAGAAAAAAAATAGTAATTCATAAACCGTCCCATCAAGGGCAATCAATAATTATCTTCACAACAAGTCCCAACAAGGGAGAACAATAACAATTCATCCGTAATATATCTCAAAATAATCATTTTCCAACGACTCACGGTCATACTAGACGCCAGTGTATGGATGCTCGTCACCACAGCCCATACACCGCACTCGATCACATAACACATAACACATAATCCTATTCCCTCAAGCTAGGATAGAACAAACACTTACCTCGAATGCTTATAAACAATTCACTCCGTGGAAATGTCTTTTCTTTCAATTTGGCTCCAATCCAACCGTATCTATACACAATTGATTTAATATCATCAATTCTACTCAACAAACTAATTCTTAATACCAAATACTACTTTTACAACATTCTGCCATGAATAGTGAATTTCAACCCGGGCCCACATGGTCGGAATTCGGGGTTAGGACCAAAATCCGGTTACCCATTCCCCACGAGTTCATATATATAATTTGTTTCAAAATCGGACCTCAATTCGAGGTCCAATTCCCCAATTTATGAAAAACCCTATTTTCTAACAAAAACAAGAATTTTACCATGAAAATCTTTGATTTCTTATGAAAAACATGTTTAATGATGTTAGGAATTGAAAGAATTAAGTAAAAAGTGACCTACAATCGTTTTGATGAAGAAGAAATCCTTGAAGAATCGCAAATGGGTGTTTTGGTTTTGTAAAATGTGAAGAAATGACTGAAATTCGTGTTTTTCAGGTCTCTGTGTTCGCATTTGCGAACATGGGTTCGCAATTGCGAACCCCGACCAATTTCTGGAGTTTGAAAAATAAGCTAAGGGTGGGAAGTTCGCATTTGCGAACATTTGTTCGCATTTGCGAACAGTTTGCATTTGCGAACTAATGTTCGCATTTGCGAACACATGCTGTATAGGCAGTGTTCGCATTTGCGAACAATGGTTCGCATTTGCGAACCAAGGCAATGTTGGGGAATGTTCGCATTTGCGAACTTTTGTTCGCATTTGCGAACATAGGCTGGCACTGGGGACCTTCGCAAATGCGAACAATTGTTCCCATTTGCGAACAAGGCTGGGCCAAAGGGGGCTTCGCATTTGCGATGAATGTTCGCATTTGCGAGCCTGTCCCCCTTCGCATTTGCGAGAAAACTTCGCAATTGTGAAGCCAACAGCTGGGTGAAAAACCAGCAGTCCAAAAATTCAGAGTTTCATCCAACGGCCTATCAAATCTTTACCCGAGCCCCCGGGCTCCAAACCAAACATGTACATAACCTCAAAAACACATTATGAACTTGTTCGTGCGATCACATCGCCAATATCACCTCGTTTTCATCAAATCAAGCCTCAAATGCATGATTTTCATACCTTTAGTTTTCAAAACTTTCAAACTTGGGACACAAGGTCCAAAACATCTCAAACGACATCCAAATGTCACCAAACTTTACAGAAATCACATATATAATATTTAAGACTTGTACCGGGCGTCGGAACCAAAATACGAGCCCGATACCAAGGTCAATTAATTTATTCCCTTTAATAATTACATCAAAAATAATTTCACATAAAAATTCATAACTTGGGCTCTAGGCCTCAGAATTCGACTCCGGACACATGTCCAAGTCCCATATTTTCCTACGGACCTTCCGGGACCATCCAATCTCGGGTCCGGATCCGTTTACCAAAAATGTTGACCGAAGTCAACCATATCAATATTAATATCATTTTTATCCAAATTTCTCATAGAATTCATATTTTCTATCACAAAATCTTCCGGCTACATGCTCGGATCATGCACGTAAATCGAGGCAACATAGAATGAGGTTTTCAAGGCCTCAGAAGCTCGAAATGATTAATTAAATAAGTGAGGACCCTTTGGGTCGTCACAGATCCTCGGGTTATGTCGGGATTTTGAGAAAGAAAAGACCCTTGAGTTATGCTAGGGGGATCCTCAGGTTATGGCGGGATTTGGAAAGAAAAAACTCCTTGGGTTATGCCAGGGAGATCCTTGGGTTATGCCGCGATTTTGGAAAAAGAATCTCCTTGGGTTTTTCCAGAGAGATCCTCGAGTAGTCCTATCTGCTTCTTCCTCTTCCCAGGAATGAAGAATTTTATAAAAAAATGATTTTGTGCCGGGATTTGGAAAGAAAAAGCTCCTTGGGTTATGCCACAGAGATCCTCGGGTTATGCTGGGATTTGGAAAGAAAAAGCTCCTTGGGTTATGCCAGGGAGATCCTTGGGTTATACCATGATTTTGAAAGAAAAAGCTTCTTGGGTTATGCATGGAGATCCTCGGGTTGTGGCGGGATTCGAAAAAAACTCCTTGGGTTATGCCAGGTGATCCTCGGGTTATGCCGGGATTTGGAAAGAAAAAACTCCGTGAATTATGCCACGGAGATCCTCGGGTTATGCTGTGATTTGGAAAGAAAAAGCTTCTTGGGTTATGCCAGGGAGATCCTCGGGTTATGCTGAGATTTGGAAAGAAAAAGCTCATTGAGTTATGCCAGGGAGATCCTCGGGTTATTTCGGGATTCGGAAAGAAAAAGCTCCTTGGATTATGCTAGGGAGATCTTCAGGTTATGTCGGGATATTTTAAGAATGGGGTCCTATGATACCAAGATTTGTTATTCTTTTGGAATTTTCATTTTCATTTCCTTTCCTTCTTTTTCCCTTTTTCTTTTTGTATTTTACTTTTATTTAGAAAAACGCATGAAAGAATTTAGGAGAAACTTCCCTTTTGGACGATTCCATGATGCAAAGGTTTTTCAGCGTTTGCGCATTCCTTTCCTCTTTGGGTTGCACCTTATTCTTGCATGGTTGCTTGAACTATACCTGTTTTCAACAAAGAACAATTTGTTAGTTTGAAACGGTGGTTGGTTTTGTGGCCTTGATCATTCTAATTGCTTGATTCCGGCCACATTTCCGTTGAGAACTTTGCTCCTTTTTGGTCTTGAAGGTGAATCTCTTTTCAAACTGACAAGATTCAACTTTTAGGGCTTCATGATGACTCGCCCGTGTGGGCTATGGCCTTTTCAATTTATTCTGCTCTTAGGACCTTTGTCTTTGACTTTCTTTATTTCCAATGTCTTTACTTTGAAAAGATCAACCACCCTGGCCAGTCTGGATTGGCCTGACGCATCCGCTGAGGCTGGGTATTTTCTTCGGCTCTTGCTAGGTGGAGCCCTGTGAAACCAGTCCTGCCACATTTTCTTTGTAATAATTCCAGAATCAGAGATAAACCGAAAGGGATTCAAAGAAAAAGTGTGCAAAAGGGAAGCATATGAGTTTAAAGAGAAGCGTCCCTTTCGGGGGAAAAGAAGGACTTATCTGGGGTGTTCATGTTGGCTTCAAATGAACATGACGTGCTTCTTGGACTGGATGCCCGACCCACACAAACTTTCAAACATCTCGTGAACCCACTGATCCACATTTCAAAACCAGGGAACCTTGCCAGGACTCTTTTAGTAGTGAGACGTCTTCTTTTCAGCTGACAACGCCTTTTGTGGGTTTCCGCCAGTCGACCTCTCTCATTTGTCCTCTTACCATCGCCCGATAGTGCTCTTTGCGAGTTTTGCACTAAGCGGACTCTCTCATTTTTAGTTCTCTATTCACCTTCGCCTTATGGTGTCCGAAGGTTTTCACTGATAAGACTCTCTCATTTTATTTCTCTTAATTTTGAATTGTATTAGATTCTAACAATGCCATGTTTCATTTCCGTGCCTTTGCCAATTGATCAAAAGGACTTGAACAAGGTCTTTGGGTGAAAAGGATTTTGGGGGGAAATACAACTTTGGAACCATTTCAGCGGATTCATAGACGAACCATCATATCATCTAGCTAACTTTTAATTTTTTGGGAAACTGGGATTTTTGTTTTGGTGTGACTAAACCTCAAGGAGAGGCTGCCTACATATCCTTTCGGAATCAAGTCAAATATATTTCAGGAAAATATTTGTTCTTGTTGTTTTTTTTATTGATATTTTCGAGTTCCAAAGAGGGTAATCAAGGAAGAGTAACCAGCTCAAAGGGTTTGCGAAAGATTGATAGTGTTTGGATAGAGATAATGAAATCCTTCATCATCTCAATTGAACAAAGTCATCATCATAGAAGGTATAGACATAGTAGCTTTTAACTGTATCCGCATTCACAGCTGTTTCAGGATAATTTCCTTCGATATTACCTATATATAATGCTCCTCTCGGCAATATCTTCATGATGATATACGGACCCTTCCAATTAGGAGCAAATTTTCCTTTTGCTTCTAGGTGATGAGGAAGAATGCGCCTTAACACTAGTTGACCCACATCAAGTTTCTTGGGTCGCACTTTCTTGTTGTAGGCACGGGCCATTCTTTATTGGTAAAAATGCCCGTGACAGACTGTAGCCATTCACTTTTCATCAATTAAGGTCAACTGTTCTAGGCGAGTCTTGACCCACTCACTGTCCTCAATCTCTGCTTCAATGATGATTTGTAGAGAAGAGTTTTCTACCTTTGCAGGTATTACCGGCTCAGTTCCATATACCAGAAGGTATGAGGTTGCTCCTACCGATGTACGCACTGTGGTGCCATATCCCAGTAATGCGAAAGGTAACTTTTCATGCCATTGTTTGGAGCTCTAAATCATTTTCCACAAGATCTTCTTGATATTTTTGTTTCCTGCTTCAACAAAACTGTTGGCTTTAGACCGGTAGGGAGTGGAGTTTCTATGCGTTATTTTGAATTGTTCACATACTTCTTCCATCAAACGAATATTCAGGTTTGCAGCATTATTTGTGATGATAGTTACAGGAATACTAAAATGGAATATAAGATTGGAGTGCACAAAATCTACCACGACTTTCTTACTGACCGATTTGAGAGTTATGAATTCAACCCACTTCGGCCCAATAATATACATGACCCAAGCAACGAATGACCTAGGCGTTGACATAGTATGTAGTTCCGTTGGAGGTGCATGAATCAAATCATCGTGCACCTGACGCTGATGGCACTTCCGGACAAAGCTGAAGCAGTCCTTTTCCATGGTTATCCAGTAATATCCCACTCGAAGAATTTTCTTTGCCAAAACATACCCATTCATGTGAGGTCCACACACTCCTGCGTGTACTTCATGCATGATCTTTTTGGCCTCTTCGGTGTCAACTCATCTTAACAAATTGAGATCCGGGGTCCTCTTGTACAAGACATCACCACTTAAGAAGAAACCACTTGCATGCCGTCTACTGGTTCTCTTTTGGTCCCCACTAGCTTGCTCGGGATATTCTTGTTTTTTAGAAACCTTTTGACGTCATGGTACCATGGTTGGGTGTTTGGTTCCTCCTCAACCGTATGACAGTAACCATGCCATTCCCTGATTTGGGTTACCAAAGGATCAATATGGGCATTGCCTGGGTACGAAAACATCGTAGCCAGAGTGGAGAGTGCATCAGCTAGTTCATTGTGACACCGAGAGATGTACCTGAACCTTATCGACTTGAACCGCTTGCAAAGATCATTCATATGTTGTCGATAGGGAATATACTTAACATCTCGAGTTTTCCATTCTCCTTGGGCTTGCCGGATAATCAAATTTGAATCTCCCAACATCAATAAATCTTTAGCATCTTGTTCAATCGCCATATGCATACTCATGATATAGGCTTCATACTCAGCAGTGCTATTTGTACAGAAAAACAGAAGCCTGGCTGTAGCCAGATAGTGCTGACCAATGAGTAAGATCAAGATTGCCCAAATTCCTACACCATTTACGTTTACTGCCCCGTCAAAGAACATCTTCCAAGCATGTGTGTATCCAGAGATAGCTTCTGTCGAATTTACCTCTTCATCTGGGAAGTAAGTGCTCAACGGTTGGTATTCATCATCAACCGGGTTTTCAGCCAAATGATCAGCCAATGCCTAGGCTTTTATTACCGTGTGAGTGATATAGACTATGTCAAATTCAGTGAGAAGAATCTGCCCTTTTGCTAATCTCCCTATGGGCATCGATTTCTGGAATATGTATTTCAAAGGATCCAACCTGGTTATGAGGTAGGTGGTGTAGGCTTGCAGGTAGTGCATCAACTTCTGAGAGACCCAAGTCAAAGCACAATAGGTTCTTTCAATAAAGTACACTTAGCTTCATAGCTGGTAAACTTCTTGCTTAAATAATAAATCGCATATTTTTTCTTCTCGGTTACATCGTGTTGCCTGAGGACACAGCCGAAAGAATTTTCCAAGACTATTAGATACAAGAAAAGAGCCCTCCCAGGCTCTGGTGCGACCAAGACTGGCGGATTTGATAGATATTCTTTGATCTTATCAAAGGCTTCTTAACATTCATCTGTACATTTGACTGTTGTATCTTTCTTCAATAATTTGAATATGGGATCGCATGTGGATTTTAGCTGAGCAATGAACATGTTGATATAGTTTAATCTACCCAACAAGCTCATCATATCTTTCTTGGTTCTCGGAGGAGGCAAATCCAGAATAGACTTTATCTTTGTTAGGTCTAACTCGATACCTCTCCTGCTGACTATAAAGACCAAAAGTTTACTCGATGGGACTCCAAATGCACATTTGCTGGGTTTAGCTTCAGATCATACTTGCGCAACCACTCAAAGAATTTCCTCAAATCTCGAACATGGTTATCCTGGTTCTGGACTTGATGATCACATCCTCCACATATACCTCTATCTCCCGATGTATCATATCATGGAAAATAGCGGTCATGGTCCTCATGTAGGTTTCCCTAGATTTCTTCAGACAAAACGGCATGACTCTGTAGCAATATGTACCCTAGGGTATGGTAAAGGCTATCTTTTTTCCATTTTCTTCATCCATCAATACTCGGTGATATCCGGTGTAATAATCCACGAAGGAATGTATCTCATTCTTGGCACAGTTATCAACAAGGATGTGGATGTTGGGCAAAGAGAAATTGTCTTTGGGACTTGCCTTGTTCACATCTCTATAATCCACACACACACGGGTCTTCCCATCTTTCTTTGGAACTGGAACTACATTAGCCAACCATGTAGTGTACTGGACCACTTGGATTACCTCTGTTTTCAACTATTTCGTGATTTCTTCCCTAATCTTATCAATGATGTAAGTTTAAAACTTTCTTTGCTTTTGCTAGACCGGAGGGCAATTGGGGTAAGTTGGCAACTTATGAACCACCAGATCAACACTTAGCCATTGCATATCATCGTATGACCAAGCAAACATATCTTTGAACTCAAATAGGAGTTGGATGATTGCATCCCGGGTTTTCTCATCTGTGTGAATGCTTATCTTGGTTTCCCAAATTTCTTCAGAAGTTCCCAAGTTAACCGACTCAGTATCACTTAAGTTTGGCTTAGGTCTATTCTCAAATTGTTCCAATTCTCGATTTATTTCCTTAAAAGCCTATCTTTATCATTTTCAGGGTCTTTGTTCATTATTTCACAATTAAGCAACGTGTTTGGATCTAGGCATGAAGTGCGCAAGCATGTCATATTATTTAAAGCCGCATTATTAGAACTGAAAGTGAAAAATAGCAAAAAATAAACAATGAAATATTGATTTCATTTCTTGGAATTTGAGGATAACAGGGTTTACATTTGGAAATTTAAAGACAAGAAACTAAATAAAACATTTGAGTTACACCCTGGAATAACTCGAGATATAGAAAAAGTAGCAGGATATGTCTATCGGGACTCCTGCCTGATCGAAAATAGCGTAGCCTTCTAATTTTGCTGTTTGGTGCCTAGTCCCATATACAGGAACTCAACGATATTGATGCCCTCTCCCGGTTGAACCATGTGGGTTTCATAGAGCATCCTCCTCATTGCCCCAGTTGTTTCCTCAATTTCTTCTACTGTAAAGGCGTTATCTTCTTCTTTTTCATTACACTTTGGCTTAACAAAGGTTTCATACAAATGTGGTAGTGGTTGAGGTAAAACCCATCCCTCACCCTTTCTCTCATTTGCCCATTTTACATCATATGGGGTATGTAGGAAACATAGCCCAAAGAACTTCTCAGTAGTAGGTAGAGTCACTGGTTTAAATATTCCTTGTATAGATTTTCCAAGTCCATTCCCTAGTTTAAAACCATGTCTGATTATTTCTCTGGCCACCATAATCGAGGAATTGGATAGGAAGCGTTGGGGGCAAGGGTTTCCTTCTTCACGCTGGTTCGCCACCACAATTTTGAAATCTTGGTAAACTATGTGTTCACTGCTTTCCCTCACTTCAACACATAGGGCAAATGGGTCCTGATAGATTGATTGTTCATCCTCTCCACGGACCATGATCTCCTGATCCTCATGTTCAAACTTTACCATTTGATGGAAAGTAGAGGGTATAGCTCCTACTTCGTGGATCCAAGGCCTTCCCAAAAGAAAATTATAGGACGTGTCCATATCTAGCACTTGGAAGGTCACCTCAAAGTCCACCGGGCCAATGGTCAGAATTAGGTCAATTTCTCTAATCGTGTCTCTTTTGATATCGTCAAAAGCTCGCACACAGACATTTTTGGGACGAATCATTTCAGTCCCGATTTCCATACGCTATATTGTAGAGAGTCAGAAAATGTCTACCCCAGAACCTCTATTTACCATGACCTTCTTTATATAGTATCCCTCACATTTGAAACTTAAGGCCAAAGCTTTTTTGTGAGCGGCCCCTTTTGGGGGAAAGTCATTTTTACTAAATGAAATCTGATTGATAGCAAAAAATCATTTCGCCATTCTTTCTAACTATTCCACCGAAGTTTCAGCTGGCACATATGCTTCATTGAGGGTCTTCATAAAAAACTTTTGGTGTTTGGGGGATTTCATTAGTAATGATAGCAAACATACTTGTTCAGGATACTTTCACAGTTGATCAACTACTTCATAGTCCACCGTCTTTATTTTTTGAAAGAAAGATTCTACTTATTTGGCACTTACAGGCTTCTTAACTGGGAAACACATTCTGATGGCGTTGTTCACTTCTTCCGTGTTAGAGTATTTCTCAACAGGTTAATTTTCTTGAAGCTTCCCCATAATTTCTTTGCTTTTATACATGACCACTGTTTTATGGTAATTCCATGGTACCGCAGTAGGATATGTCATAGGTTTCTATGGCGCGTATCCAATAACCAAGGGCTCATTCAGCCTCAATTGCTTAATAGTACCCCGCACCACATAAACTCCTTTGGGTACGTATATCTAGGCTCCCTTTTTCAGTTCAAATATTTTTGGAGGACTCAAAGTCAACTACTTTTCTTTGTTGACTCGTGAGATATAGAGAACACCATCTTTGGGAGGCAATGCCTCCATTCCTGCTTCTAATGGTTTTGATTGGGTGTCTTTGGTCTTCTTTTCCCCTTTATCTTGCTTCATGGTGATTTTTGTCGTTCTCTCCACATCAGCAATGGCAATTATGTCTTTTAGTGGTGGATTAAATTCCCCATCTTCACAAATCATTCCAATTACTGGCCCATTATTGTGGCCTAGCAGTGGGTTATTTGTCACATTGGGGACATCCTTATACCTTAGCACTATCTTTCCTTGTTCTATCAAGTTTTCCACGACTTTTGTCAAAGTCCAATAATTTTTTGTATCATGCCCCTCAGCTCCTGAGTGATAAGTGCATCGGAAGCTCCACTGATAGGAGGGTGATTCTGGATTTTTCCTATTTTAAGGCATGGGCTGCAACATACCTATTTGAACAAGCTTCGGAAACAGACAGGAGTAGGGTTTACCAATTGGTGTAAAATTTGGCCTCCTAGGTGGTTCACAAGGACGGAAGTTATTTTGTGAAGGACGTGGGTGATAGTTTTGGGCGGAGAGGCTGATTTCTGGGAAATGGAGCTCTATTCTGGTTAAATTATTATTGTGGCCTGACATATGGTTGTGCATTCATCACTACGTATGGCTGAGGACCTATAACATAGGTCGCATCTTGATGGGCATAGTAGTGTTGTGGGGTTTTTTCAGAGAAATGAAATCTGGTTGGATGGGGTTTTCTTACACTTGAAGTTGCCATTAAAACTTTTTCCTTCTTCTTTCGGTTTGATACTCCTCCAGACCCTCATTAGATTGCTTGGGAGGTAGCCCTTATAGCAGACTGACTCAAGATTCGCCCTATTTTCAACCCATTTTCAACTATTTCACCAATTTTGATGGATTCGGCAAATGGCTTTCCCATTGCAGACATTATATTTTGATAATAATCAGCCTCTTGGGCTTGAAGAAAGACACTGACCATCTCTGTTTCATCTATTAAAGGCTTGAGTCTGGCCGCTTGTTCATGCCATACGACATCGTTGGCCCAATTAAAGGTTAGTTTTGAAGACTGACAAAGGAACTCATGATGAACCAGGTCCATCTAGTGGTCCATCCCTTAGGTGCACAAAAACGGGTAGATTGAAGCATGCAGATTTCACATGAAGGAGATAAGCTTAACTCGGTATAGTTAATATCTCCTAATTGAAAAGGTTGCATAATTGATAAGGAAAAGGAGCCCTTAATCAAATAGAACACAATTCAAGATAGGAAAGAAGTTAGAAGTTGAAATCAATTAGAACTCTTCCACCAAGGAAAAGTTGCATCGGAACTCTAGTTATTTCTTCATCTACTAACTCTATAAATTGCAAGATGTTCTCATATTAAAGTATTGCACAAAAATGCAGAAGATTAAACGTGAATTGGGAGCAAAATAGCACGTTTTTTTTGCAAGCAATTCATGTGTGATTCAAGTGTGCAAACCAGAAGCTACACGAACGAGATTGAAGAACCAACATCATAAAAAGTTTTTTGTTTTTTTCTTTATTTCTAGTTCAGTTGTAGTAGGTGTTTTCATATTGAACCTTTCAGCTTTTATAGAAGCAATCTTATAGGTATTTTGAGTATTCAAGTTAGAGTTACCTTGATGTTCTCGCAGCAGTTAGAGGCTAGTTTCCACAATAGGATTAGAGTTAATCCTTAGGTTTACAAAGAGTTTTGTAAATGCAGTTTTGGCTCAGTGATTTTAGTGAAAGTTTGGGAAAATCATACTGAGTAGTAGGTCGTAGTGTTTTCACCTTTTGAACCAGGTGTTTTCCATGTAAAAATCTACGTGTTCTTTATTTTATGCACTTTTAATTCCACAAACAACAGTCGTTAGTACACCTAGAAGAACCAGGTATTTCTAGAAGGAATTTAAGCAAAAATTAGGTACTACACAAATCACTACCCCTCTTGTGTAGTATTGACATTTAGAACATCAATTGGTATCAAAGCATGTTACCCTTGAAGAGGCTAAAACCTTAGGAAAAGATCAACATGAGTGCACCACCTGGCAACTGGGAAGGGCAATGCACTGATAGGCCTCCATCTTTAATGGCCACTACTACTCTTGGTGGAAAAACAGGATGACAGATCACATCATAGGAGAAGACTATGAACTCTGGGGCATAATCACTGATAGTACTCTAGCAACAACAAAGAAGAATGCTAAAGGAGTGGATGTGCCAAAGACAAGAGAAGACTATAGTGATGAGGACTTGAGGAAGTGGGAAAAGAATGCAAAGGACAAGAAATGGCTTGTGTGTGGACTTGGTCCAGACAAGTGTAGTAGAATTCAAAGTTGTACTAGTGCGAAGGAAATCTGGGACACTTTGCAACTGGCTTATGAAGGAACACCTCAAGTGAAGAGGTCCAGAGGAACACTACTGTATTCTCAATATGAGAATTTCACCGTGAAGAAAGGGGAAACCATCCAAGAGATGTATACAAGGTTCACTACCCTAACAAATGAACTTAAGTCTCTTGGAATGGTTATTCTTGAAGAAGACAAAGTTGAGAAGATTTTGACAAGGGTACTGCCAATCTCATGGGAAAGCAAAATTATAGCTATTCGGGAATCAAAGAACATTGCCCCTCTCAAGCTGGATGAACTAATTGGAAATCTTACTACCTATGAACTGAGAAGGCAAACCATGAAGATGGATGCACCCAAGAAGAAAAGGAGCATGGCATTCAGAATCACCGAAGGTGCTGATCTAGAGGAGGATGAAATGACCATGATCATAAAGGATTTCAAGAAGTACGTAATGAGAGAAAATGGTCCTTCAAGAGGTGGAATCTACAACAAACCAAAGGTTCCTGAAAAACAAACCAATGAGGGGTGTTACAAGTGTGCGAAGACTGATCACCACATCAAAAATTGCCCTAAATGGGAAATTGAATGGAAGAAGGAAAGAGTTGAACGAAGGAACATGAAGAATGAAAAGGTTGATCACAAGAAGAACAAAGGATCAACAAAGGCTATGGGTGCGGCTTGATCACTCAGAAGATGGAGATGGAGATGACATGCTCTTATGAAAATTGGGAAATCTGATGAGGAATCAAAGGTAAGTATAAATCATCTCAAAGACAAAATTAAATTTTTGTCTAAAGAAAGTCTCTCTAAATTACTTCTAGATTTCATTGATTAATTTGAGGTTATAAACAATAAAAAGGAACAAATTTTTAAGGAGTGTGTGGTTCTGAAAGCTAAGTGCAAAAACCTGGAACCTAGGGCTAGTGAAAGTGATAGTAAAAATGCTGAGTTGAAGAACCAGGTTCATGAACTTGACACTACAGTCCTAGAGCATAAATCTGAAAATCTAAAATTGAAATAAGGAACTGGTAAAAAGAAATCTGATCACACACAACTCACTTTAGAAGAAAATATAGGAAAGATGAAAGATGAGTTGTACAAAAGAGATGAGCGGATAAGAGTCCTTAAGGAGGATCTAAACAAAGTTAAGAATGAGCTAGATAGAACCCGTAAATGGAATAGGTCTTCCAATGCACTTTCATGGCTACATGAACACCATAGTAGCAATAAGAGAGGACTTGGCTACGGGAACCCTGCACCTAAGTGGGATCCCAAAAGAAAGTACCTCACACTTCCTGAGAACAAAATTTGCACACACTGTGGTAAAACTGGTCACTATAAATCTGAATGTATATCAAAAGAAAAGACTAGTAAAAGAATAAAGAATTTATTCAAGGGAAAAATATGCTGCCAGGTTGGGCTAAAAAGAATCTGATTCACCCTTTTGCCTATAGAAAGGGACCCAAACTAGTTTTGGTTCCTAAGACTAACCCTTGATTTCCTTTTATGTGTCAAAGTGAAAGAGAGCAGCCAAATATGGTACATGGATAGTGGCTTCTCAAAGCATATGACATGAAGTAAGAACCAGTTCCTTACACTTGAGGACCTCAAAGGAGGTAATGTCTCCTTTGGAAATGGGAAGAAAGGCGAGATCATTGGGGTTGGAAAGGTATGTAAGACTGAATCTCAGTCTATTGAGAATGTCTACTTGATAGATGGCCTAAAGTACAGTCTAATAAGTGTATCACAGTTATGTGATAAAGGTAACTTGGTAGCATTCACCACTACCAAATATTTTGTCATTAATATTACCACTAACAAGATTGTTTTGTGGGGAAAAAGAGTAAACAATACATGTATTGTAGATTTATCCACACTTTCAGAAAATGAATTCACTGTCTTAAGTGAGTTGGACAATGATCCCCTCCCTTGGCACAAAAGACGTGGACATGCAAGTCTAAGTCAACTTAATAAATTAGTCTCCAAGGCCTTGGTAATAGGGTTGCCTAACATCAAGTTCAAGGAAGAAAAAGTTTGTGAGGCTTGTGCAAGGGGGAAGCAGGTAAGATCCTCTTTTAAATGCAAGAAAGTGGTAAGTACCACCAGAACGATGGAACTGGTCCATACGGATCTCTGTGGTCCAAAATGAATATTAAGTAGAGGTGGTAAAATATATGTGATAGTGATTGTTGATGATTACTCTAGGTTTACTTGGACATTATTTTTAATATCTAAAGATGAAGCATTTGACATGTTTACTTCTTTTGTTAGAAAAAACTCAGAAACAACTAGGTAATCAACTTGCATCAATAAGGTCTGGTCATGCAACTGAATTTGAAATTGCTAAGTTTGCTGAATATTTGCATGCTACATCATAAATAGTTGCATGACTAGATCTTTTGTTAGGAAGATTCCCTATGAATCACTTAAAGGGAGAAATATGAATATATCCCATCGTAAGGAATTTATATTCAAGTGCTTTGTGCACAATAATGGCAAAGACTCCCTAGGTAAGTATGATCCCAGAAGTGATGAGGGAGTATTCTTGGGATATTCTTCACATAGTAAAGTTTATAAGATATACAGTAAAAGAAATATGTGTGAGAAAAAAATTGTATATGTTATTTTTTTAAAAAAAACTAACATTCTTTCTGAGAGGCAGGAACAAGATAATGAAGAGATTGGGTTGATAAGAAATTCAAATGGTGAAATCATAGCCCAGACTAAAGCTGCACCAGAAGAAGGAACAAGTGATGGAACAGGTTCTTCTACCCAGGGCAACATGACAGGGGAAACTGACTAGAGAGGAATTGATCCTCAAACCTCGAGGGAACTTGCCCTTGAACCTATTCCTTAGTAACGAAACTAGGAAGAAACATGTAAAGAAATTGACACTCCTATTGCAACATCCACAAAATTGGCTATAGATGAACCTGATTCATCTGTTGATCAGAAATTGTATAGGATAATGATTGGTTCTCTTTTATATCTCACTACTACTAGACCTGATATTGTGTGCAATGTAGGTATTTGTGCTCGATTTTAGGTTTTCTAGTTGACAGGAAGAGCAACCCAAATATGACACACTTACTTGGTTCATGTCTTGTGTCATAAGCTACCAAAAAGTAAAATTCAATGGCCTTATCTACTGCTGAAGTTGAGTATGTTGTTGTTACTTCATGGTGTGCTCAATTGTTGTGGATTAAACAACAAATATTGAACTTTGGAATTGATGTGGTTGTATCCCTAATTTTGTGATAACACTATTTCAATTAGTTTGACAAAGAAACCTGACTCATCATAAGAGAACTACGCACATAGATGTTAGGCACCATTTTTGAGGGACAACTATGAGAAAAGCTTGATCACTGTGGAGTTTTGTGCTACTAACAAACAAACTGCTGACATCTTCACAAAAGCCTTAAGTAGAGATCACTTTGAGAGGTACATGTTGGAATTAGGGATGATTAAGATCACCTAAAAGGATCAGTTCAAGGTTAAACAGAAAAAAATTGAAAAACAAAATTTGGTAAGAAAGTATGTAAATTGTGTATAATTAGATTAAATGTTGCTCAGTCTCATACTTTCCATAGTATACTCTTGTGCCATGTGTTAACATGATTTATTAATCTCTAATGATATTTTCTCTATTTTGGCTAATTTAGATTCACACAAGAGAATTATCAGTGAAGAACCTGGTTTATCAAGGTAACACTGTATGTTTTCTGCACTCTGCATAATTTGTAATAACTATATTTGGATCATGAGAGAGTCCTACCAAATACCAAAATCCTTTTGGACTTATCTGTTACAAGAGAACCAGTCCCATTCAAAAAAGGCCCAACTAAATGGAAGTACCTAGATGCTAGGGATACACTCCAACGTCTCTTCAAAACTGAATTTCAGTTTGATTAAACTTCTAAGAGTCTGAAAAGTTGTAGTTACCACATCAATTATTCCTCTGTATATTGATCATCTTTAGTGTATTTCTTACTTCATCTCTCTCAAGCCGTCAAAAACTCTTATTCTTCTTTCATCTTCTAAACACATTCTAATTCTCTTCTCTTCCATACCCGAGCCCAGATATGTCAAACACCTCTAAAAATCCGTCATCACCACCACAGGAAACCACTTCTACATCTTCTAGAACACCAATCTCTAAAAAAAATGGAGAAAGATGGCTCATAAGATTATCACTGAAGGAGAGTAGATCAAGAAAATAAACAAGCAATTAGAAGCAAGTAGGGAAGAATAATCCTAAAAATCTGAAGATTCATTAAGTCTACTACTAAGGAGGAAGAAAGTAGGTATTCCGAAACTGAACATGTATCTTTTAATTCTAAAGTTACTCCTGAGGCAATTCCTGAAGTTGCTACAATTAGGGAATGGATTTGTACTATTAGGATCTATAGCAGGTGTTAAGACTACATAATTCGAAGAAGTTGGTGGTGAAAATAAAAAAAAAAAAGAAAAAGAAAAAGAGAGCAAGGGCGCTAGGAGTACTGTGAGGGGAAAGGGTACAAGAGTGGCTAATTCTTCACCCACTCCTGTTGGTATAACAAAAGAAACTAAGGCAATGGTTGTTAGGGATAGGAATTTAGTGAAATAGAAGAGAGTGTGAGAAAACCAGGGGGAAGTTGGTCTGGCAAAGCTGCTGAGGGGTTGGTTCAACTTGCAAAAATCTAGATGAACCTGTTCCATCTGAATAGGAAACCCTTGTGGACCTACTAAGAGTTATCAATGGCACTAAAATTCATGCCATTCCCTATGGTTTCATTCTCACAACTATGCTTGCATATTTCAAGGTACATATGAAGAAGTGGGGTTAAAACTCTGCTTGCTTTCGAGTATAAAGTGAATGTCATTCTCAATGAACCTGGTTGTCACGCTTCAAAACATGACCAGCGCCCAATCGGGTATCCCCAATCAAGCGGACCTGGTTGCCTTTTCTATCCCACGTGTTACCCCTTATTCACATTACCTAATAACCAAGTGAAATAGCCATTTATAGGATATGGACTCCATTAACGAAATTTTTTAAACATAACAATAACAATTTCCATTAGCAACTTCACTCACCGTCATAAAGGTATTCCAAATTTTTATACATCATTGCAAAACATCAATATTTCTCTTTTAAATTCCCATGCCCGACACTACCCACAACCTATCTATGGAGACTCTAAATACAATTAAAGAATAATATGGAAATGCCGGTAACAAGGCTCCGGCTATACCTTATATAGTATCAAAACAAGATTCCAAAATAGAAAGTTGCATGAGACACATAGGGCCCCGAATGGGAAGGGGCTCGCCGAATCAGCTGACAGGACGTGATGAGGAGCTACGGTCGGTGGACTGGAGTACATGCTATGGGTCCACCTACAATCATAACATGATTGTAGCGCCCCCGGCAATAAGGGACGTTAGTACATTTGAATTGTACTGGTATGTATGAACAAACTTTGTCCCAAGTAAACTCAATCCATACACAAGTAGATAACAATAATATAAAAAACAATCAAATGCACAAGCAAAGGAACAATCAAGCCAAACAAGTTTTCAACACCTAACTTTGTTTCAAATAACCTCAAACTATACATAGGTAGAAAACAACAATAGAAGCAACAACCAAACACATATAGAAGGTACAATCAAGCCAAACAAAGGGACAATCAGTGCCCCACAGGTTACAAACTCTCATGCTGTCTCTTTTCACAATTCCTCATCAGTGATTTCACAATTGGTATACATATTGATTTTAATTGTGATTTCGATCACTTTCCAACCTTATTACCTCAGCCACCCTTATTACCTCGGCCACCCTTATCACCCCAACCCATAATTTATTATTTTGTATTACGGTGCGCAACCCGATCCCATAGGATAATTTCATTTCACAACAATCACAACAACAACAATGAACAATTCATAAAGATCACAACAACGACAATAAACATTTCACAAAGATCACAACAACATTTCATTAAGGAGTAGCAACAATGATTCACAAGTGTTTCATGTTACGACAGTACTTCCCAAGACACATCCACAACAATGTTACAAGTGTTTCCATAACCAACAGTACCAATTCCATTATATTCAACAGTTCATAAGCAATTCAAGTCATTGCAATAAGTACCCACAAGAAGCCAAATATGTTATTACCACAGTTGTTCCAATTGCATTATTTATAATTTTCCTTCCATTATTTGTTTCCCAACTCTTACCACATAACACTTTCACAATCATGCATTTAATTTATTGTCAATTACTTGCACCATTAAACCACAAACACTTAATAAAACCAATCAAACACCCAACAAACCAACCACAAGAATTTCAAAACAATCCACGTAGATATCACACACTAAATATTCCTACACCAAACAAGGTGATTTTACAAGGATTAAAATTAGCCATACATACCTCGTTTAAGCTTTCCTTAAGTTACTGCGACGTTTTGGAAATTCTAGCAATCCCAATCTACTTGAAACATAACAAAATTAAACACAAATTAGGAAGACATTCATGGTTTCAGCTCCTTGCAGTATTTTATCAAATACTAGTTGGGCGTATTGATTTTTAATACTCTTTTACAAGATTTTCCTTCATTCCAAAACCCAATCTTTACCTATTTATGATCATCAATCTTCCCACAACCCTATTTGCACATGCATTCATACATAATACTACTATACCAAGAATCATACCTCAATGACCTATCTCACAACCTCTACAATACCAATATAACCTAGGTTAGGCACCTATGGCTCCCATTCACCCTCCCATGAGTTCTAATGTATGTATCTTACAAGAAGAATCACCATAGAGTAGTTAGATATGATAGACATACCTCTTGTAGTAATAATTTTAAGAATCCCCACTTGAGGTGTTCTTGAATAATTCAAGAATTTGAAGGAAAATCTAAGGATTTTGAAGATTAATCCTTGTTAGTATATGTGTTTAAGGGGTATAAATTACTCAAAGTACTCTAACAACCTTACCTTAGATCATAAGGATTATGTTTGGTACGAAACACCCTTGAGAGAGCAAGCCATAACCCCAAAAATGAGTTGGGAACACTCTAGACCGGTCTTGGGGTACAAAAACCTTCCAGGCGCACGAAGTTTTGCCTAGACGCGCGAAGTGTTGCAAACTTTGCACTTTTTTCTGAGCATTCTGCCTTAGGCGCGTGAAAAACGCGCGAAGTTCGCGCGAGAGACACCTTCGCAATAAAATGGTCATAACTTTCTGTATACACCTCGAAATGACAAACGGTTTGTTGCATTGGAAATTAAACTCAATGGATTTTAATTCAATAGGTTTATCCTCACACAAATCCTAATATAACTGGAGATATGATCATTCAAATTGACATCTGGTGCGCACTCATTTACAGATTTCGTCTAATATGCGATTTTCCAACTTGGCTTAGACTTAGGCCTCTCCTTAGACCCCAAATCACTTATAATAAGACTTATACACTTATTAACATGTCCAATTGATATCCATAATATCATCAACCCTTATTTACACACAAGATAAAATAATTTAGCCTACCTTGGGACGACGGAATCTTAAATTACTCGGAAAAATTTTTTTGGGGCCTTACACTGGTTCATCTAAAGAGACACCTATCAATAGCAAAGTCAAACTCTTGGTACAGGAGAGTGAGGCAAATGATATTTTGATAGAAAGGCCAAAGATACGATTGGTTGAGGTAGAATCTGAGAGCGATGCTCTCAGAACTAAACTTGCAAGGGAAAAGGAGAAGAATTATGGAATTCTTCAAGACATGCTGAAACTTCTCCAAGAAAATAACCCAACTCCCATCTCTTCCATGCCTTAAGACTCCTAGCCTAATATAGATAAATCAACGACCCAGTTTAGGATGTTTTGTTTCTTTTGCTCATGTTTTCACTATTTGTATTTTTTCATATGCTTTGTGGTAGAATCTTATCAATCATCAACGAAATTCACTATTTTGGCTCTAACTATTTGTTTATATCTTTGATGGTAGAAATTCGTAGTTTGATCTATGAGGATTAATCATGTTTGTATTTGAAGTAGCCCCTGTGGCCATGTATAAGCTTTAAAATCTGGTTATCTCACATTTTTTATGCAACTTTTCGATGATGTCAAAAGGGGGAAAAAGGTTGTGCTTTAAAGGAATGATGTTTATAACCTGGTTCTTGATGATAAGTGATAAAAAGGAAAAATGTTTCTAACATTGTGTTGATGTTGAGTTGAGTTGAAACTAAGCTTATGAAAAGCACAGAGTTTGTCATCATCAAAAATGGGGAATTTGTTGGACCAAGAAAAGGTTAGTTTTTAAGACTAACAAAGGAACTCATGATGACCCTGGTCCATCTAGTGGTCCATCCCTCAGGTGCACATAAATGGGCAGATTCAAGAATGCGGGTTTTATGTGAAGAAGATAAGCTTAACTTGGTGTAGTTAATATCTCCTGATCTAAAAGGTTGCATAATTGATAAGGAAAAGAAGTCCTTAATCAAATAGAACACAATTCAAGATAGGGAAGGAGTTAGAAGTTGAAATCAACTAGAACTCTTCCACCAAGGAAGAGCTACATCAGAACTCTAGTTATTTCTTCATCTACTAACTCTATAAATTGCAGGATATTCTCATATTAAAGTGTTGCACAAAAATGCAGAAGATTAAACGCGAATTGCGAGAAAAATAACAAGGCTTTTTTGCAAGCAATTCATGTGTGATTCAAGTGTGCAAACCAGAAGCTATACGAACGAGATTGAAGAACCAGCATCATAAAGAGTTTTATGTGTCTTTCTTTATTTCTAGTTCAATTATAGTAGGTGTTTTCATATTGTACCTTTTAGCTTTTATAGAAGCAATTGTATAGGTATTTTGAGTATTCAAGTAAGAGTTAACTTGAAGTTGTCACAGCAGTTAGAGGCTAGTTGCCACAACAGGATTAGAGTTAATCCTTATGTTTACAAAGAGTTTTGTAAATGTAGTTTTGGCTCAGTGATTTTAGTTAAAGTTTGGGAAAATCTTACTGAGTAGTAGGTCATCGTTTTTTCACCTTTTGAGCCAGGTGTTTCCACGTAAAAATCTCTGTGTTCTTTATTTTATGCATTTTTAATTTCGTAAACAGCAGTCGTTAGTACACCTAGAAGAATCAGGTCCTTCCAGAAACAGTTTTAGCAAAACTTGGGTACCACACAAATCACCCCCTCCCCCTTGTATGGTATTGATGTTTAGAATATTAGACAAGATACTCTTGTAAGATCTCCGAGGACTTCTTTTTTGGATTTGATAATGAATTCCTATCAGGAGCAACGTCAATGTTATATTGAAATTGCTTGACAAAGTCTCGAGCTAGGTCGTCCCAGATATGCCAACGAGATATATCCTGATCCATATACCATTCAGAAGCAATGTCGACCAGACTCTCTCAAAAGTATTCCATAAGAAGTTCTTCGTTTCCGCTCGCCCCCCGCAATTGGTTGCAGTACCTTTTGAGGTGGGCAATAGGATCCCCATGCCCATCATATTTTTCAAACTTTGTGGTTTTGAAACCCAAGGGTAGATGCACGTGCGGGAACATGCACAGGTCATCGTAAGATACGCTCTTTTGTCCACTTTGTCCCTCGATATCTTTCAGACTTCACTTTATGGTTCTCGTCTTTCTAGTAATTTCCTCTTGTTCAGGTGTTTTTTAGGAGTTTTCTTGCCCTGTGGTAAACTCGTACCGAGGTGGCTGAAGGTAAGCATTGGTAGAAAACTGGGTAGGTTCCACTAGGAAAGATGGTGCTTGAAATGTGAATGAAAATGAATCGAAGTTAGGCCTGGGTAAAGTAGGTTGTTCCGTAGTTGAACAAGGTGGTGCGTTGATTATTTTTGAAACCGCACCTGAAGCTGGCACCTGGGGGAAAGACTCGGAAAGTGTTCTAGAGAAATGGACTGAAATGGTAGGATATCCCAGTAGGGTATTTGGATAACTTATGGGGATGTTGGAAATCCTACTTGCCCTAGGAAAAAGCTCAGGGAATCCAAGGATCGCACTTGGTGGTTATTTTTGATTGCCCCAGGCGCCACATTTCCATCATGCGGAGATGCAGAATTATATTTTCTTCTGCAGTTGCTGACTCGGAAGTTGGGATGGCCGAGATCGAACTATCCTCCGTAATAGGAATCATTGGCGAAGGAATTTCGGAAGACATTTCAACACTTCCTTTTGACCTCGTGAAGTATGAATGTGAGGCCAGATTACCACAAAACCAACCACTTTACTATAGAGCTTGGATCGAATATAGCAACAATAAACAGTTAGTTTGAGACAAATAACAGATAGATAATCTCACATTGGGGTGTGATGCACCTATACAGTTAAATGGGTTTCTACATGTTTTGCAACGGTTGCATGCGTCATCCCATCTTTTTCTTATTCTTTCCCATTTTCGCTATTTTCCTATTTTTCTTTGTTTTTGCCTTTTTCTCTTATTTTTCTCATTTTCACTCTCCATTTGTTTTTTTTTTTTGCATTTTTCTTTTATTTAGGGGTACGGTCGAATTCTATGGATATTGCCTAAGTATCATGACTCTGTATGAATCAGACCAACCGTAGTTCTTTAAGATCGAGAATGGAGTAAATATACAACTTTTTTTTGGACTTCTTGAAAGAAATGCTTCAGAACAAGAAAGGAAATAATTTTTTTATTTTTTGTTTTTTTAAAGAAAGACTTCTAAAATTTCTTTTCTTTTTATTGGAACTTTGAGAATTTTAGAAGTAAAATGAAATATTTTTTGTTTGAATTTTCATTTATTTTCACTTTTTCTAACATGAAAGAAAAATATATATTTTTTGGACTTCTTGAAAGAAATGCTTCAGAACAAGAAAGGAAATAATTTTTTTATTTTGTTTATTTTTTTAAAGAAAGACTTCTAAAATTTCTTTTCTTTTTATTGGAACTTTGAGAATTTTAGAAGTAAAATGAAATATTTTTTGTTTGAATTTTCATTTATTTTCACTTTTTCTAACATGAAAGAAAAATATTTTTTTTTGGATTTTGAAAGTTGCCTCTTAATTTTTGGAAGAGGGAATTTTATGAAATTATTTTGGATTTTTGAGAAAAACAATATTTTTCGGACTCAATTTTCAAAATTTATTATTTTGTTTTTGTTTTTGATTTATGGAAGAAAACATCTAAGGAGTATTTCAATGATTTATTTTGACCTAACAGGGAAAAGTGACTATTTTTTCCAAATTTTTCTTTATTTAGAAAAAAATAAGTCCTTGGTTTTGCAGATATGGCCGTCAGCACTTTTGGGAGGAAGATTTTAAGGTTGTGCCCCCAAACCATTTTAAAATGACTCAGGGTGGCTGTTGCAAAGAACAAGCTTCCGGCGCCCAAAAGGGATATTCGGCTTACTTTAAAACGAGAATGGCATCACCCAACTTGTTTGAAAAAAATTAAAAATTTGGTATTTTTGGATATTTTAAAAGAAGGGAGGTTGGACCCGATGAGGTTTGCCTACGTATCTCACATCTGGCTAGAATTTAACCAGTGTAGTTCGGAAAAATTTGCCAAAATTTAAAATGTATTTTTAAACAACAATTTTTCTGTCTATTTGTTTTTCAAATATTTTTCTTTTTTCTTTTCATTTTTCAAAAATATGGCAGCATTTGGATACTATTTGGGCATTGATTTTTTTCTCAAATGGTCACCCTTACTTAGTCTCGACACTGATTATGTTTTATCAATTCTAACTCATTTAGACAAGCCGATCAACATACAAAGCCGAGCAAATAAATGCGCAAGTAGCATGTAAGATACACCAGGATAGCCAATTCATTTCAGGTCACCTGTCCTAGGCCCCAACCCCTGTGTTGAGTCCCCTAAGTCAAATGCACATGATGCAAACAAACGTCCTACTAGGGATCTGGCATGAGGTCGAGTTATTCTAGGTTCAAAATCTGGGTATATGTTCTAGACTGTGTAACCGAGGGTATGACTCGAGTCAAGGAGGGGGCTACGTACCGAGAACCAAAAGGCCATCCAGCTTAGTAACTTGCCCGGCCTCTTTCTTATTTTAAGGTATGAAACTAATAAAATAGGGAGTCTCAACCAGTGAGCACATCTCCGGAGATGAGAAGAGAAGGGTTTCGTAACAATTTTATATATACAATTCAGATAATATCACCGCGGTGGTAAAGTACTTAGCATATATAGCATGAAACATGTAGGAAAATCAGACAATGCCAAATATAATAATTATACTAAGCTCGAATTCTTGAACCCTGAATTGAAATTCTGGGTTCGTTTCTCCAGTAGAATCGCCAGAGCTGTAACACCTCCTTTTTTACACACCTACCCCGAATGATAATGTATAAGGGTTTTTTTTCATTTAAAGTGATATTATTTAAAATGGGATTATATATTTAAAGATTCAGAGTTGCTACTTGGGATATGATCGGCTTTTGGTATCCCAAGTCATTGGTTTAACTTAAATCCCAAATCAATGAAAATGTTCGACTTTCCAATTGGAGTCTGCGAACTATAAATTATGAATAAGGAATTATGTTAACCCGAGGGAAGGTGTTAGGCACCCCCCGGATCACATGATTCTAGTACGGTCTCTTAAGTTATTATAATTGGCTAAAAATCTGATTTTATTACTTGTATTAACTTATGTGCTTTTTACTTTTAAATGTGACGACCCGGCCCGTCGTCACGGGAATTACCACCCCGATATGTTGTAATTAAATGTTTTATACTTTTATATCAGCGTTAGAGCCTATCGGGTGAGTTAGGAGTAAATTGGATTGAAAATGAGGCATATAGCCTTTTTGAGGGAAACTTGAATATGGAAAGTGCACCTGGAGTTGACTATTTAGTTAGAGAGATCGGAATTGGGTTCTGATGATTCGGGTAGTTCCGGGAGGTGATTTGTGAGTTAGGGGAGCGATCGGAATTGAATTTGGAGGTCCGGTGTAGAAATAGGCTTGAATTGGCTAAGGTTGAATTTTGGCGAAATCCGAACGGTTGGTGAGATTTTGATCCGGGGTCGGAATGGAATTCCGACAATTCCTGTAGCTTCGTTATGTGATTTTGGATGTGTCCGCAAATTTTCAGGTCATTCGGACGTCATTTGGCCGGGTTTCGGATCGAATGTGAGTTTTGGAAGAACTTGATAAATTTAGGCTTGAATCCGTGGTAATTCGATGATTTTGATGATATGTGATGTGATTTGAGGCCTCGACTAAGTGTGTGATGTGTTTTCTGACTTGTTGGTGCTTTTGGTTGAGGTCCCTAGGGTCTCGGGTGTATTTCGGGTAAGTACGGACATCCCAGAACATAGAAAATGGAAGGGGCAGTCATTGGCATGCGGACCGCAGTCCTTTTGGCGCGGCCGCGCTGGCTGGGCGCGGCCCGCGGTCATTTCTGTGCGGTCCGCGTAGGTGGAAAAATCTTCAGATCACTGGTCCTAATTTGGAAGCTCATATCTTTTTATCTACAAGGAATTTTGAGGTGATTCACAAACGAAAGTTGTGGCCCTTCGTGTCTTGTTTTCGGAACACTAAAGAAATCATAATTTAGTCATCTGTAGCGAAGGTTATGGCCAAAATTCCAAAGTCTGTCACTGCAGAGCAAACTGCGCGGCCGCGGCCATTTTTGTGCGGCCGCGAAGACTGGGCGCGGACCGCGGCCATTTTTGTGCGGTCAGCACTGCTGGAATCCGAGGGTTACTCTATAAATACGAGGTTTTATGTTTTATTAGATTTTTTGGACCTAGAGAGCTCGGAGTTTGGCGATTGTTTGAAGGTTTTTCAAGAAATTCATTAGGGTAAGTGATTCTAACTTAGATTTGGCTAGATTACATGAATATATCATTGAATCCATCATTTAATGTGTGATTTGGGATGGAATTTGGGAGAAAAATGATGAAATCTCCCAAAATGTAAAATAAAGATTTGAAGGACCAAATGGTGTCGGAATTGGATAAATTTTATATATACGGACTCGTGGCGAGATGAGGATTCCGGAAATATGAATTTCGAAATTTTCCGAGATGTGGGCCCGGGGATCGGGTTTTGCCAATTTTGTGTTTTGAGTATTTTTCGAGTTCTTTCGATTGGGTTATGTCCCATTGGCCTAATTTGTTGTATTTCCACTATATTTGATCAGATTCTACGCGTGCGGAGCTTGATTCTCGTGGCAAGGGCATCGCGGACTAGTCGTTGAGCTGTATTGAGGTGAGTAATAGATGTGGGTGATGACCAGCAGGTTCAAAACCCCGGTATACCACTTTGTGACGTTGTATAGCGGCGAGACACGTACTCTCTTGTGAGTGCGGGGTCGATTGTGATTGGGGACTATGGCTTAGTCCAACTTGTTGGCACTGTGTTATGATATTTGGCTATTCCTGAGCCGTCAAACCTCCTTCTCGGATGGTTGCATACTATATTGTGATATTGGCTACTCTTGAGCCGTTGAACCTCCTTCTTGGACGGTTGAGTATACTTGCGGGCTGTGAGCCAGTTATTGGATCCCGCGAGGATCGTTATCATTGTCTTGTGATATTGACATGCTAGTTTACTACCAGTCCGTAGCTATTTCTGCTATCATGATATTTCCATCCTCTGGAACTTGATATTACTGTTTTCAACTGAAAAATGATAAAAGAGTTTTCAAAACTACTTTTGAGCCTGCGAGGCTGTATTTGCATATTAGCTGGCTGGTAGTGGATCGGGCTGCGCACTGGAGCGTTATATATGTTGGATCGGACTACACGCCACAGTAATATTGTGCTTGGGCTGTAGGAGCCCCTCTAGAGTCTGAACCCCCACAGTGAGCACGGGTACCCAAATTGGATCGGGCTACACGCCGTAGCGGTCAAATTATGCATTGCATTGCATTTAGCTACATCTGATAGCTGTTATATTGTTTTGCTGGTACTTGTTTTTACAGGTACAGTTGATATTGATTCTATGACAAGGTATTTGATTAAAGCTTTACATAGTGCTTTATTGCGGATTTCTTTTCTGCGCTGTCTTACCCATGTTTATTACCACTGAGTCTGGCAGTACTCATTTTACTCCCTGCACCTTGTGTGCAGATCTAGGTACCTCTCAGCAGACCTGATTCGGTAGCCGCTCAGAGGCTTTATGCGGGATAGTCGAGGTAGCTGCAGCGTCCGCAGGACCTGACTCCCCTTCTAGCTGTCTTTTCATTTCATGTTGTCATTTCTTTCCGCACTGAGTTTTGTTGTAAACCTTATTACAGCTATGCTCTTTAGAGGCTCTTGACTCTTGACCCTTCGGTCTATGGGAGTTGGTATGTGTTGGGACTTGGTTCCCCGTTTTCGATATATATATCACTATTGTTTCATGTTTTGATATGTTTAATTGGGATAAAGCGAGCTCCTAGCTCCGTTATTGTTATTGATTGGTCGGGCTGGCCTAGCAATGTGCTGGGCGCCATCACGACCGGATTTGGGGTCGTGACAAGTTGATATCAGAGCCTAGGTTTTACTAGGCCTCATGAGTCTTGAGCCGGTTGGTAGAGTCTTGTGGATCGGTACGGGGACGCCTGTACTTATCCTCGGGAGGCTGCGAACCTTTAGGAAACACTTCACACTTCTTGGAATTTTTATCGTGCGTACTTGATTCAGCTTGAGATATAGTTTTGAAAATTCCTTCCACACGGCTGTGTACGCATCGAGCGCTTAGTAATATCATTGCTTTATGGCTCGTGATTTCCCCGATCGAGGGGCGAGACATAATCTCTGTGAGTTTTTCACGACCCTAGTTCACCAATTGTGAACATGTCGTGATGGCACCCAGTCCCCACGACTAGGTAAGCCTAACACGTTGCGGAATATACAAGTTATAAATACTTAAATAAGAAACAGCAGAAAATAGCATAAAAGATATGTAATCCGTGCCGCTTGGCACATACATCCATCACACAATGAATAAAACACTACCAAGATCCGGAACCCCACGGTAACACAGACTAAAAGAGAAAATACAACTGTGGTTCTATGTGTAAAGAGTATCTAACAACGAAATGAAGAAAAATGTCAACTAGTACTACTAGAATAGAAGGAAAGCCTCCGGATCTGCGGACGTAGCAGATCATACCTCGAGGTCTCCGGAAAAGCTGCGGAAATCACCTAGCACGAGCCTGCTCTGATGTACCTGGATCTGCACAACAAAAGTGTGCAGAAGAGTAGCATGAGTACACCACAGCGGTACTCAGTAAGTGCCAAGCCTAACCTCGATGGAGTAGTGACGAGGAAGGTCGGGGCCCTACCGAGAAATAACAATATAATGACAGTAACAATATCGAACAGTTCAAATTATCATAAGAATGAAATAACAACAATGAGGAGAATACTGCAACTGTCTACAATTAAGCTAACAACAAATAAACAACTCAATAAAACAATTCCAGGACCTGTGGGAATTGAACCCACGGTCCCATTCTCAGTACCTCTGGGTCTCCGGGAATCGAACCCGCAGCCCATGTCTCAATAATATCTCAATAACTCAGGATCTCCGGGAATCGAACCCGTAGTCCCTACCAATATGTCAGGATCTCGAGAATCGAACCCGTAGTCCACATTTCAATAATCTCAGGATCTCGGGAATCGAACCCGTAGTCCACATTTCAATAATCTCAGGATCTCGGGAATCGAACCCGTAGTCCATATTTCAATAATCTCAGGATCTCGGGAATCGAACCCGTAGTCCATATTTCAATAATCTCAGGATCTCGAGAATCGAACCCGTAGTCCACATTTCAATAGTCTCAGGATCTCGGGAATCGAACCCGTAGTCCATATTTCAATAATCTCAGGATCTCGGGAATCGAACCCGTAGTCCACAACCACAGCAAGTAAAGGAATACACAGAGAGAAGTATAATATGCTTAACGATAATTCGCCGATGAACAGCGCCAACGATTACCAAGAAAAACTCAAGTAATTCAATTAAGCAACTAGACAGTTAGATTCTATCTAATCATGCTTTTCTAACTACTACCGAGTAGGAATATCGAATTTAACAACTAAAAACAGGAAATATCACTCATTGAACATTTTGAGTAAAGTATGTGTTCAACAACCAGCGCATGTACACGCCCGTCACCTCGCGTACAAGGCATTTAAAGTATCACAATAATATCCTAGGGGTGAAAGTCCCCCACACAAAGTTAGACAAGCCACTTACCTCAATTCCGGTACAAAACCGCTAAGCAATAACCCTCTTGCCATGAATGTCGGCCTCCACAAGTGTAGTATCTGATAAAAATCAATAGAATCACATCAAAATAGGCCAATTGGGCATTACCCAATCAAAATAACTCAAAATGCACCAAAACCCACAAGTTGCCAAAACCCGACTTTCGGTAGACTTATCGAAAAATCACGAAAATTATATTTTCGGGTTCCTTATCTCAATACGAGTCTAGGCATATAAAATTTACCAAAATCGGACTCCATTTGACCACTCAAATCAGAGATTTTCTAACATTTAGGCCTAGGGCTCAAACCCACCTGGGGGATTGGGGTAAGTCTGGGGGTGAAAGGCTGTGCTCAGCTCCACCCGAGTACCTAACTCCTACTGTACGGCTCTCCGGAACCGTGAAGTGAACTGAGTGCCTCTATCTGAAATGATGGAAACTGGAATACCATGCAGCCGAACTACCTCCCTGATATAGATCTCCGCCAGTCGCTCCGATGAATATGTAGTGCTCACCAGTATAAAATAGGAGGACTTAGTCAGCCGATCCACAATGACCCAAATGGAATCAAACTTCCTAACCGTCCGTGGAAGTCCGGATACAAAGTCCATGGTAATGCGCTCCCATTTCCACTCGGGAATCTCGATCTGTTGCATCAATCCACCCGGACGCTGATGCTCATACTTCACCTGCTGGCAGTTGAGGCATCTGGAAACATAATCAACTATATCCCTCTTCATCCGCCTCCACCAGTAATGCTGTTTCAAGTCCTGATACATCTTCGCGGCTCCCGGATGGATGGAATACCGCGAGCTATGGGCCTCTGCTAGAATCAGCTCTCGAAGATCATCTACATTGGGCACACAGATGCGCCCCTGCATCCTCATAACTCCATCATCTCCGATGGTAACATCTCGAGCATCACCACGCCGAACTCTATCCTGGAGGACAAGCAAATGAGGGTCGTCGAACTGACGCTCCCTGATGCGGTCAGATAGAGAAGACCGAGAAATCACACAAGCCAGAACCCGGCTGGGCTCCGAAAGATCCAGTCTAACAAACTGTCTGGCTAAAGCCTGAACATCCATCGCCATAGGCCTCTCCGAAGCTGGTAGATACGCCAAACTCCCCAAACTCTCTGCCCGACGACTCAAGGCATCGGCAACCACATTAGCCTTGCCCGGATGATAGAGAATAGTAATATCATAGTCCTTCGGTAGCTCCAACCATCTCCTCTGACGCATATTCAGGTCCTTCTGCTTAAGCAAGTGCTGCAAGCTCCGGTGATCGGTGTAGATCTCACAAGGAACCCCATATAAATAATGACGCCAAATTTTCAAGGCGTGAACAATGGCAGCTAGCTCCAAATCATGAACAGGGTAATTCTTCTCATGCACCTTCAGGTGTCTCGACGCGTAGGCAATCACCCTACCGTCCTGCATCAATACCGCACCGAGTCCGACTCGTGAGGCATCACAATATACAGTATAGGACCCCGAACCTGTAGGCAACATCAATATAGGGGCCGAAGTCAACGCTGTCTTGAGCTTCTGAAAGCTCGCCTCACACTCGTCTGTCCACTGAAAAGGGGCACCCTTTTGGGTCAATCTAGTCATAGGTGCTGCAATCGAAGAGAACCCCTCTACGAAACGACGGTAATAGCCCGCCAAACCAAGGAAACTGCGAATCTCAGTAGCGGAGGAGGGTCTGGGCCAACTCTGCACGGCCTCCACCTTCCTCGGATCTACTCGAATACCATCACTCGACACCACGTGGCCCAGAAATGCCACTGAACTCAACCAGAATTCACATTTAGAGAACTTGGCATAAAGGTGCTTCTCCCTCAGAATCTGAAGCACTATCCTCAAATGCTGCTCGTGCTCTTCCCGGCTCCGGGAATATACTAGAATATAGAACCGATGCCTCCCTGTGACTAACCATAATAATACCTGTGATAACAGAGTCAGATGCAACAGCCGCAGCGCGATCAGGAATAGCATAGAATCTGGCCTGTCCCCCTCTCGAGGGCGGCCTCTGGAACCCTGACCCCCGCCCCTGGATGGCTGGGCAGGTGGAGTGGCAGCTGGGGCTGGAATGATAGCCTGCTGGCCCTGAGAACCACGCGGATGCTGTGATGACTGATGAGGGGCTCCTCTCCTGCGCCCGGGGCACTCCCTAACCAGGTGGCGAGTATCCCCGCACTCAAAACAAGCTCTGGGAGGACGCGGTGGCTGTGACTGACCGGCCTCACCCCCACTAGTCTGACCCCTAGAAGGACCCCGCGCAGGAGGTGCACTGGAAACTGGGGGAGCATAATAAGGCTCCTGAGGTGTTGGAAGACCTGGAGTAGTACCGGCTACGGGCAATGCTGAGTGAACTGGTCGGCCGGAATAACCCCTGCCAAAACGACCGGCTGATGAAGTGCGGGCACCAGAGAAATGGCCCGACTCACGAGACCTCTTGGCCTCTCTCTCTCTTCGCTCTCTAGGGAGCATACTCTCGATCCTCTTGGCAATGCTAACTGCCTGCTGATAAGATATATCTGTCTCAAGCTCTCTGGCCATGCTGGATCGGATAGGCGGAACAAGGCCCTCAATAAATCTCTGCACTCTCTCCCGAACCGTGGCTACCAAAGCCGGTGCATGCCTGGCTAGACGGGTGAAACTGATAGCATACTCCGATACTGACATGGAGCCCTGTCGCAACCGCTCAAACTCCGAGCGCCAAGAATCCCTAAGGCTCTGTGGAACAAACTCCCTCAAAAACAGATCTGAAAACTGCGTCCAGGTCAATGAAGCAGACTCCTCTGGACTATCCAACTCATACGTGCGCCACCAATCATAAGCGGCCCCACGAAACTGAAAAGCGGTGAAGGAAACCCCGCTGGTCTCCACAATCCCCATAGTACGAAGAATACGATGACACTCCTCTAGAAAACCCAATGCATCGTCTGAAGCCAAACCACTAAACACTAGAGGTTCATATTTCTTGAACCTCTCCAATCTACGCTGCTCGTCCTCAGAGGCAGCTGGTCCACCTCCTGGTTGTGCTCGGGCGGCAGGAGGCATAACCAAAACATCTGGAACTGTCCCCACTGGCACACGCTGCTCTCGTGTAACGGCTGCGGGAGTACGGGCCCTCCCCGGCACTGAGATGTGGCTGCGACGAGAGGAAGCGATCCTGCTGAGCTAAAGTGGTATACGTACTCATGAGCTGGGCCAGGGTCTCCTGTAGTGCTGGAGTAGTAGCAGCTGTAGTCGGTGTACCAGGTGCCTGCGCTCCAACCTGGTCTACCTGTGGCACCTCAGCGGCAGCGCGCGCGGGTGCTGTGGCTGAACCTCAGGCGTGTCCTTGTCCTCTACCTCGGCCCCGGCCTCTGACGGCGGCAACAGGGGGCGCGGGTACCTGATCATCGCGAGTAGATCGTGTCCTCACCATCTGTGAGAGAATAGAAAGCGGTAGTTTAGATTTTTGATGTCAAAAATGTCGCACGACAAGGAATCCAAAAGAAATGAAGAGTTTCCTAAACAGTTACATAGCCCCCCGTAGATAAATACAGACGTCTGTGCAGAAGAGTAGCATGAGTACACCACAGTGGTACTCAGTAAGTGCCAAGCCTAACCTCGATGGAGTAGTGACGAGGAAGGTCAGGGCCCTATTGAGAAACAATAATATAATGATGATAACAAAAATAAACAGTTTAAATGATAATAATTTCCGAAATAACAACAATAAGATGATTATTGCAACTGTCTGCAATTAAGCTAACAACAAATAACCAACTCAATAAAACAAGTCCAGGACCTGTGGGAATTGAACCCACAGTCCCATTCTCAGTACCTCTGGGTCTCCGGGAATCGAACCGCAGCCCATGTCTCAATAATATCTCAATAACTCGGGATCTCCGGTAATCGAACCCGCAGTCCCTACCAATAATCTCAGGATCTCGGGAATCGAACCCGTAGTCCACATTTCAATAATCTCGGGATCTCGGGAATCGAACCCGTAGTCCATATTTCAATAATCTCGGGATCTCGGGAATCGAACCCGTAGTCCACATTTCGATAATCTCAGGATCTCGGGAATCAAACCCCTCAAATCAGAGATTTTCTAACATTTAGGCCTAGGGCTCAAACCCACCTGGGGGATTGGGGTAAGCTCTGGGGGATTGGGGCATAATTTTCTAAAACGACCGGTCGGGTCGTTACAGAGTTCATGTTGGGCCAGTCGGAAAGACTTGAGGCTGGACCTTGTCAATGACTTGAGCATCGAGGTGCTGATTTTGTGAGTGGTGGTAGTAAACAATGTACTGAGGGTTTGAAACCCCGTACTAGCAGTATACAGTGCTATGCTGAGATGATACACGCGTCATGTGACGAGCGTGGTGGTATTGTGACTGGGGATTTGGACTTGGTCCTTCCCGATTGATAGATTACTGTGTATAATGACTGAGACTGGACTTATATCTATGTATTTGGGCTAGTAGACATGTTTGGGGCCTTATGCCGATCTGTAGAGTATTAGGGAGGCTTACTAATGGATGAGTTGTTAATTGTTCGACTCTTATCTAATATGTTGTGTAGCCCCGAGCTATGGGCATGGTAAATATTTACCATATCTCTTAATTGGAAGGTAAAGTGCCTTATGTGTAGTGGAACGAGTTCAAACTCAGGAAGACTAAAGTGATTATGCTATGTGTATCCTGGTGGAAGGTATTGTGCTGAAATGCTAAATTGAGAAGAAGTAGGTGGGTTGATCCTCATGTGTAATTGAAAGGGTATTTGATATGTGTTATGATTCGAGCAGGTACAACGCATGTTCATGTAACAATTATGATAATATGATTTGTGTAGTATTGAGACTAATGTTGTCGATATGCATTGTGATGTTTTGTCGAGTTGTGAATGTATTGCTAGGATGGTCTTGGTGATTTTCTGGCAGGTGGATACGCCAAATTACAAAGGAAACTCTGTCAAAATTGTTGAAAAATTTGGGACTTAGAAAAGATTTTTGTCACCTAAAGAGTGGGCTTAACTGTTGTGTGTGAATGAATACAACAATTGCAAAAGAGTTAATATTTCTGATGATTCGAATCTCCGCCAAAGCTTGTAAATGACTTGAGTTTAATCTAACTAGAACTTTGTGGCATCATTTGAGTAAGAATGCTATGAGTGGCTAAAAGTGATTTGAGGTATGGCTCCGAGCTAAGTTAGGGAGGTTGTTATTGATTAACTGATTGCACTGTTGTGTGCTGTGTTGGCTCTGTCTCTAGGTATGTTGGGAAATTTTGATAAGGGTTATGGTGCTTCGTAGATGTGAAGAAATACTAGGATGTTGTGAACTTATATTGGTAAAGAATGTTCGGTGTATGGAAAAGAAAGATAGCTAATTGTATCTGTATGTAATCATGTTCTGTGATGTCAGAGTTCTAGCAAGGCACGAGTTGTTCTGTTCAATAAGACAGTTGAATTACAACTGAATAAGGGTGAATGACGCCCGAGAATTATTTACGGTGTTCAAGATTTTGCTTGTAACAGTCAGGTGTCTTAAGATTGTGCATGTGGCTAAAGACGGTGATTTCGTTAGAAGAGGTCAAGACTTGTGTTATATTATATGAATGATGGGATTCTATGTAATCCGTATTGGAAGGTAATGACAACGAATTCAAATCGCAAGAGGTTCTTCGAAATAAAGTATTGTAGAAGGTGATCCTTCTAGGAAATATTGAGAGAGTATTCAGTGGCCTATATGTTTTAGACCGTGTGGTCTTATGTACGAGTCTCGTGTGGTAACAAGAGTTGAGTTATGGTAGTGCTACAGTAAAGGCTAATACTAAGTTAAAGATGGTTCAGAAAAGAAATTGAGTAAATGGAGCAACTTGTTAATAAACCGAAGCGGTATGATAAGGAATACGATTAATTCTTGGTATGTGTTTGAAGTAATGAGTCTTGCAGATATTGTGCAACAAAGCTCTTGAGCGCTGGCATTTGTGTAACTTGATATGGGTATAAGGACTCAGTCCTGGCAGTTTAACTTATGCAATGTAATTGGGAGAAAGAGTTTATGATGTGTTTTACCGTGGTTTGAAAATGAGTGTATTTTTCCTATTGGTATGCAACGCTTGGAATGTTTAATGAGTTTTCTCTATATGTGATCCTGAAAGGCCTTGACTAGTTGAGTGCACCGATGTTTGCGGCGTAGGAAGGGGATATGAATTTCCATGTTATCCTGGTGTGGTATGGTATATGCGATGTGATATGGAAAGTTGATAATGGCATATTTAAGGTTTTGAGATCAGTTCATAATATATGGGAAGTCATTAAAATTATTGAGCAGCGCGGGCAGCTGCAGGTGATTTAAGAATCGATCTTTCTGGTGATTAAGGAAAATGGTACAGCTATTCTAGTGAATTGGTAGGGAATATGGTCCAGAAGGACAAGGTAATGTCATAATATCTAGTGGTATGGTGGCATTCTCTTGTTGAATCCACTGTAATAATTGAGTCGCTAATGGCATAGTGAAATTTCTGAATGGCTTTTGTGGTATGAATTGACGCTTGATGTGTGTTATGTATTTGTATGGTGAAGTACGGAATCAGGCATGGTGATTCATATGTTATATATATGTTGGAGACTTGAAGTTCTCGTTAGTCTGTCTATGCAGTAGTCGTATATCGTGTGTATTGGCACCGTTTTGTGATTATTGGAAATCGGAAGCCCTAGTGGCTCTCTTTCTCTCAACTTGATATGACAAATTTGGATTTTGATACTTGATTGCTGAGTGGTCGTCATTGGGTCAGGTTGTCTAGACTAATGTGATATGGACTATGATGGAATGGCACAAATTGTGTAGCAGAGTGCATCGGAGTATGCTCCAGCAGGGTAGTTGTACCCCAGGACCAATGGACGATTAATAGTTATTGCTTTGACAGTTGGGCCTTCGTGGCAGATGTCAGTGCAGAGGTTTCTACCATTGACTTAGTTCTGGTATTGAGGAACTTTGTCGGATGCGTTTCTTGTGACCGAACTTGAGGCTATATATGTTTACCATAATGAGCAACTTGACTAGACGCGCATTTCTTTGGCGAGGGTTATTTGGATCGGGTGGCACGCTGCCACAAGTATGGTATCCGGATCGGGTGGCACGCCGCCACGGGTATGTCCTTGGAGCGGGTTGCATGCCGCAACAGTGTAGTGTGAAAATAAAGTTAGTTATGTGTTACCTGGTATACAATACTTCCTCGCTTCTGAGGAAAAGTCCGTATTGAGTATCACTTGGCGAATGGCACATCGGTTGTGTTCTTTCAGGATTTGATAGCATACGTTAATTGTTTCACCATGGGTGAGGTTGATTGCTTGGGTTCAAGACCTAGATCTGTGCGTGGCTAACCGTTTTGAGCTTGGTAACTTGAGGTGCTTCATGAGTAATGTTTGGATAGAATCACGAATCGTGGCAAGGCCACGTGATGTTATGACCTCTCGAGGAGGATTCAGGTACGCTATTTCTATAATGCGAGACGCGATCTCAGTTCTATGTTATGATGGCATAGAGGAATTGAATTGTAGCTCTTTTGCTGGAGACAATTGTCATGATTTGAGATGTCATGATTCGAGTGTGTTCGAACGTTTCTATTCGTTGCGGCTTAGGCCGGTGTTGAGGTGTCATATCACCAGTGCGGTGTGTTATAATCGAAATGATCATTTGAGTCATTAATGAGTGCGAGCATGTATGATTTCAGTTGGTTAGAAGGGTAATATCGAGATTTGGCTTCGAATTCTGTTGTAGTATCAATTAAAAGCTAAATGGATTCATGAATGGTTAACCTGAGAGATGGGTTCGATATATCGCGTGTGCGGTTGCCGTGGGCGGGATATGAAGGTGTTGGAATAAGACTCTATCTAATGAGAAAGGTTCTTTCTGCTAGTATTTGGTTATTGTGGCAAGTTGTTGTGATTAGAGAATATCGTCTCGAGTGATTGGGTTGTTTGTTACATCATGTGATCTCACCCGGAGTGGCGAGTTTGGCTATTACAGAGGGATCGTGTGTACTCTTAGTATAGGCATATGATTAGCAATTGGTATATGACTTCGGAAAGTGCAATGTGGTTTATGATTCAGGTGGTCTGTGAGATTTCAGCTATATGGTGTTTTCGGACTTATGATAGATAGGGTGACGTGTGATCACCCAAATATATGCTTGGTAAGGCCATTCAGCTATTGGGTTGCTTCTAGTACAACTCTGGGTCCGCTCGAGGACGAACATTTGTTTATGTTGGGGAGAATGTGACGACCCGGCCCGTCGTCAGGGGAATTACCACCCTGATATGTTGCAATTACATGTTTTATACTTTTATATCAGTGTTAGATCCTATCGGGTGAGTTAGGAGTGAATTGGATTGAAAACGAGGCATATAGCGTTTTTGAGGGAAACTTGAATATGGAAAGTCAACCTGGAGTTGACTATTTAGTTAGAGGGCTCGGAATCGGATTCTGATGATTTGGTTAGTTCCGAGAGGTGATTTGTGACTTAGAGGAGCGATCGAATTGAATTTGGAGGTCCGGTGTAGAAATAGGCTTGAATTGGCTAAGGTTGAATTTTGGCGAAATCCGAACGGTAGGTGAGATTTTGATCCGGGGTCGGAATGGAATTCCGACAATTCCTATAGCTTCGTTATGTGATTTTGGATGTGTCCACAAATGTTCAGGTCATTCGGATGTCATTTGGTCGGGTTTCGGATCGAATGTGAGTTTTGGAAGAACTTGATAAATTTAGGCTTGAATCCGTGGTAATTCGATGATTTTGATGATATATGATGTGATTTGAGGCCTCGACTAAGTCCGTGATATTTTTTCTGACTTGTTGGTGCTTTTGGTTGAGGTCCCGGGGGTCTCGGGTGTATTTCGGGTGAGTACGGACATCCCGGAACATATAAAATGGACGGGGCAGTCATTGGGACGCGGACCGCAGTCCTTTTGGCGCGGCCGCGCTGGCTGGGCGCGGACCACGGTCATTTCTGTGCGGTCCGCGTAGGTGGAAAAATCTTCAGATCACTGGTCCTACTTTGGAAGCTCATATCGTTTTATCTACAAGGAATTTTGAGGTGCTTCAAAAACAAAGGTTGTGGCCCTTCGTGTCTAGTTTTCGGAACACTAATGATATCATAATTTGGACATATATAGCGAAAGTTATAGCCAAAATACCAAAGCTTGTCATTGCAGAGCAAACTGCGCGGCCGCGGCCATTTTTGTGCGGTCAGCACTGCTGGACCTAGAGAGCTCCGATTTTGGCAATTTTTCGAAGGTTTTTCAAGAAATTCATTGGGGTAAGTGATTCTAACTTAGATTTGGCTAGATTACATGAATATATCATTGAATCCATCATTTAATTTGTGATTTGGGAAGAAAATTGATGAAATCTCCCAAAATGTAAAATAAAGATTTGAAGGACCAAATGGTGTCGGAATTGGATAAATTTTATATGTACGGACTCGTGGCGAGACGAGGATTCCGGAAATATGAATTTTGAAATTTTCCGAGATGCGGGCCTGGGGCTCGAGTGTTGCCAATTTTGTGTTTTTGAGTATTTTTCGAGTTCTTTCGATTGGGTTATGTCCCATTGGCCTAATTTGTTGTATTTCCACTATATTTGATCAGATTCTATGCGTGCGGAGCTTGATTCTCGTGGCAAGGGCATCACGGACTTGTCGTCGAGCTGTATTGAGGTGAGTAATAGATGTGGGTGATGACCAGCAGGTTCGAAACCCCGGTATACCACTTTGTGACGCTGTATAGCGGCGAGACACGTACTCTCTTGTGAGTGCGGGGTCGATTGTGATTGGGGACTATGGCTTAGTCCGACTTGTTGGCACTGTGTTATGATATTTGGCTATTCCTGAGCCGTCGAACCTCCTTCTCGGATGGTTGCATACTATATTGTGATATTGGCTACTCTTGAGCCGTTGAAGCTCCTTCTTGGACGGTTGAGTATACTTGTGGGCTATGAGCCAGTTATTGGATCCCGCGAGGATCGTTATCATTGTTTTGTGATATTGACATGCTAGTTTACTACCAGTCCGTAGCTATTTCTGTTATCATGATATTTCCAACCTCTGGAACTTGATATTACTGTTTTCAACTGAAAAATGATAAAAGAGTTTTCAAAACTACTTTTGAGCCTGCGAGGCTGTATTTTCATATTAGCTGGCTGGTAGTGGATCGGGCTGCGCACTGGAGCGTTATATATGTTGGATCGGACTACACGCCACAGTAATATTGTGCTTGGGCTGTAGGAGCCCCTCTAGAGTCTGAACCCCCACAGTGAGCACGGGTACCCAAATTGGATCGGGCTACACGCCGTAGCGGTCAAATTATGCATTGCATTGCATTTAGCTACATCTGATAGCTGTTATATTGTTTTACTGGTACTTGTTGGTACAGGTACAATTGATATTGATTCTGTGACAGGGTATTTGATTAAAGCTTTACATAGTGCTTTATTGCGAATTTCCTATCTACACTATCTTACCCCTATTTATTACCACTGCGTCTGGCAGTACTCATTTTACTCCCTGCACCTTGTGTGCAGATCTAGGTACCTCTCAGCAGACCTGATTCGGTAGCCGCTCAGAGGCTTTATGCGGGATAGTCGAGGTAGCTGCAGCGTCCGCAGGACCTGACTCCCCTTCTAGCTGTCTTTTCATTTCATGTTGTCATTTCTTTCGGCACTAAGTTTTGTTATAAACCTTATTACAACTATGTTCTTTAGAGGCTCTTGACTCTTGACCCTTCGGTCTATGGGATTTGGTATGTGTTGGGACTTGGTTCCCCGTTTTGGATATATATATCACTGTTGTTTCATGTTTTGATATGTTTAATTGGGATAAAGCGAGCTCATAGCTCCGTTATTGTTATTGATTGGTCAGGCTGGCCTAGCAATGTGATGGGTGCCATCACGACCGGATTTGGGGTCGTGACATTAAACCTCTTTTATTATTATTTTTTACAGAGAATTGAAACATTGTGAAAACGCGTCTCGAACCACGTCATATAAATGCGCCCGCGGTTTTTAACACATTCCGATTTCGTTGAGATTTTGATTTAGATCACATAAATGTGCATGTGAGTTTAAGGAGGTACGATTATTAAATAACGCACCTAAAGAAACTAACACATTATTAACTTTGCGAGAAACTATGAAAATTTGCTAAATCGCTTACCCTATTTTCTAAATATTTTATAAAGGTAACAAAAGATAGACTACGCGATTTAATAAATTTTTATTTGGCAAGGTGCGGCGCGATTTATTTTTTAAGAATGCCCTGATAATTCGAGAATGTCATGAACTATTATCATCTATTTGGGCCAATACAAGTGTGTATCTCAGCTGGACTTGTTTGTGCGACTGGGCTATCGTTGAGGCCCAATTCTTGTAATCCTGTGACGACACAAAGGGTCATCACTTATTTTATTAATTATTTCGAGCTTCTGAGGCCTTGAAAACCTCATTCTATGTTGCCCCGATTTACGTGCACGATCCGGGCATGTGGCCGGAAAGTTTTTGTGATAGAAAATATGAATTCTATGAGAAATTTGGAGAAAAATGATATTAATATTAATATGGTTGACTTCGGTCAATATTTTTGGTAAACGGACCCGGACCCAAGATTGGATGGTCCCGAAAGGTCCGTAGGAAAATATGGGACTTGGACATGCGTCCGGAGTCGAATTATGAGGCCTAGAGTCCAAGTTACAATTTTTTCTGTGAAATTGTTTTTTATGTGATTATTAAAGGAAAATGAATTAATTAACCTTGGTATCAGGCTCGTATTTTGGTTCCGACGCCCGGTACAAGTCTTAAATAATATATATGTGCTTTCTGCAAAGTTTGATGACATTTGGATGTCGTTTGATATGTTTTGGACCTTGTTTTCCAAGTTTGAAAGTTTTGAAAACCAAAAGTATGAAAATCATGAACTTGAGGCTTGATTTGATGAAAGCGATGTGATATTGGCGATGTGATCGCACGAACAAGTTCGTAATATGTTTTTGATGTTGTGTACATGTTTGGTTTGGAGCCCGGGGGGCTCGAGTAAAGATTTGGTAGGCCTTTGGATCAATTTCTGAATTTCTGCACTGTTGGTTTTCACCCAGCTGTTGTCTTCGCAATTGCGAAGATTTTCTCGAAATTGCAAGAGGTCCCAGACTGGCCCTGGTTCGCAAATGCGAACCATACTTCACAAATGCGAAGCGGGCAGGGTTGAGCATAGGTTCGTAAATGCGAACAATACTTCGCAATTGCGAAGTTGACAGTGATCAACCCAAGTTCGCAAATGCGAACTTATGCTCGCAATTGCGACAACCCCAGTGATCCAGCCATGTTCGCAAATGCGAACATCCCAGCAATTGCCTTGGCTTCGCAAATGTGAACAAAAGTTCGCAAATGCGAACTTCCCATCCTTAGCTCATTTTTCAAACTCCAGAAATTGGTCGGGGTTCGCAATTGCGAACCCATGTTCGCAATTGCGAACCCATGTTCGCAAATGCGAACACAGAGACCTGTAAATCACGATTTCCAGCTTCATTTTTCACATTTCACAACCCAAAAACATCCATTGGCAATTTTTCACGAACTCCATCTTCTTCAAAGCAATTGTAAGTCACTTTTTACTTAATTCTTTCAATTCCTAACAACATTAAACATGTTTTTCAATAGAAATCAAAGGTTTTCATGGTACAATTTCTTGTTTTTGGTAGAATATAGGGTTTTTCATGAATTGGATAATTGGACCTCGAATTGAGGTCCGATTTTGAAGCAAATCATATACTTGAACTCGTGGGGGGATGGGTAACCAGATTTTGGTCCGAACCCCGAGTTCCGACAATGTGGGCCCGGGGTCGAAATTCACTATTCCGGGCAGAATGTTGTAAAAGTTGAAATTGGCCATATGAATTAGTTTGTTGAGTAGTATTGATGATATTAAATCAATTATGTATAGATACGATTGGATTGGAGCCGAATTTGAAAGGAAAAGGCATTGCCACAGATTGAATTGTTCGTAAATATTCGAGGTAAGTGTTTGTTCTTTCCTAGCTTGAGGGAATACGATTATGTGCTATATCTTATGTGATCGAGTGCGGTGTATGGGTTGTGGTGACGAGCATCCATACAATGGCGTCTAGCATGATCGTGAGTCGTTGTTAATACTTGTTGTGAGACATATTTGAAGATAAATTGTTGAACCATTGCCGGGTTGTAGAATTGTTATAGTTCTCCCTTGTCGGGACTTGTTGTGAAGTGAGATATTGATTGCCCTTGCCGGAACGGTTCATGATTTACTGTTTCATTCTTTGCCCTTAACTGTGGTGATGCCGTGCCTAGATTTATTATTTATGCACGAAGGTAAATGCCGTGCCTTGATTTATTATTTATGCACGAAGCTTAATGTCGTGCCTTGTTATTGATTATGCACGAAGGTTAATACCGTGCCATGTTTTATTGATTATGCACGAAGGTTAATGTCGTGCCTTATTATTGATTATGTACGAAGGTTGATGTCGTGCCATGTTTTATTGATTATGCACGAAGGTTAATGCCGTGCCATGTTGTTGATTATGCACGAAGGATCATGCTGTGCCTTGTTATTGAACCATGTACGAAGGATCATGCCGTGCCTTGTTATTGAACCATGTACGAAGGATCATGCCATACCATGGATGTGAGGATGGGAGTAAAATCGCGAAGGGCGATGCCGTGCACTTTATTTGTATATTTGGTGAGGATGAGAGTAAAAGCACGAAGGGTGATGCCGTGCAACTACATGCCATTCCTTGACTTGATATTACTTGTTTTTCCATTATACTTTGTTTTCCCTTGTGGACTTATTAACTGTTGTTAATTGTTGAGTTCATTTGAGATATTCCTTATTGCGTTATTACTTGGTTATTTCTCATTATTTTGTGGTATACATATATATGGAACTGCACAGGTTTATGTGGGTGTCTGGTCCTAGGCTTGTCACTACTTCGCCGGGATAGGCCAGGCACTTACCAGCACATAGGGTCGGTTGTGCTGATACTGCACTTCTGTGCGTTTTTGCACAGGTCCAGGTTTCAATCAGGAGGAGCAGTAGTAGATCTTTTGCGTGGGAGTTGATCATATTTGAGACCGAGGTAGCTTGCAGACGTCCGCAGGCCCGACGTCTCTTCCTTTACTTATGTTACTAGCCGTAGTCTCTTTGTTCCGAGACAAACAGATTATGTTATATTTCTTTCAGACTTTTATGTGTAGTATTTAGTAATAGTTCGTGAGTTGGTGACTCCACGTCTTGGGTAGAGGATTTCAGTATCAGTTACCTTGAAACTACTTATTTCGATTTTTATAAAGTCTTCCGCACTTGTTTAATTAAGATTATGATTTTTGTTGTTAATTTGAGTATGAAGTATTGTTAAACAGGATAGTGTGAATAAATAGGCTTGCCTAGCTACCACGAGTAGGCGCCATCACGATCCCGATGTTGGGGAAAAAAATCTGGGTCGTGACAAGTTGGTATCAGAGCTCTAGGTTACATAGGTCTCAGCACTCACGAACAAGCTTAGTAGAGTTTGAGAGGTAGGTACGGAGACATCTGTACTTGTCCTCCAGAGTCTATTAAGTTAGGAAAGAGTCTCTCATTAGTTCTTTCTTGTCGTGCGACTTGTTCCTCAGATATTGATTGAACTTCTATTCAGTCCTTTCGCAGATGGTGAGGACGCGCGCTTCTTCGTTCACTAACCAGCAGCCCGAGCCCCAGGCAGCTCCCGTGAGGGGCATGGGTCGAGGCCGTATCAGAGGCCGTGGTAGGGGTAGAGCTCAGCCCCCGGCAGCTACTCCAGAGGTGGAGCCTCATATTGAGATTGACGAGGAGGTTCCAGTCCCAGAAGCTCCAGTGGGCCCAGCTCAGGTCCCAGGAGAGGCTTTATTTACCCCGGATCTTCGGGAGGCTTTGGTCAGGATAGCGGGATTTATGGACGGCGTTGCCAGAGCAGGCTTATTATCAACTGCACCAGCCGCTTCTTCAGGTGGAGGAGGGGCCCAGACTCCTATTGCTCGTACTCCGGAGCTAGTAGCTCCTCAGCCTCAGGCACCAGTGGTTCAGCCAGCTGTGGCCACTCAGTCAGGTACCACAGCTCAGGCCGGAGATGGAGCGGCCATGACTTCTGATTCTTTATGGAGACTTGATCGGTTCTCCAAGCTGTTTACCACTACCTTCAGCGGTGCCACATTAGAGGATCCTCAGGATTTCTTATTCAGTTGCCATGAGATTCTCAAGACTATAGGGATAGTGGAGTCCAATGGAGTTGACTTCTGTACATTCAGGCTTTCAGGATCCGCCAAGACTTGGTGAAGGGATTATTGTTTGACTCGACCAGCAGGGTCCCCGGCTTTATCATGGGATCAGTTTGCAAAGTTATTTCTGGAGAAGTTTCTCCCTAGTACTCGGCGGGATGCACTTCGGAGGCAGTTTGAGCGCCTCCAGCAGGGCACTATGACTGGTCACTCAGTATGAGACGAGATTTGTTGATTTGGCTCGTCATGTAGTGGTGATACTTCCCACGGAGCGGGAGAGGGTCCGCAGGTTCATAGATGGGCTTAATCAGCCAATTAGACTTCAGATGGCTATGGGAGTGGGGAGTGATATTTCATTTTAGGAGGCAACTAATGTAGCACGTAGAGTTGAGATGGCTCTTGCTGGGGGAGGTGGTTATTCTTCAGACAAGAGGCCTCGTCATTTAGGCAGGTTTAGTGGTTCTTCTTCTAGTGGCAGAGAATCTTTTGACAGAGGCCAGTCTTCCAGGCCTTTCCATTCAGTCCTTTAGGCTTCGCAGGGTGGACCAGGTGATCGTGGGTTTCGTGGGCAGTATTCAGATCAGCCTCCTATTAATGCTCAGCCTCTTCAGAGTGTTCGTGGAGGCCATTCACGTCGTCATGGCCAGCAGCCCTATCAGTCTAAGAGTTGTGGTGACCCAGGTCATTTTGTCAGGTTCTACCCTCGAGCAACGGGCAACTCTCGTCCTATAATTCAGGCCCCAGCTGACCCTCAGCCTACCCAGCCAACTAGAGGCGCGGGTAGATATTATAGAGGTGGAGGTCGAGACCGTAGAGGTGGAGACCGTCCAGCTAGAGGTAGAGGTCAGCCAGTTGATGGCCGTCCTAGAGACGTAGCTCAGAGGGGAGGTGCAGATCCCCGATTCTATGCTTTACCAGCCAGGCCAGAGGCAGAGGCATCAGATGTCGTGATTACAGGTACCATTCTTGTGTGTGGCAGAGGTGCTTCAGTATTATTTGACCCTGGATCTACATATTCCTATGTGTCTTCCTACTTTGCACCATATTTGGCCGTGCCCAGCTATGCTCTGGATATTCCAGTTTATGTGGCTACACCAGTGGGTGACTCCATTGTAGTCGATCGGGTGCATCGTTCGTGCGTAGTTATATTTGGGGGTCTTGAGACCCGTGTTGATCTGTTGCTTTTGGACATGGTGGATTTTGATTTCATATTGGGGATGGACTGGTTGTCTCCATACCATGTTATTCTAGATTGTCATGCTAAGACTGTGACCTTGGCCTTTCGAGAATCACCCCGACTAGAGTGGAAAGGTACCTCAAGCCACTCCGTTCGCACTGTTAGTTCCTATGTTAAGGCTCGACGCATGGTCGAGAAGGGGTGTCTAGCTTATCCGGCTTATGTTCGTGATTCCAGCGCAGAGGTTCCTTCTATTGAGTCAGTCCTCATTGTACGGGAGTTTCCTGAGGTTTTCCCTTCAGACCTGCCGGGCATGCCACCCGACAGGGATATTGATTTCTGCATTGATATGGCACCGGGCACTCAGCCCATCTCTATTTCACCCTATCGTATGGCCCCGCCGGAGTTAAAAGAGTTGAAAGATCCGTTGCAAGACCTTTTTGAGAAGGGCTTTATCAGGCCCAGTGTTTCCCCCTGGGGAGCACCTGTATTGCTTGTGAAGAAGAAAGATGGCTCGATGCGGATGTGTATTGATTACCGGCAATTGAACAAAGTGACAATAAAGAATAAGTACCCACTGCCGAGGATTGATGATTTGTTTGACCAGCTCCAGGGAGCGAGGGTGTTCTCAAAGATAGACTTGAGGTCAGGCTACCATCAGCTGAAGATCAGGGCGGCTGACATTCCTAAGACAGCCTTTCGCACTAGATATGGGCATTATGAGTTCTTGGTCATGTCCTTCGGGTTGACCAATGCCCCAGCAGCATTCATGGAGTTGATGAATCGGGTATTCAAGCCTTACTTAGATCCGTTCGTGATAGTCTTCATAGATGACATCCTGGTGTACTCCCGCAGCCAGGAAGAGCACGAGCAGCACCTCAGAGTGGTTCTTCAGACTCTGAAAGATAACCAGCTATATGCCAAATTTTCTAAATGTGAGTGCTGGCTGAGTTCGGTAGCATTTCTGGGTCACATTGTATCAGTGGAAGGTATTCAGGTAGACCCAAAGAAGATTGAGGCAGTCCAGAATTGGCCTCGACCAGCTTCAGTGACTCTGAGATCCGGAGTTTCTTGGGATTAGCAGGTTACTACCGTCGATTTGTAGAGGGGTTTTTTTCTATTGCAGCCCCGATGACCAGGTTGACCCAAAAGGGTATCAAGTTTCAGTGGTCAAAGGAGTGTGAGGCGAGCTTTCAGAAGCTCAAGACAGCCTTGACCACCGCGCCAGTTTTGATACTACCTACGGGTGCAGGGCCTTATACAGTTTATTGTGACGCATCTCGTACAGGGCTTGGAGCGGTATTGATGCAGGATGGTAAGGTTATTGCTTATGCTTCGAGGTAGTTAAAAATACATGAGAAGAATTATCCAGTTCACGATCTTGAGTTAGCAGCAGTGGTTCATGCCTTAAAGATCTGGAGGCATTATCTATATGGTGTGACGTGTGAGATGTACACTGATCACAAAAGCCTTCAGTACTTGTTCAAGCAAAAGGAGCTGAATCTACGACAGGGGAGATGGTTAGAGTTGCTGAAAGACTATGATGTTACTATCCTATATCACCTAGGTAAGGCCAATGTGGTGGCCGATGCATTGAGTAGAAAGTCCGCCAGCATGGGTAGTCTTGCATTCATTCCGGTCAGTCAGAGACCATTTGCTCTAGATGTCCAGGCCTTAGCCAACCGGTTCGTGAGATTAGACATTTCTGAGCCTAGCAGGGTGTTAGCCTGCACGGTCGCCCGTTCTTCTCTAGTAGAGCGTATCCATGAGAGGCAATTTGATGATCCTCATTTGCGTGATTTTAGAGATACAGTACAGTGGGGAGGTGCCACACAGGTAAATCTAGATGATGATGGGGTATTGAGATTGTAGGGTCGAGTTTGTGCGCCCAATGTCGAAGGGATTCGAGAGTTGATCTTAGCGGAGGCCCACAGTTCGCGGTATTCTATTCACCCGGGCGCCACAAAGATGTACCAGGACTTGCGGCAGCACTATTGGTGGCGCAGAACGAAGAAAGATATCATTGTGTATGTCGCTCGGTGTCTAAATTGTCAATAGGTGAAATATGAGCACCAGAGGCCTGGTGGTGTATTCCAGAGGATTGAGATTCCCGAGTGGAAATGTGAGCGGATCACTATGGACTTTGTTACTGGACTTCCTTTGACTCGGAGGAAATTTAATGCTATTTGGGTCATTGTTGATAGGCTGACCAAGTCAGCACACTTTGTTCCAGTATCTGTCTCCTACTCGTCGGAGAGGTTAGCGGAGATTTATATTAGGGAGATTATTCGTCTTCATGGGGTGCCAGTATCTATTATCTCTGATCGGGGTACGCAGTTTACCTCGCGGTTTTGGAGAGCGGTCTAGCAGGAGTTAGGCACCCAGGTTCAGTTGAGTACAGCATTTCATCCTCAGACGGATGGCCAGTCCGAAAGGACTATTCAGATTCTAGAGGACATGCTCCGAGCTTGTGTCATTGGTTTTGGAAGCTCGTGGGACCAGTTTCTGCCATTAGCGGAGTTCGCCTACAACAACAGCTACCAGTCTAGCATCCGGATGGCCCCGTATGAGGCATTGTATGGTAGGGTATGTCGGTTTCCAGTCGGATGGTTTGAGCCGGAAGAGGCTCGGTTGTTGGGTACAGACTTAGTTCAGGAGGCCTTGGATAAGGTCAAGACTATTCAGGAGAGATTGCGTTTAGCTCAGTCCAGGCAGAAGACTTATACGGACCGTAAGGTTCGAGATGTAGATTTCATGGTTGGTGAGCGAGTATTGCTCCGAGTGTCGCCTATGAAGGGCGTGATGAGGTTCGGGAAGAAGGGCAAGCTCAGCCCTAGGTATATTGGTCCATTTGAGATTCTAGACCGAGTGGGAGGGGTGACTTACAGACTAGCTTTGCCGCCTAGCTTATCAGCCGTGCATCCATTTTTCATGTATCTATGCTTCGGAGATACCACGGCGATCCCACACATGTGTTGGACTTCAGCACTGTCCAATTGGACAATGATCTATCTTACGAAGAGGAGCCGGTGGCCATTCTAGACCGGCAGGTTCGACAGTTGAGGTCGAAGAGTTATCCTTCCGTGCGTGTTCAGTGGAGAGGTCAGCCTCCTGAGGCATCGACCTGGGAGTCCGAGTCTAATATGCGGAGCCGCTACCCACATTTGTTCCCCGACTCAGGTACTTCTTTCTTTTGTCCGTACGAGGACGAACGGTTGTTTTAGAGGTGGAGAATGTGATGACCCAAAGGGTCATCACTTATTTTATTAATTATTTCGAGCTTCTGAGGCCTTAAAAACCTCATTCTATGTTGCCTCGATTTATGTGCACGATCCGAGCATGTGGCCGGAAAGTTTTTGTGATAGAAAATATGAATTTTATGAGAAATTTGGAGAAAAATGATATTAATATTGATATGGTTGACTTCGGTCAACATTTTTGGTAAACGGACCCGGACCCAAGATTGGATGGTCCCGAAAGGTCCGTAGGAAAATATGGGACTTGGACATGCGTCCGGAGTCGAATTCTGAGGCCTAGAGCCCAAGTTATGAATTTTTCTGTGAAATTGTTTTTGATGTAATTGTTAAAGGAAAATGAATTAATTAACCTTGGTATCGGGCTCGTATTTTGGTTCCGACGCCCGGTACAAGTCTTAAATATTATATATGTGCTTTCTGCAAAGTTTGATGACATTTGGATGTCGTTTGATATGTTTTGGACCTTGAGTTCCAAGTTTGAAAGTTTTGAAAACCAAAAGTATGAAAATCATGAACTTGAGGCTTGATTTGATGAAAGCGATGTGATATTGGCGATGTGATCGCACGAACAAGTTCGTAATGTGTTTTTGATGTTGTGTACATGTTTGGTTTGGAGCCCGGGGGGCTCGGTAAAGATTTGGTAGGCCTTTGGATCAATTTCTGAATTTTTGCACTGCTGGTTTTTCACCCAGCTGTTGTCTTCGCAATTGCGAAGATTTTCTCGCAATTGCGAAGATTTTCTCGCAATTGCGAGAGGTCCCAGGCTGGCCCTGGTTCGCAAATGCGAACCATACTTCGCAAATGCGAAGTGGGCAGGGTTGGGCATAGGTTCGCAAATGCGAACAATATTTCGCAATTGCGAAGTTGACAGTGATCAACCCAAGTTCGCAAATGTGAACTTATGGTCGCAATTGCGACAACCCCAGTGATCCAGCCATGTTCGCAAATGCGAACACATGTTCGCAAATGCGAACATCCCAGCAATTGCCTTGACTTCGCAAATACGAACAAAAGTTCGCAAATGCGAACTTCCCATCCTTAGCTTATTTTTCAAACTCCAGAAATTGGTCGGGGTTCGCAATTGCGAACCCATGTTCGCAAATGCGAACACAGAGACCTATAAATCACGATTTCTAGCTTCATTTTTCACATTTCACAACCCAAAAACATCCATTGGCGATTTTTCACGAACTCCCTCTTCTTCAAAGCAATTGTAAATCACTTTTTACTTAATTCTTTCAATTCCTAACAACATTAAACATGTTTTTCAATAGAAATCAAAGGTTTTCATGGTACAATTTCTTATTTTTGGTAGAATATATGGTTTTTCATGAATTGGGTAATTGGACCTCGAATTGAGGTCCGATTTTGAAACAAATCATATACTTGAACTCGTGGAGGGATGGGTAACCGGATTTTGGTCCGAACCCCGAGTTCCGACCATGTGGGCCCAGCGTCGAAATTCACTATTCCAGGCAGAATGTTGTAAAAGTTGAAATTGGCCTTATGAATTAGTTTGTTGAGTAGTATTGATGATATTAAATCAATTGTGTATAGATACGATTGGATTGGAGCCAAATTTGAAAGGAAAAGGCATTGCCACGGATTGAATTATTCGTAAACATTCAAGGTAAGTGTTTGTTCTATCCGAGCTTAAGGGAATAGGATTATGTGCTATGTATTATGTGATCGAGTGTGGTGTATGGGCTGTGGTGACGAGCATCCATACACTGGCGTCTAGCATGACCGTGAGTCGTTGTTAATACTTGTTGTGAGACATATTTGAAGATAAATTGTTGAACCCTTGCCGGCTTGTAGAATTGTTATTGTTCTCCTTGTCGGGACTTGTTGTGAAGTGAGATATTGATTGCCCTTGCCGGGACGGTTCATGATTTACTGTTTCATTCTTTGCCCTTAACTGTGATTGTTATTTGGGTGAGGAAGAGTGATAATGCACGAAGGGTGATGCTGTGCCTTGATTTATTATTTATGCACGAAGGTTAATGTCGTGCCTTGTTATTGATTATGCACGAAGGTTAATGCCGTGCCATGTTTTATTGATTATGCACGAAGGTTAATGCCGTGTCATGTTGTTGATTATGCACGAAGGATCATGCCGTGCCTTGTTTTATTGATTATGCACGAAGGTTAATGCCGTGCCATGTTGTTGATTATGCACGAAGGATCATGCCGTGCCTTGTTATTGAACCATGTACGAAGGATCATGCCGTGCCTTGTTATTGAACCATGTACGAAGGATCATGCCGTACCATGGATGTGAGGATGAGAGTAAAAGCACGAAGGGTGATGCCGTGCACTTTATTTGCATATTTGGTGAGGATGAGAGTAAAAGCACGAAGGGTGATGCCGTGCAACTACATGCCATTCCTTGACTTGATATTACTTGGTTTTCCATTATACTTTGTTTTTTTTTCTTGTGGACTTATTAACTGTTGTTAATTGTTGAGTTCATTTGAGATATTCCTTATTGCGCTATTACTTTGTTATTTCTCGTTATTTTGTGGTATACATATATATGGAACCGCACAAGTTTATGTGGGTGTCTGGTCCTAGGCTTGTCACTACTTCGCCGGGATAGGCCAGGCACTTACCAGCACATGGGGTCGGTTGTGCTGATACTGCACTTTTGTGCATTTTTGCACAGGTCCAGGTTTCGATCAGGAGCAACAATAGTAGATCTTTTGCGTGGGAGTTGATCATATTTGAGACCGAGGTAGCTTGCAGACGTCCGCAGGCCCGGCGTCTCTTCCTTTACTTATGTTACTAGCTGTAGTCTCTTTGTTCCGAGACGAACATATTATGTTATATTTCTTTCAGACTTTTATGTGTAGTATTCAGTAATAGTTCGTGAGTTGGTGACTCCACGTCTTGGGTAGCGGATTTTTGTATCAGTTACCTTGAAACTACTTATTTCAATTTTATAAAGTCTTCCGCACTTGTTTAATTAAGATTATGATTTTAGTTGTTAATTTGAGTATGAAGTATTGTTAAACAGGATAGTGTGAATAAATAGGCTTGCCTAGCTACCACGAATAGGCGCCATCACGATTCCGATGCTGGGGAAAAAAATCCGGGTCGTGACAAATTCAAATGATTTAGATCAAATTATAATAGACCGGATTATAATGATACACATGCACATTAAAGCCAACCTATGAACATGAACATGAATGTGAGGGTTTTGCACTTCTGATTAAAAAATTTCGACATAAATTTAGACCCAAAACTCCATCAAATTCCTTTAATAGAAAAAAACCTGGGCTTAAGAATGTGCCCAAATTTGAACAAGGATCACTTCCAATAAAGGCAAGATCCTTAGCTCAAATTTGCTGCTCCATTCACAAGCCCACCATTTTATTTCACTTTTACAATAGAAAAATGAGCAAATTGCAATATGTAAAATGCTTGAAACTAAAGATACAAGGATGACTGAATCTTAAATTTACATGTTTCCCAAGCTTAAAACTAATAAGCACAAGACTAAGGCTATGAAAAATTAACCATTAAAGGTATATATTAGGATCTAACTAAGAAACCTCTTAAAATCAGTTCACCACAATAATAATACTCTCATAAACAAATATGTGAACCTACAGTTATTTCCATGCCTCTACAATATTCACATCTTAAAAAATCAAATTAAGATAGCAAGACCTTGGAAACCATTCAAAGGAATCAATACTACTATAGGCTAAACTTTTGGTGACTTCCTTAATAATTCTCAACTTATTTCTACCCCTCACTCACATGGATTGCAGAATTATCATGCCTACCAAAGCTAAACAAACCAAACTAGATATAAATATACCATAAAATCAACAGTTCACATTTAATTATAATATGAAGATCTAGCTAGCTGGATTGTCACATTATGATGAAACGAAATTGAGCAATCAAACAAATATATTCGTAAACGAATCAACACAAAGAAAAAGAAAAAATAGGGCGCCATTTCTTCAACAAATCAGTTGTACATGGGCTGATTCAGTTCATCACACATCATGTGAATTTATGAAATACCTGGAAATAAGAGTAAAGAGGAGTAAGGCGCAGCAATAGCAACAACAGGATTCAACAGTAAGATAAATCAAAGTAAACCAGATTTTAGCCAAATTCAATCTAGTAAAAGGACTAAATGATACTTAGTAATCAAAATACAATCTGAACTTGAACCAAACACTTGAAAACCAACCGATTCATCATTTTAACCTATGATTATTCAGGAAATTGTTTTAGAAAATGAAAATCCTCCAAGTATCAGAAAATTTAATGGAACAGTAGAACCTATAGTATTTATGGATTTTTCTCTTTTCCAGTTCTTTCCAACTCTCAGATATTGACTGAATTTTTAGTGTATGTGTCTGTTATTTCAGAATGTTTTATTAATGGATTTTTATGGTATTTACAGTGTCCCCAAATGAATCAGAATCCCGGCCTATTTATAAAAACTCAAATTAGTGCACTTACCACTACCAGTTATACTTTTTACTTCTTTAATTAGCCACTAGTTAGTGTTATTATTTTAATCTCATTAGTGTTAGTTTTACCCTACCAATATAGAAGTTTCTCCATTGACTGACCATTTTTAAACTTATACTAATCAATCCTTATCAACACAATTAAACAAAAATTAACCAATTTCAAACTACCCTTTAATTTGACTGCCTAAGTGATTTAAACAAAATACAATTTAAACAAACATATATCCTTATCACTCGAAAGACATCCACACAATAGTCTGAAGAACAAACAACGAATCAGAAGTAGTTTATACCGGAGGATTGGTCGAATTTCTACTGAAACTGGCCAGAAAAAAGGCGAGAAAAGACGAGTAATCAAAATAACACTAAAATAGAAACATAAAAAGGAAAACGAACACTCACCGGTCAGTAGCAATTGAAAACATTCCAATCTTCAACTTTTTTACCAAATTTTGACTTTAGCGTGTGTTCTTATGAAGAACAGATGGATAAAGTCAAAACTAGCTTAAATCGTTAATGAATCTGGACTTTGAGATTTTAGGTTTAGAACTTAGATTCAAAATTTGACACGCTCTCGTTAGATTCGAGGGTAACTAGTTTGGGATTGGGTAATATGGTCTCTTAGTGGTCTTGGGGTGCTGGTTTGGGGTCGGTTGGAGATGGCACCGCCACAGGAGAATTTTATGGTGGCGCTAAGGTTCCTAGCTTTAAATCGATATTCGACAGGTTTCAGGGTGATTCAAGGGAAGGTGTCTCGATATTTGGAATGAGGAGGTTGAGGCGAGGCTAGGATATTAAGGTGGAGGCCATTAGGCCACCGAAACCGCTGTGAGACGATTTCCGGTAGAGAAATAGGGCGGCATTATATTTCATCTCTGGAGATTATAGGCGAAGGAAGGGGGATTTGTCTTGGGGTAGGGTAGTGTTAGGATATTTATATGGGAGGGGTGAGTGAATCCAAGCCGTTAGATCTGATGAGATCATCGGTTTGGATTACTTCGCTTATATAAAATGGGGTTGGTTGGACTTAGTAGGGGACTGGGTTGGTTGAAGGAAAATGGGTCGGGACATATTTGGTTTATGATGGTGTCTCTGGACCGTTAGATGGGGGCTAAATGGAGGACTGGGACCGATTTACATTGAATTGACGTAGTTCTATCACAATACTATGTCATTTCGTATGTCTTTGAGACTTGAAAATTTGGACCGGGTAAGGGATTGTTTTGGGCATGGACTGGGGTGTGGGAAGTTTGGGCTTGAGATTTTATTTGAAAACCGGTCCAACCCTGATTTCTTTTCTCTTTTTTTATTAATTTTCTTTTACTTTCTTCCTAAGTTAATTTCAACATTTAAACCAAAATTCCTAGATTAATTTGTAAAACCAAATCATAAAGATACTAATTAACTCTAAATAATGATTAATGCAAATAATTAAATACCAAATCACACAATTGAACACTAAAATGTGAAGTGTGTTATTTTTTGTGATTTTTTCATTTCTATAAAACAAACACTTACTTAATTTGTCCTAGTTATAAAATTTGATATCCAAGGCAAATGCGACTTATTTTTTCCTTTAATTTAAACAAAATAAACACACACACGCAAATGCGATTATCGACGGAAAATACCACAAAATTCCATAAAGTTACAAACGAAGAAAAATTATTTTATTTTGAATTTTCTAGGAATAATTCATGTAGGGCAAAAATCATGTTCTCACAACTTATTGTTACGTGAAGGAAAATTAAATTTAATCAGATGAACACGTATAAAATGAACATATATGATCAACTATTATATATACACCACTATTAGATTCAGAGTTAAATTCAATATTTAAATTTAATAGGTTTAGTATGTAGTAAACTCATTATATTGTTCAAATTATGATTTTTTTTAATTAAAATCTTAATAGGTCCTTACGTATATAACTATATAGTATATTCTTAAACTCTACACTAAGAATCAGAGTTCTTACGTATATTTTAATAGATACTATACTTTGTATCGAAAATTATAAATTGAAAAGAACTTATAAACTCTAGGCAACATCTACCTCTGCGATTTATCAATTGATTATTAAATGGACTCATGGCCATCCATTCTATGCAGTGGAAGGCTGGATGTTACGATATTTATTTATCTATTTTTTTCTTGGCTTAACGCAATAAGATAAGATGTTGTCAAGTAATTTTGGTAACGAAGTTTCAAAACCCTAAATTGGATTTTCACGTGGAAATTGTAACATGTAAAAGTGAAATGCTATCTTTTTTATGTTAATTTTCCCCCAAATGACCTCAACTACGGGTGAAGGTAGAAATTCTGATATGGCTTCGGTCGAACTAAATAACTTTTGTCTAAATGTATTTGTGTTAAAAAAATTGTTATATATGTGCTCATTAGATGAATAATTCAAATTGTTAGTCCTTGAAATAATCCTTTTGTATTGGTGAATATTCGATCATTCGGCGAATAGGGGGTTAGCCCCATCACGACCACCCTGTGATAAATAGTCAACACCGTTGACTTCTAATTTATGATAGTTGTCCCTAAAATAAATGAAGGGACATCACCATAACCAAACCCTGGGCCCACTCATGATGGGCAAGAAGAGCTTGAGACTATAAATACTAAAAAGAGAACCTCTCAAGGGGGGGCTTCTTCTTTGACACAACTCTGGTTGCACAAGAGACAAAAAAGCTATACTACACAAGTGGAGCAATAAATAAGATCAATGTAAGACCCTGAACCTCTTCAAGGAGAGGCAAAGTCAATGTAGGATCCTGAACCTCTTTAAGGAGAGGCAAGTCAAACTACTTCGACGAAGAATTCTGAATATCCTAGAGATAGGAATTAATACTCATCAAGGGGAGCAATAAACAAGATCAATGTAAGATCTTGAATCTCTTCAAGGAGAAGCATGTCAAGTTATGTTGATGAATAAAATCCCGCTTACATTGTCCCATAAAAAAGGGCATTTGGCGGTAATTATAAAGTGACAATAAGTCAATTGCCGCTAATATATTCTATAAGCTAAAATATTTGCAGCAAATGACCATTGGGCCACTAATAAATAACCTTTTACCTGAAATTAAAATAAATTGCCATTAAAATCAATTAATCGACTAACCGTACCGAGTTTTTTTAAACTTTCCCTCCCTGCCAAATAAACCGTTCCCTCAAAATTATTTTGCACAAACAATAATCAATCGATTCCCTCCAGTTAGCACAAAAAATAATCGATCGATTCCCTTTAATAAAAAAAAGGAAAACCTATTCTGAACATGATACGATTTTCCTTCAACGAATAGGATAGTAATCTCACATATCGATTGTCCTTCATCGAACATGATACAATTTACAGAGTCTACGTATAGGTCTGGCAAGTTTTATCATTTCATTGAACGAGATAACTGTTGTTCTTCCCCAGCTAGAATTGCAAAATTATCGGCCAGATTAACAGAATCGAAGGTCTCCGGCCGACTTCTTCCCCAGGTAACTGCTCTTCTTTCCTAGGTATTTTTGTTTTTTTACCCAGCACACACCATTAACAGTGGTGTTATGATTGTGCTGCTCGATTATACTCTCTCGTCATTGTTAGTATTCTCTATTTTATACAGTGTTTTCTTCATATGCGAGTTGCGATTTGAGTTGATTTTGGGTTGATGCTACTCGAATATGCTCAATCGTCAATATCAAAGTATAGCTTTTTCGTGTTTGCTAAGTTGTTTGTGATATCTCCTTGCTTGCTGTTAGATTGATAGTTGATTGATTGAATTGATTCTTCCCTTGTTACTCTATTGTTTTTTGTTCGTTACTGCATTTTTGTATTTGGACTCGAAAACTTCCTGTATATTTCTTTCAGCTTACTTTCTGCAGCACCCAAGTGATAGCCAACCAAATGCTTTGCACATTCTCTGTTACACAGAAAGCTAAGTCAATGAGACTATAATGAAAACTAAAACGAGTTTTAGAGGAAAACTACCTGAATTGATCTTCTGAGTTGATAGTATGGTGCTGCAGAGTTTGAGTTCATAATAGAGTTTGTTCCAGTGAATGTCAGAGCTGGAATAATTATCCGGAGAACCTTATGCTGCACAAGTATGTGTATTGTGTTTTAGTACCTATGAAGTGTGAACTAATATTATGAGTTGCTAGTATGGTGCTGCAGAGTTTGAGTCCATTATTGATTTTGTTCGGAAGACATTCGGTGGTGTTTCTAGAGACATTCATAGATTAAGATAATTTCTCTGCAGGTGTTATTAGCTCCCAAAAATTTATAACTGATTAAGACATATCTCGAAATGTAGTTACTGTTGCATATATCCAAACATAATTCAGGAACCGAAATGTAGGTAAAATTTATTAAGAGATATCTTGAATGTTTACTTGAACTGAAATGCAGGTAAACTATATTCCTTCTGATGGTTAGACAATGTTTTAACTTAAGTTGGAATGACCTGGGCTGTCACGACCCATTTTGCCTAAATAGGTCATGATGGCGCCTAACACCAAAGTTAGGCCAGCCAACTGCGGAATTATGAACCAAACGAGACGTACTAATGTTTTTCAAGTGAATAAAGAAAACTAAAAAGATCATAAAGTACTGATATAGTCATACAAACCCCAAAAATGAATATTCTCTACAATGTCTGCCAGAACCCGGTGTCACAAGCTACGAGCGACCAGTAGAGTATACACAAAAATATACAAAACACTATCCTATTGTCTGAATCAGAATAGACAACAAAATATAGGAAAGGGCTCATTCGGGTACGAACCGGAATGAGAAAGAAGGCAGCTCACCGTAGAAGTCCCAGAAAGCGCTCACTGATACGCGCCCGAGTGATGTCCGGATCCACCTGCCTCAAACCCTGCACATTTAAGTACAAAAGTGTAGTATAATCTCGAAGAAGTAGAGACGAGAGGTCGACTCGATACTTACTAAGGTCAATTAATATATATACATATATAAATGTGCATATGGCATGATCAAACATGGAATTTTGCAAGTAATGGCAGGTTATAGCATGTAGTATAAGTCAACAATATTACAACATCAAGTTTATAGTTTATCAAGTGAGATAATGGCAAAACGAAGCATATATAAGCTTTCCCACAATTAATATACGCATATAATACCGAGGTGAAGGCCCGAACTAGAAGAAATAAATGTGTATTTGCCAAGAGTCGACAGCGCGCCTATAGATGTATCTATTCATACCGAGGTGATCGGCCAGATCCACAAATAAGAATAAAATATCAAGTCCACATACATGACACATAAATGGTCAAAATACCAAATCAAACGTAATTAACCATAGAAATAAGCGCATATCCTCCTTTTTAAGTCTCTAGTGAATATTAGGTGTTCATGACAATAATTTAACATAGGGGATATAATAATAGGCATGATATAGGTCCTAAGATACCCGGACATCTAGAATAGTAGTAGATACGCACGGGCTGTCGTCAAATAACGTGTGCATAGTCACCGCATTTAGCAAATAGTACTCAACATAAAATCTAAGGGAAAAATTCCCTCTTACAAGGTTAGAGAGGAGACTCACCTCACTCTGAAGCGCTCTTTCAATCATAAGACTAGGCCCCAAGCTCAATTCGAAGCCAGAAAAGCACCAACTAGTTTAAATAAGGCAAGAACTAATCAGTAAATGCTCACAAGGTTGAATTCTAGCTAATTAAGTGATTTCCCAACCATTCCCACAACTTTACTAAATTCCGACCCCGGGACCACGTGCCCAAATTCTGAGATTTTTCGAAAAAATTATTCTCTATAACCTAAGGATTTTTAATATGTAGATTTTAGTTTATTACATAACAAATTAGGTGGTTAAATCAAAATTTTACCAAAACCCTAATACTAATCCTAACCCTTGATTTTATTTGATATTTTTGTGTTAAATCCACCTAATGTTCATGTATTTAAGCTAGGAGTGTGTGGACTTACCTTGTGATACTTGGAATAAATGTTCTCTTTGGAATCTTCAAAATCGCCCAAGTGTAGAGAAAATGGGAGATAAATGCACTTGAACCCGTATTAAATGAGCTCACTGCCCCTATGATTTTCGCTTTTTCGGTCATGGTCGCTTCTCCGGTCCCGCACATGCAGAAAATCGACCGCATTTGCGGCTTTGGGCAAGGGATGGTTTACCACTTCTGCGATCTGAGGGTCACATAAGCGAAACCACTTATGCAGTTTCTGGGCCGCTTATGCGGTTTTTTCCCCTAGGCCGCCTAACCGTTTTTGGGATAAATGGGCCGTTTCTACGGTCCAAGAGCTGCAAAAGCGGTTTTGACAGAAGCAGTAGATGTTGTTCCCCTTTAATTTCCAACTTCACTCAAACCTCGACCATTTGACGCTCGGGGCTCCCGAGTCCATACCGACAAGTCTAAAATCACGAGGTGGACCAAGTTGAACCATCGGAACACCCAAAACATTATTAAATCAAGGAATCAGACCCCAAAACCAATTGACCCAATTTAATGAAACTTCAAGTTCTTAATTTCCTATCAATGGGTAAAAATGCCCTTAAACTACTCGGATTGACACCAAATTTTGCGGGTATGTCTTATATGATATTTCGGATTTGTACCAAGTTTCAGAAACAAAATTCGGACCCGATACCTATGAGAAAAACAATTTCCAAGTTTATTTAAATCTTTCAAACTTAAACTTAACAATTTTTACATAAAATTCCATTACTCGGGCTAGGGACCTCGAAATTCCATTCCGGGCATACACCCAGGTCCCATACTTTCCCACAGACCCTCAGAAATTGCCGGATCGCAATTCCGAGTCCACTTTACCAAAATGTTGACCGAAGTCAAACTTGGAATTTTTAAAGAGACTTAAAGAAGTAACTAGGCTTATTCTTGCTTGAAATTCATCTAACCTCTGAACCACCCGCCCCCGCAAGTCATAATTTAGCTAACGCTAATTCAGAAAGTATTATTTAAGGGGAACGAGGTTCAAAAAAGTAAAACAACCAGTCTGGTCGTTACATTTTCCACCTCTTAAACAAACGTTCATCCACAAACATATATAGAAAACTACCTGGACTGCTGAATAAGTGGGGATATCGGCTCCATATGTCCCCCTCGGACTCCTAGGTCTCCTTCTCGACCGGTTGGCCCCTCCACTGGACTCTCACTGCAGAAACCCTCTTGGACCTCAGCTGGCGGTCCTTCCTATCAACAATGGCAACTGGCTCCTCTTCATAACCCAAACTCTCATCTAACCGAAATGTACTGAAATCCAAAATATGCGATAAGTCGGTATGGTATTTCCGCAGCATCGATACATGGAAGACAGGACGGACTCCTGATAAACTGGAAGGTAATGCAAGCTCATAGGCAACCTCTACAACTTACCTCAACACGTCAAAGGGGCCAATAAACCTTGGGCTTAACAAGCCCTTCTTCTCGAATCTCATAATGCCCTTCATGGGAGAAACCTTCAGGAGGACATTCTCACCAACCGCAAATTATACATCACGCGCCTTCTAACCCGTGTAGCTCTTCTGCATGGACTGCGCTATGTGGAGCCTCTCCTGAATCAACTTTACCTTATCCAAGACATCCTGGATCAAATCTGTACCAAGCAACTTAGCCTCACCAGGCTCAAACTATCTGATAGGAGAACGACAACGCCGACTATACAATGCCTCATACGGGGCCATCTCTATGCTGGACTAATAACTGTTGTTATATGAAAACTCTTCAAAGGGTAAGAACTGATCCCACTGCCCTCTAAAGTCGATCACACATGCTCTAAGCATATCCTCTAAAATCTGAACTATCCGCTCCGACTACCCGTCGATCTGAGATGAAATGTCGTGCTAAGCTCCATGCGGGTCCCCAACTCACTCAGGACAACTCTCCAGAAATGGGAAGTGAACTGCGGGCCCATGTCTAATATGATTGAGACTGGTACATCGTGCAATCTCACTATCTCCTGAATGTAAATCTGAGCATACCTATGGACCGTATAGGTAGTCGCCACTGGAATGAAATGGCACACTTGGTCAATCTATCAATAATAACCCACACCGAATCAACCTTTCGCTGAGTCCGCGAAAACCCAACCACGAAATCCATAGTGATGCGCTCCCAGTTCCATTCCACAATAGGCATCCGCTGAAATAGGCCACATGACCTCTGGTGCTCATGCTTGACCTGCTAGCAATTCAAACATCTAGCTGAATACTCCACAATGTCCTTCTTCATCCTTCGCCACCGATAATGCTGCTTCTCAAGTCACGGTACATCTTTGCAGCACCTGGATGAATGGAGCACCTCGAACTGTGGGCCTCATCTAGAATCCTCGCCCTTAAGCCATCAACATTAGGAACACATACTCGGCCTTGAAGCCATAACACACCATCTTTACCAATAGAGACCTCCTTGTCCCCTCTCTATAGTACTGTCTCCTTGAGATCTGCCAAATATGGATCGTCGAGCTGGCCGGCCTTAATCTCCCCCAACAATAAAGACTGAGCAACCACACAGGCTAGGATCCAACTGGGCTCTGAAATATCCAACCTTACAAGTATGTTAGCTAAGGACTGAAAGTCCAAAGTTAATGGTCTCATCTCCACAGGAATGAATACCGAACTACCTATGCTCTCCGTCTTCCTGCTCAAGGTATCTGCAACCACGTTCGCCTTGCCTAGATGATAAAGAATGGCCATGTCATAATATTTCAGAAACTCAAGCCACCTGCACTGCCTCAAATTAAGGTCCCTCTGCTTGAACAAATGATGCAGTCTCTGATGATCTTTATAAACCTCACATGACACCCCATATAAATAATGCCTCCATATCTTAAGAGCATGAACAATCGCCGCCAACTCTAGATCGTGCATTGAGTAATTGTTCTCATGAACCTTCAGTTGATGAGAGGCATACGCAATAACTCGCCCCTCCTGCTTAAATACACATCCCAAGCCAACCCGAGAAGCGTCAAAATATACTATATACATCCCTGAACCGGAAGGCAATACAAGAACTGGTGCCGTTGTCAAAGTTGTCTTAAGCTTCTGAAAGCTCTCCTCACAATCATCAGACCAACCGAATGGGGCCCCCTTTTGGGTCAATCTGGTCAGAGGTGATGCAATGGATGATAAGCCCTGCACAAATCACCGATAATAGCATGCTAACCCCAGAAAGCTCTTGATCTCAGTCACTAAAGTAGGACGTGGCCAACTCTGAACTGACTAAATCTTCTTCGGATCCACCTTATTACCCTCTCCTGAAACTATATGCCCCAAGAATGCCACTGAATCTAGCGAAAACTCACACTTGGAGAACTTAGCATAAATCCTCTACTCTCGCAAGGTCTAAAGCACTACCTTCAAATGATGCTCGTGCTCCCCCAGGATACGTGAGTATATTAAGATGTCATCAATGAAGACAATGACAAATGAATCAATAAAGGGCTTGGACACTCTGTTCATCAGATCCATAAACAGTGCAGGAGTATTAGTCAAGCCAAATGACAACACTAGAAACTCATAGTGGCCATATCTTGTCCTGAATGAAGTCTTTGGAATATCTGAATCCCGAATCTTCAGCTGATGATACCCTAACCTTAGGTCAATCTTAGAGAATACTCTAGCACCCTACAACTGATCGAACAAATCATCAATACGGGGAAATAGATACTTGTTCTTGATGGTGACCTTGTTCAATTGGCGGTAATCAATGCACATCCGCATAGTCCCATCTTTCTTCTTAACGAACAACACTGGTGCACCCCATGGCGATACACTAGGCCTGACAAAACCCTTTGCTAACAGCTCCTCTAACTGCTCCTTTGGTTCCTCAGGAGCCATAAGGTATGGTGGAATAGATATAGGCTGAGTGTTTGGGGCCAAGTCGATACAGAAATCAATATCACAATCCGTAGGCATGCCAAGAAGATTAGAAGGAAAAACATCGGTGAACTCTCGGACTAATAGCACTGAACCAATCATTGGAGACTCTGAAAGAGGTGTATCAAACATAAGCTAAGTAGTAAAAACACCCCTTCTCAACCACGCATTAAGCCCCTTTACTCTAGTCTTGACAACCCCGACATTACTAAAGAGACAATCTTGGCATAGCAATCTAGAACGACATGTTATGGGGATAACCAATCCATGCCCAGGATGACCTCAAAGTCGATCATATCGAGCAACAGGAGATCTTCCCTAGTCTCAAAACCACAGAAAGTAACCACACAAGACGGTAGACCCGGTTCACAACCACAGAATCGCCCACATGAATGGACACATGAGCAGGAATACCCAATGGCTCAGGAGAAGTTGCTAGGAAACGAGCAAACAGAGATGATACATATGAATAAGTGGACCCTGGATCAAATAATACTGATGCATATATAGCACTAACAGAAATAATACCTGTGATGACAGAATCTGAGGCTAATGCTTCCAGCCTAGCCAAGAGAGCGTGAAAGTAGCTGGAGCACCGGCTGTCTGGCCTCCTCCTAACTAAGGAGTAGCTGGCTGACCTCTCCCTGTCTAGCCTCCACCACTGGATCGACCTCTACCACTATGCCCTTCACCTCTAGATGACAAAGCCGCTGGTGCTGGAGTCGTGGGCTACTGCCCCTGCTTTTTGCCTTGTGGCTAAGACTTGGGCAATATCTTTACATGTAGCCTAGATCTCTACACTCAAAACAACATGGTGTGGTGGCCTGCTGTCCTGATGACTATCCCTGATGGCTCATAGATCCTATGGGAGGAGCCTGGATAGCTGGTGAACGATATGAAGTCTCTGGCCTAGCACTGAAGTAGGGACCAGAAGAACCCCGAGGACCTGAATACTTACTAGTAGAACCCTGAATAGCTGGCGGGTAGTAGTAACTCTCTGACATGGCACTGAAATAGGGGCGTTCTGGAGCACCCTGAGCGGGAGGTGGTGGTGCTGAAGATGGGGGCCTACTGGGCTGGCCCCTCCCAAACTGACCTTTGCCCCTAGCTGGGCCACCTAGGAACTCTCCAGGGAATCCGGTTCTCTTGTCCTGCTGTATCTGCTCCCTACCCCTCTGATGATAACCCTCAATCCATCGAGCAATCTCGACCATAAGCTAATATTCTATACCCATCTCTACCTCTCGAGCCATCCTCGATTGAATACTAGGTTGTAATCCGGCGACAAACCTATGCACTCTCTCTGCATCTATCGGAAGTATCATGAGTACATGGCTAGCTAACTCAGAAAACCACGCCTCGTAGTCAGTCACAGACACCTGACCCTGCTCAAGGTGCTCAAACGGGTACCGCAGCTCTTCCCTCTTAGAGGGCGGAATATACATGTCCAGAAACAACTGCACAAACTGACCCCAAGTAATGGGAGGTGAACCGGCGGGCCTGCCAAGAATATAAGACTACCACCATCTACGAGCCCTGCCCTTAACCTGAAAAGTAGTGAAGTCAACTCCATGAGACTCCAATATCCTCATAGCATGCAGTCTTTCCCTTCACTTGTAAATGAAATCCTGAGCGTCCTCATGACGCTCGCCTCCAAAGACTAGGGGTGAAGTTTGGTCCATCTGTCGAGCACATTCTGCAGATCGTACTCCACAACTGTCCTAGGCTGGGGTACAACTGCAGCAACTGGCTGAACACCCTCTGCGGGTTGGGCACCTGGAGTTTGATATACTGTTGCTGCATGAACTAGAGCTTGAGCAGTAGGGGTCTATGCTCCCCCTCCTGCCTGAGAAGCTGCTGGAAATAAACCAGCCTGAGTCATGGTGTCCATGAACCGAAGCATACGGCCTATGAACTTCTGAAATCCCGGCGCAGTCATGAAATCCATCTGAGTAGGCACAGCTACAGGCGTCTCGCCCTGCTCCTCCATAGTGGGATCCTCTACAAGGTCGGCTGGTGGTGCAACTGGAATAGCTCTGGGACGGCCTCGTCCCCAACCACGGGATGGTGTATTTATCTTCGAGGGGCTACTATCTGAATCAAAATAGACAAAAATTCATAACTACAGTAAAGGTATCTTTTCGCTGCGGACCGACATGAGAAAGAAGACAGCTCACCATAGAAGTCCCAAAAAGCGCTCACTGATAGGCACCCGAGTGATGTCCGGATCTACCTGCTTCAAACCCTATACATTTGATTACAGAAGTGTAGCATGAAGAAATAAATAATGTGTAATCAGTAAGTATGCCGTCTAATCTCGAAGAAGTAGAGACGAGAGGTCGACTCGATATTTACTAAGGTCAATATATATATATATATATATATATATATATATATATATATATATATATATATACACATATACATAGATACATAAATGAGAATATGGCATGATCAAACATGGAATTTTGCAAGTAATGGCAGTTTATAGCATGTCGTATATAAGAATATTACAATATCATGTTTATAGTTTATCAAGTGAGATAATGGCAAAATGAAGCATATAAAAGCTTTCCCACAATTAACATAGATACATAATACAGAGGAGACGGCTTGAACCAACATAAATAAATGTGCACTTGCCAAGGGTCGACAGTGCACCTATAGATACATCTATTCATACCAAGGCGATCAACCCGATCCACAAATAAGAACAAAATATCAAGTCCACCTACATGACACATAAATGGTCAAAATACCAAATCAAACATAATTAACCATAGAAATAAGCTCATATCCTCCTTCTTAAGTCTCTAGTGCATACTAGGTTTCATGACAACAATTTAACATATGGATATAATTACTAGGAATGATGTAGGTCCTAAGCTACCCGGATATCTAGCATAGTAGTAGCTACGCACGGGCTCTCGTCACATATAGCATGCATATTCCCCGCATTTAGAAATAAGTACTCAACACAAAACCTAAGGGGACAATTCCCTCTTACAAGGTTATAAAGGAGACTCACCTCGCTCTGAAGCGCCCTTTCCATCACAAGACTAGGCCCCAAGCTCAATTCGAAGCCGGACAAGTACCAACTAGTTTAAATAAGGCAAAAATTAATCAATAAATACTCACAAGTTTGAATTCTAGCTAATTAAGTGATTCCAAACCTTTCTCGCAAGTTTACTAAATTCTGACCCCGGGCCCACTTGCCTGAATTCTGAGATTTTTCTAACAAATTATTCTCTATAGCCTAAGGATTTCTAATATGTAGATTTTAGTTGATTACATAACTAATTAGGTGGTTAAATCATAATTTTACCAAAACCCTAGGTCTAGTCCTAACCCTTGATTTTATTTGATATTTTTGTGTAAATCTACCTAATGTTCATGTATTTAAGCTAAGAGTGTGTGGGGATTACTTACCTTGTGATTACTAGGAATAAATGTTCTCTTTGGAATCTTCAAAATTGCCCAAGTGTAGAGAAAATGGGAGATAAATGCACTTAAGCCCGTATGAAATGAGCTCACTGCCCCTGTAATTTTCGCTTTTGCGGTTTTGGGACCGCTTCTGTGGTCCCGCACATGTGGAAATTTGATCGCATTTGCGGTTTTGGGAAAGGGATGGTTGACCGCTTATGCGGTCTGGGGGCCGCATAAGCGGAATCACTTATGCGGTTTCTATGCAGCTTATGCGATTTTTCCCCTTGGGCCGCCTGACCGCTTTTGCGATAAATAGGCCGCTTCTGCGGCCTCCTCTTTTGTGGTCCAAGAGCCGCATAAGCGATTTTGACAGAAGCAGCACATGTTGTTCCCCTTCAATTTCCAACTTCGCTCAAACCTCGACCATTTGACGCTCGGGGCTCCCGAGCCCCGCTCAAACATACCGACAAGTCTGAAATCACGAGGCGGACCTAGTTGAACCCTCGAAACACCCAAAACATTATTAAATCATGGAATCAGGCTCCAAAACCAATTGAACCAATTTAATGAACTTCAAGTTCTTAATTTCCTATCAACGAGTCCAAAATGGCCTTAAACTATTCAGGTTGACACTACATTGTGCGGGTAGGTGTTATAAGATATTTCGGACTTGTATCAAGTTTCATAATTGAAATCTGAACCCGATACCTATGAAAACAACAATTTCTTAGTTCATTTAAATCTTTGAAACTTAAACTTAACAATTTTTACATAAAATTCCATTACTCGAGCTAGGGACCTTTTGAATTCGATTCCGGGCATACGCCCATGTCCTATATTTTCCCACGGACCCTCAGAAATTGCTGGATCGCAATTCTGGATCCGTTTTCCTAAAATGTTGATTGAAGTCAAACTTGACCTTTTAAAAGAGACTTAAAGAAGCAGTTAGGCTTATTCTTACCCGAAATTCTTCTAACCTCCTAACCAACCTCCCCCGCAAGTCATAATTTATCTAAAACAAATGCGGAAAGTATTATTTGAGGGGAGCAAGGTTCGAAAATGCAAAATGACCAGTCGGGTCGTTACATGTCCTCTTCAGAAACTCATTAATCCTAGTTCTACTACAAGAAAAATCATAAAACCCACACTATACAGCCTGTGAAATAGTGTTCCAAATGTTACTTGCATTTTTTTAATAGGATATGTTACTTGTATTTTTGTCGAGACCTCTTCTCCTCCAACATTTTGGAAACTCTATCATTGAGTTAGGCATTGACCAACTAGTTCCCATGATATTTAGAAAAAGACTGTAGATTTGATTCGTGACCTTGCATGAAAAATAGAAGATTAAAATCCTCTGGTTGTTCCTCGCATAAGAGAATCTACTGCATAAATGGAGACATCTTCTCTAGATAGCCAATGCCTCTGCCTCATTGTTTGTTGTCTCGTGTATTTCCTTCCCTCTTGTATAATGTACATCTCCTTCTTTATCCCACAACACAAAACCTATGGGACTTCTTCTTGATTTTCCTCGATATGTTCCATCTTTATTTACTTTGATCCACCTTATGCTAGGAAACTACCATGTCACCTTTGTCACCTTGAGAGTCAACAAATAGGAGTAGTAAGTTTTGAAAGTTTTAAAATATATGATATATGTTTCTTCTATAAATTATAAGTTTAATAATTCTATTATAGAAAATTTAATAAACCAATATGTGAAAAATATAGAAGAAATTAGAGATAGTTTAACTGTTTGATAAATTTAATTATTTAAGTGATAGTTTTAATAAATTTTTGTTTAATAGTTTTAATTATTAAAATGATATTTTTGAGCCGTGGAATTACCTGCTAATAGGATGGTTATTTTATTTTAACTACATTTTTCATGAATTCCACCTTTTTACTAACGCGTTTTTGGCTCTTTTAGTAATTATAGAAAAGAAAAGACTATCTTGAACGTTATGGACAATCCTACAAATAAAAGATGCATGTATTGTGAAAGAGTTAGTAACGAATATTTGGATGGAGTATAGGATTTTTTAAATCATGCCTTTTCTCAAAAACAAGATGGAGAAAAAATTGCATGTCCTTGTACGGAGTGTGTGCTTATCCATCAATTAAATCGGGCTACAATATATGATCATCTTGTGGTTAATGGTATTATACCATCCTATAATACTTGGTTTTGTCATGGTGAGTCTCTAAAGGGATCAAACAATATTGAAGCAAATAATCACAGTCAGACAACTCAAAGGGGCAATGATATGAGAGGAATGATACATGATGTATTTGCATGTGTTACACAGTTCATGGATACTGTTTTTATTGAATTTGGTGGCATAGAGCATAACTTACAAGAGAATACTGCTCATCCATCTAGATATCAACCGCATCCACAGGTGGATAAGTTTGAACGGCTCATGAAGGAGGCAAATGAAGAACTATATCCAGGATGTAAGAAATTTAGCAAAATGTCCTTTTTTATCCATATGTATCGTACAAAATGCATGTTCAAATGGTCAAATGAATCATTTAATTCTTTGCTTGGACTATTGAAGGATGTGCTTCCCGGAGGAGAAAAATTGCCTCCTCCTTTCTATGAGACCAAAAAGATGAAGGCTTGGGCTTAAAGTATGATAAAATTCATGCTTGTCCCAATGATTGCTTGATTTTTAGGAAAGAGTTTGCTAATAAGAATGTCAATAAATGCAATGTTGTGGAGCTTGTATATGAAAAAATAGTTCTACAAAAATCTCAACCAAGGTCCTAAGGTATTTTCCTTTGAAACCAAGGCTACAAAGACTGTTTATGTCTTCGAAAACTTCTAAAGCAATGCATTGGCATCATGAAGAGCGCTACAAAGATGGAGTTCTACGACATCCTGCAAATTCTGAAGCTTGAAAAAATTTTGATAGTAAATATCCCGAATTTGCTAGAGACTCTCGCAATGTGCGCCTAGGACTGGCTTCTGATATGTTCAATCCATTTGGCACAATACGAACAGTTCATAATACATGGACGGTGATTTTAATGCCATATAATCTTCCTCCATGCATGAGCATGAAAAAAGAGTTCTTCATTATGTCCTTACTTATACTGGACCCAAAGAACCTGGCAATAATATCGATGTATTTTTGCAACCTCTTATAGAAGAGTTAAATGAATTCTAGGATGTTGGGGTAGAAACATACGATGCCTCTACCAAGGAGATATTTTAAATGCGAGCAGCTCTCATGTGGACTATAAATGAATTTCCTGCATATGGTACTCTCTCTGGATGGTGCACTTATGGTCGGTTTGCATGCCCTTCTTGTAACATAAACACTTATATAGAAGGCTGAAACATGGCAGGAAGTTTTGTTCGACGCTTCTTGAAGTCGGGACACAAATATCGGAATGATGTGAAATCATTTAATGGGAATAAAGAAACAAGACCTGCACCTTCTCCAGTATCTAGGTCAATAGTGCTGAATCAAGTTAAAGATATAAAATTTACTCTCGGCCAGTCAAGTGAAGGGGTAAGTGGGATGATGAAAAACTCATGGAAAAAGAGAAGTATTTTTTTTCGATCTTCCTTATTGGAAATTTAACTTGGTGCGCTATAATCTTGATGTGATGCACATAGAAAAGAATATTTGCGATAACTTAATTTATACACTATTGAATCTTGGTAAAAAGTCTAAAGAAAAAGGGGAATATACTACTGAATATGGTGGCTAAACTTACCATTATAGCTTGTGAATTTTAGTCCTAATTTAACATGATTAAGATGTTTATACAGGGATATTGTAACCATAATATTGCTATTAAAGATGATTTTTAGCGGCAATTTAATTGACTTTGCTATCCATTAAAATGGACGCTAAAGGGGAATACTAATACGTTTTTAGAATAGATATTATTTCCAATGTAATTGCCACAAAACAATTATCGCTAAAGGTATTGACTTTTAACAACAAATATTTTGAATTTAGCGGCTATAAAAATGGACGTTAAAGGGGTATTATTAGTCGTTTTTAGAATGTGTTTAGTAGCCATAATAGTTGCCACAAATAATTACCGTTAAAGCATATGAGTTTTAGCGGCAATAAATCATACCCGTTACCATCTATTGGCAGAAATACCGCTAAAGGCTTTACCGACCCCGTCATCACCGGCTAAAGATCAATTGCCGGTAAATGCTATAGCGGCAATTGTTATTGCCGCCAATGCTATTTTTATTGCCACTAAAGGTTCTTTTTGTAGTAGTGTTATTTCTATGTCTCAAGTTTATCTTTTAATGTAGTGATTAATTATGATTGGCTATGATTTACCCTTTGAATTATTTAACTTGATTTGCTTCGAAAGTATTCAATAATTTTTCACCAAATAATTTGGCATAGTCTGTGGGGATTTCCTAGCGAAATTGCATAGTGTGATGACCCGATCTGTCGTCTCATGTGTTTCCATGTTGTTTTCCCCATATTGTATTTCTTTGAGTTCCAATATAAGTATTTGAGTAGATTGGGTTAAATGAAATTGGTTTTAGTTGGAAATGAGGCACTTAGCCTCTTAGAAGGAAGCTTGTTTTGGAAAAGTCAACCGAAAGTTGACTATATAGTTATAGGGCTTGGATGTGAATTCTGGTTATTTGGTTAGCTTTGGGAGATTATTTGTGACTTAAGTGTGCGATAGAAATTAATTTTGGAGGTTCGGTGTAGAATTAGGCTTGAATTGGTAAAGTTAGCATTTTGGCGATATCCGGTTGATAGGTGAGATTTTGATCCAAGGATTGGAATGTAATTCCAAGAGTTATCGTAGCTTTGTTAGGTGATTTTGGATAGGTGTGCAAAATTACAGGTCATTCGGACATCGTTTGGTTGGGTTTTTGATTTTAAAGTGTATTTCGGAAGTTCTTGAAGAACTTAGGCTTCATTTGGTCAAATTTGATGATTTTTATGTTAAGGATAGTGTTTTGATGGTTCGAGCAAGTTTGAATAAGGTAATAGATCATGTTTGTGCTTTTGGTTGAGGTCTCGGGGGCCTCGGGGCGAATTCGGGTGATTAATCAGAGAGTTTTGAAGTTTGTTGCATGTTTAAGGTTGCATGTTCTGGTATTTTCGCACCTACGGTTTTGGGACTGCATGTGTGGTCTCACAGAGGCGGTTGATGGGAGCGCAGAAGTGGAAATGGTGCTCAGGGCAGGTTCCGCATAAGTGGAATCATGGTTGCTGAAATGGGTCTGCAGGAGCGGATACGTTGCCACAGTAGCGGTCTTGGATCTTTTAAGTTGAACCGTAGAAGCGATGGTTTGGGCCCAAAAAGAGGTAACCGTGTGTGCTGTGTTCGAACCGCAGAAGCAGAAATCTCGGCAAAATAATAAGTTAAGTCTTCTTCGCGAATTTTGATAGAGCAAACATTTGGACTTCGGACTAAGGCTAGTTTTGGACGATTTTGAAGAGGGTTTCTAGATTCTTCATAATGTATGGATTCTTGGGCATAGATTACGATATTATTGTGTATAAACGTGGATTAACACAAAAAACCCAAGGAATTAAAGGTTAAAAATGGAGGCTAGGGCTTGAGTTTTTGATATTCCAAATCGGGATTTTGATCGGTTATTTGAGCTCGGATTTGGGAGTTCTTGGTATGTATGGACTCGTGGCGAGATGAGGAATCCAATAATATGAGTTTTGTAATTTTTTTGAAGCGGGCCCGGGGCTCGGGTTTTGTTAGTTTCGGAATTTTTGCTATATTTTGATTGTTTTTGATTGGGTATTGTTCCCTTGGCATATTGTAACATATTCGCTCCAATTTTGGTTAGATTCGACCCACGTAGAGGCTGATTTGAGGGGCAAAGGAGTCGCGAGATTGAGATTTTGTCGGTTTGAGGTGAGTAATACTTGTAAATGATATCCTGAGGGTTTGAAACCCCGTATTTGCACACCATAGTGCTGTATCGTGGAGACTTGTATGCCAGATATGAGCGTGGGGTATAGCACCGTTGGAAATTGTGATTTGGTCTGTCCCGATTGTGGATTTTACAGCCTATTGACTGAAACTTGCTAGATGCTATCTTGAATTGGGTTGATTGCCATGTTTTGGGATTCGTGCCTGTTATTTGAACCCTGTAAGGGTTATTATCACTGTTTTCACGACACTTAGCATACCAAATGATTTTAGTCCTGAGTCAAACACTATTTTGAAATGTGCAGTCATATTGCTCAAGCTTAAAGACATAAATTGCATTTTTCTAATGTTTTGAGTTGAAAGCTATTACTTGACATTGCCCGAGTGGCTCATTTGCATGTTCTAGATGAAGGATTAGATCGGTTTGGATGCCACAAATGATGCTACAATGATATTGCGCTTGGGCTGTAGGAGCCCCTCCGGAATTTGAGCCCCCATAGTGAGCGCGGGTACCCAAATGGATCGGGATGCGCGTCGCAATGGTCATATGCATTGCATCGCATTCATGTATTGGTTCTTGTTTGTACTACGTGGCATGACATTTAGCACTCTCATATCATTGGCATCCATGTTGTTTTCTTGCGACTGTGTACCTGATACCCTGGTGTTATTTGTTAACAGAGAGTTGTGCCCGAGGGGCTAACTTATGTGCGGACTTGCACTCTGTGATGACGCATTTATATGCTGACTGTTGAAAAAGGAAGATTTTCAAAAGAGGTTTTTAAATTGGGCCAGATATTTTCTAAAGGATTTTCACTATTTTACTATTTCTAAAAAAGGTTGTACAGTCCTATATAGCATGATGGAGTGCTCTTACGTGATTTCTTGCCTCTCAACATTAATTACTCTTATTACCACTGAGTTTGAAGTACTCACTTTAATCTATCTACCATGTGAGCAGATTCAGGCGTTTCGGGAGCATAGTCGAGCTATATGCAGCTTTCAGAATTTTCATGAGTTGTCGAGGTAGCTGCTTGACGTACGTAGGACCCGACTCTTCCCCTACTTCTTATATAATTTCCGTATTTTGTAAACATCTTTATTACTGAGTAATGTTACTCCATGTTATTAGAGGCTCTAGACTCATGACCCCAAGTCTTTGGGAGTTTTATTGGCGTTATCAAATTTTTGGTATTGCTTCTATCTATCAGTTGAATCATTTAGCCTTGGTATCTATTATAAATAGTTAATTAACTAGTATAGAGCTGCATGCTCGGGTTGATGGTGTTAAATGGTCGGGCTTGCCTAGCAATTATGTTGGGCGTTATCACGACCGGGATTGGGGATCGTGACAAGTTAATATCAGAGCCTAGGTTACTAGGCCGCATGAGTCATGAGCCAATTTAGTAGAGTCTCGCGGATCAGTACAAAGATGTTTGTATTTATCCTCAAGAGGCTGCTGAACCTTTAGGAAAGCTTCCCATTCTTGGAATTCTTATCGTACGTATTGATTCAACTTGAGATATAACTCTTAAAATTCCTTCCACACATCTGTATGCGCAAGTGAGCGCTCAGTAGTAAATGTGCCTTAATGGCTTGTGATTCCCCGATCAAGGGGCAAGAGGTAATCTCTGTGAGTCCATGATGGGCTTGTTTGGAGGATTTGAGGCCGGATCTTAGCCTATGGCTTGAGTACCGAAGTGATGATTGTGTGAGCAAGTGTTTTGAACTTATATGTTTAGTATTGTCCTTGTTAGCCGGGATGGCGGTTGTATATCCGTGTGATGAGTATGTTAGTTTTGCGAGATGTATCTGTACGACTTGGTAGTGATGAAAAATTTTGTTGGTTGATAGATGACTGATACGTGCTCGATTCCGATTGTGATATGTGGTGTAGCCCGCACCATGGGCGCGTGAAGAATATTTTCATATCGTCTAGTTGGAAAGGTAAAGTGTAATACTTGTGGCGGTATGAGTTTAGACTCAGGAAGACTAATTAGTTGTGTTATATGTATGACGGTTGGAGCTGTGCTGAAATACCAAATCGGGGCGAAGCAGGTGGGTTATCTCCTATGGAGTGTTCTTGCGTGGTATGAACCTAGTGTGTATGTTAGAAGATCTTATGTGTAGTTGAAGGCTATGTGTTGTAATTTGAGAATTTGGGTCGCTTGGAGAATGGACTCAATTGAGGTAGAAATGAATGCGAGGTTTGCAGAGGATTTCAGTACCATATGATCAATGTTTTAATAAACTAGTGGATGATTTGAGTCTAATCTCACTTTAATATTGTGGCATCATTAGAGTAAAAGTATTGGGTTATTAAATGTGTTCTGATAGATGACTTTGAGCCAAGTTGGGGAGGTTGCTACTGATTAGGTGGTTGCACAGTTATGTGCTATGTTGGTGCTGGCGGATTAGTTCTGGTTGTAGAAATCGAGCCGAGGATGGCATGTGCGAAAGAAGATTTTGATAAATGTTATACAATACTTTATTGATGTGAGAAAATAATAGGATATCTTCAGCTGTTGCTGATAAAGAATGCTCAGTGTATAGGGAAGGAAGATGATTGTTTGTATTGGTATGAAATCATGTTCTGTGGTGTCAGAGTGCTAATAAGGCACGGGTAGTTCTGATCGCTAAGTCAGATAATTTACAGTTGTGTAAGAGTGAATGACCCTCGAGAATGGTTTTATTGTGTTCAAGATTTGGCATGTAATGATCAGATGTCTTAAGGTTGTATATGTGGCTAGGGGCTGTGTTTTCATTTAGAAAAGATCAAGACTTGTGGTAATTTATGTAGTTATGGGATTCTGTGTATCAGTATCAGGAAAGTAATGGTAACGAATTTAGATATGCAGGAGGTCCTTCAAGTAAAGTATTATGGAACGTGGTATTTCTAGGAAGCATTGAGAGAGTATTCAGTGGCCTATGGGTCTTAGACAAAGTTGTTTTATATTTGAGTCTCGTGTGGTAGGTCCGGATTGAGGCATTGTGATGCTACAGTAAGGATGAATATCAAGTTGATGATGAAAAAAAAGAGAAATTGTGATAGACGGAATACCTTGATAATAGGCCGAATCGGTATGGTAAGGGTATGATAATTCCTTGTGTGTTCAATGTAATGGGATTTTACAAGTAACTTGCAACAATGCTCTTGAGTTTTGATGGCTTGCTCAGCTCGGTTTAGATAGAAGGATTTAGTTCTAGTAGTTTAGCTTGTACAAATGGAGTTGGCAGAAATGTCCTTGTTGGGTTTTACCGTGGTTTGAAGATGAGTATTTATTGCCTATGGGCATACGATGTATGGAATGTGTAGTGATTTCTCTTCTAGAAGGGATTGATGGAGAGTCATTAGGATCTTAAATAGCACGAGCAGTTTTTGGTGATTAGATGATCGAGCTTCAGATGATTAGGGTGAATAATCCTCATAAGACTAAGGGAATGGTATTGCTAATCATAGTGATTGGACGAGGGTATATGTTTTAGAAAAAGGACAATGTGAGTAAGTTGATGCCACTTCGATAATGTTGCAGCATGTTCTTGATACATCGACTATTGATATCTGAATTTGTTTAGTGGCACAGGGGGAATATTTGAATATCTTTCGTGGAATGATTGGGTACTCGAGGTGTAATATGTATTTATGCTGTAGAATTTGGGATCAGGCATAATAATTTGTGTGCTATGTAGAGCTGGTGACTGGGAGTTCTCATGTTCAATCTATGATTGTGGATAGTGTGTATTGGTACCGTTAATGACTATTGAGAATTGGATGCCCGAGTAGATCCTTCTTTACTTGGTGTATTAGATTTTGGATATGATATTGGGTTGTAGAGTGGTTGTCGCAGTGTTGGGTTATTCTAGACTATTGTGCTATGGTTTTATGTTCGAAAATGCCACAGGTTGTGTGGCTAGGTGTATCGGACTATGTTCTAGCTGAATAGTTGTGTTCCAAAGATCAGCACACGACTAGGATGGATTGTTATCTTTAAGTTGGGCATTTGTGATGGATGTCAGTATAGAGGCTTCTACCATTGCTTCAGTTCCGTTATTGAGGGACTTTTTCGAATGTGTTCCGTGTGGTCGGGCATGTTCCCAGGCGAGATTATGGATTTTGGTATTAATTTGGTGTTGGACACCGTGTTGTACGGCTCCGACATGAGCGATAGTAGTGGAAGGAGCAACTTTATGCTTCTTGGTAATAAGTTTGTTAGTAAGCTGATTGGATACGTGTTTAGCTTGAGTTGGCTTGGTTAGCCCCGAATTATGTTGATGAAGGATATGTTGATTCGATAGTTATTGAACCATATAGTGATCTGGGGAGATCTATGAGCTGTCTTTTTCGGTACTGTGAGGCATTATAATATTTGGACTGTGGGCACATATAGCGCAGTACTATCGAGATTCATAGTGGAAGTTGAGGGGGGAGGACCTCAGTTGTGTTTGAGTTTCATGGCTTACGACTCTATAAGTAGATATCATTATGCACTCAGTATGCTTACGATCAATGCTTGGTATTTTGTCATAATGAGCAAATTTGGTCCGATGTGCATCTCCTTGTGAGATATTTGTTTGGATCGGGTGGCACGCTGTCACGGGTATGTTATCTGGATCTTATTGAAAATAGTTTTCCATATGTTACTTTGTATGCCTTGCTTCATGGTTTTTGAGGAAAGTCTGTATTGGGTGTTGCTCGGCGAATAGCGCATCGGTTGTGTCCTTTACGGATTGAATAGTGTATATTACTTGCTTCACCGTAGGTGTGATGGATTACTTGGTTTCAAACATCAATCTCTGCGTGGCTGTCTGTTTGAGCATGGTGACTTGAGGTGCTTCATGGGTAACAGTGTTTGGATAGGATCACGCCTTATGGCGATACCATGTGAAGTTATGACCTTTCGAGGAGGATTCAGGTACTCTATTTCCTATGATGTGAGACATGGTCTCAGTTTTATGTTGTAATGTTACTATTGAGGTTGAGATACGGCTCTTTCATTTGAGTCATTTTCATGATTTGAGTATGTCCAGACTGTTCCTTAAATGGTGCGTGCATTATGCATGTTGTGGCTTAGGCATGTGGTGAGGTGTGATATCACCAGAGTGGTGTGTTGGAGTCGAAGTGACCATTGGAGTTATTAATGGGTACAGTCAGATGTGATTTCAGCTGGTTAGAGGGTTTATATCGAGGTTTGTCCTAGAAATCCGTCGTGGTATTAGTCAAAAAGGAAGTGGCTTTGTGTATGGGTAATCTGAGGAATGATTACAGTTTATCGCATGTTCTAATTATCATTGGCAATATATTAAAGTGTTGGAATAAGACTTTAGCTAATAAGACATTCTTATCTATAATTGAGTATTGTCGGCAGCTGCTATGGATAGAGACTATCGTTCCGAGTGTTGGATTGTGTGGTATGTTGTATAATTTCACCTGAGGCTGTAGGTGAGTTACTACAGGTGGTTCGGGTTTATTATGGGTATGATATCGTAAGTGCAATGTGGTTATACAATTTATGGTTAGATGGACTGTGAAATTTCAGCTGTGTTGTATTATCGGACCTATGTGAATTAGAGTGACATGGGATCACCCTGGGTGTATGCTTTGTAAGGTCATTCAGCTATTGGTTGACTTCTAGGGAAACTTTGAGTATGCTCGAGGATGAGCGATTGTTTAAGTTGGGGAGGATGTGACGACCCGACGCGTCATCTCATATGTTTCTGCCCCGTTTCCCTATATTGTGTTACTTTATGTTCCAATATCAGATATTCCAATATTAGAATTTGACTTGATTGGGTAGAATGGAATTGGTTTTAGTTGGAAATGAGGCACTTAGCCTCTTAGAAGGAAGCTTGTTTTGGAAAAGTCAACCGGAAGTTGACTATATAGTCAGAGGGCTCGGATTTGAATTCCGATGATTTGGTTAGCCTTGGGGGATGATTTGTGACTTAAGAGTGCGATCGAAATTTATGTTGGAGGCTCGGCGTAGATTTAGACTTGAATTGGTGAAGTTAGCATTTTGGCGATATCCTGTTGATAGGTGAGATTTTGATCCGTGGGTCGGAATGGAATTCCGAGAGTTGTTGTATAGGTGTGCAAAATCACAGGTCATTTGGACATAGTTTGGTTGGGTTTTTGATCAAAAGTGCATTTTGGAAGTTCTTGAATAACTTAGGCTTGATTTGGTGAAATTTGATGATTTTGATGTTAACGATGATGTTTTGATGGTTCGAGCAAGTTTGAATAAGGTAATGGATCATGTTTGTGCTTTTGGTTGAGGTCTCGGGGGCCTCAGCGTGAATTCGGGTGATTAATCGGAGAGTTTTGAGGTTTGTTGGATGTTTAAGGTTGTAGGTTCTGGTATTTTTGCACATGCAGTTTTGGGACCGCAGGTGCGGTCTCGCAGAGGCTGTTGATGGGAGCGCAGAAATGGAAATGGTGCTTAGGGAAGGTTTGGCAAAAGCGGAATCTTGGCCACTGAAACGGCTCCTCAGGAGCGGATACTTTGCCATAGAAACGATCTTGGATCTTTTAAGTTGAACTGCAGAAGCGGTGGTTTGGGCACAAAAGTGGTAACTGCGGGTGCGGTGTTCGAACCGTAGAAGTGAAAATCCGGGCAGAATAATAAGTTAAGTCTTCTTCGCAAATTTTTAAAGAGCAAACATTTTGGACTTTGGACTAAGGCGATTTTTTGGCGATTTTGAAGAGGGTTTTAAGAGTCTTCATTAGGTATGGATTCTTGGACTTAGATTATGATATTATTGTGTATAAACATGAATTAACACTAAAAACTCAAGGAATTAAAGGTTAAAAATGGAGGCTAGGGCTTGAGTTTTTGATATTCCACATTGGGTTTTTTATAGGTCATTTCAGCTCGGATTTGGGAGTCTTGGTATGTATGGACTTGTGGCAAGATGAGAAATCCGGTAATGTGAGTTTTGTAATTTTTCGAGAAGCAGGCCCGGGGCTCAGGTTTTGTTACTTTCGGGATTTTTGCTATATTTCTATTGTTTTTTATTGGGTATTGTTCCCTTGGCATATTGTAATGTATTCGCTCTGATATTAGATTCGACACGCATGGATGCTGATTTGAGAGGCAAAGGCATTGCCAGCTTGAGATTTTGCCGATTCGAGGTGAGTAATACTTGTAAATGATATCCTGAGGGTTTGAAACTCCAAATTTGCACACCATAGTGCTGTATCGTGGTGACTTGCATGCTAGGTATGAGCGTGGGGTAGAGCACCATTGGGGATTGTGACTTGGTCCATCCAGGTTGTGGATTTTACTGCGTATTAACTCAAACTTGCTAGATGCTATCTTGAATTGGGCTGATTTCCATATTTTGGGCTTCATGCCGATTAATTGAACCGTAGGGGTTATTATCACTATTTTCACGACACTTAGCCTATTAAATGATTTCAGTTCTGAGTTAAACATTGTTTTGAAATATGCGGTCATATTGCTAATGCTTAAAGACTAAAATCGCATTTTTTCTTATGTTTTGAGTTAAAAGCTATTACTTGACATTGCCCGAGTGGCTCATTTGCATGTTATGGACTAAGGATGGATCGAGTTGTACGCCACAATGATTCTACGATGATATTGCGCTTGGGCTGTAGGAGATCCTACGGAGTCTGAACCCCTACAATGAGCGCGGGTACCTGATAATTATAAACTGTACATGTTTTTTTACCCCTTCTTACCTGAGCTTTGTGCATAAATTGCTCTAGATTAGTCCTAAATTGCTTACAGGTTGCGCTTGATTGCAGGTTTGAGCGACTAGATGATAAGTATGACAAATCGGTTCAAGAAGAAGTGAAATCTACCAAACGTCCAAAGATGACTGTAAGTGGGAAATAGGTGACATGCGCGCACCAAAATGTTCTGATGTGCGGCTGTATAGAAAGGTTCTGAAAGATACCAAGTTGCACAGTCCGCACTGCTTTGCCACGCGACCGCGCAGGAAAGTTCAAAGAACCAGCAATTGTGAAGAAGTTCCACGCGGACCGAATCCATTTCCACACGATCCGCAATGATGATTGATCAGAGGCTCAAAAGTTCAAGACAAAGTCGCACGCGGCCGCATACCGAATCAGTGCGGTCCGCGTGTGTAAAAGTTTAGAGAGTCAAAAATGGGACGAATTCCACTATACGGCCATGTACCCTTTCCACGCGGTCCGCATAACTCAACATGTGCGGCCGTGCACCCTTTCCTCGCGGTCCACATGACTTAACCTATGCGGCCCCGTGACATTTCTATGCGGTCCGCATCCCAAGTTCAGATGCACGGATCTGAAGACTATTTGCCCTACGTGGCCACGTGTCATTTCTATGCGGTCCGCGCCAGACCCTCAATTGTATTTTTGTTCGATTTTTCCTGTGTAGTAGAAATAAAATATTTTACTTTTTTAGGCGATGTTTTGTAATCTGTTTTAGCAGCTGAGCACGAGACACTTCATATTAGCATAGTTTAGGCAGTATTTTCTTGTAATTAACGTGGATTTAAGTAAATTAAGCTTGTAGTTAATGATTATGTTAATTTCTTCTAGTATTTCTTCATTTCCTGCTTGTTCCATGTCTAGCTAAGCCCATTAGCTAGGGTTGTAGCTCAACCCTAGTGTGGGTAATTAATGGGTGTTTTTTCTTATGCAAGTGCCATAGTTCCTCCCCGAATCCGGGCGGGGAACTTTCAAATCAATAATGTTATGTTGACACTTCTCGAACTAATAGGGTATTTTATGGGCGCCTCCAATCAAAATGCATACAAGCACTTTAAGGGGGTCGTAGATACTTGTTAGTGAAGTAAACAAACCAATGTATCCGAAGATGCTTTGAGATTTAGGTTTTTCCCATTCTCTCTTCGGGGTAAAGCGCTCGATTGGCTGGAGAGGTTACCGAATCATTCAATCACTACATAGGATGAATTGGGGGACAAGTTCATTGCCAAGTTCTTTTCTCCAAGTCATATGGCGGCGCTCCGTGATGAGATTTTTTCCTTCAAACAAGAACCAATGGAGCCTTTGCATGAAATATGAGAGAGAGTTTAGAACCATGGTCAAGAGTGTCCAAATAATGATATGACCGATGTGATGATTCAACAAACATTCTATAAAGGTATCAACACAACAAACCAATGTATTGTGAACAAATTGGCGGGTGGAAATTATATGAAGCTCTCGTACAATGAAGCGTGTGAAGTGTTAGATGAAATGGCTGATACTTCTTCGGCATGGCAAAGTCGAGCAAACATTCCTCAAGGTGATCCTAATGTTATACATTTACATAAAGAGTTGCATGACCACGGCCAAACCATTGCCGAACTTACAATGACAATGAACCAATTAGCAAAGGCACAATTGCAACAAGTTCAAAACTCGCGCCAAATGAATGCTATGGAAGGAGAAAGTATGATGAAAAGAAGGCAAAGAGGGCAACAACAACTAGGAAATTGTGATAATTATGATGCTGGTAGTTGTTATTCAAATGAGTGTTATGATGAGCAAAGTGAGGATTGTAAATATGTCAACAACTACCAAGGAAATAGAGGAAACTAATGCAATCAACAATGGCGATCTCAAGGGAATTGAAATAATCAACAAGGAGGTGGAAATTGGAATAACACTAATCAACAACAATGCGGTGGAAATTGGAATGGGAATAACCAAAAAACACAATTGGGGGAATTAAGACAACAATTGGAAATTGGAGTGGAAACAACAACAATTGGAACAACAACAATGGCCAAGGGGGTGGAACAACAATGGTGGTCAAGGTTTCCGGGGCAAGGCTTTCAAAGGCCCCTGATGTTTCAACAACCAAACAACCTGCCACCGTATCAATCTCAAGGGTCGAGTTTGTCGGGCAATGAATTTGGGAAAATCAAGGTTATGTTTGAACAAATGATGAAGAAGACTCAAGACTCGGATGCGCAATTGGCTTCACATAACACTTCCATTCGAAACTTGGAAGTGCAACTTGGACAAATTTCACAATCTTTAAATACTCGCCCAAAGGGTGCACTACCTAGAGACATGGTAGTAAATCCTAAGGGTGGGCACAACAACCATGTGATGGCGGTGACCACAAAGAGTGGATGATGCGATGTGTGCATGCCTCAAGAGAGAATCAAGCCATGGTGGAGGAAGATGAGTTGGCTAATATTGATATGCCTACGGAGGTTGATGATGTTGTGGAACCAAGTGCAAGAAATGAAGTGATAATTGACATTAATGAGGTTGAGGAGGAGACTCAAGAGAACGTGAACTCGTCTAGGGAACATGTTATAGATATGCCCGAGCCGGAGGTGCCCAGAGCCAAGGCACCCTTGCCTAGGCCTCCTTCGCCCTACCCTCAATGTTTGGCAAAATAAAAGAGTGATAACCAATTTAAGAAATTCATTGAGATGATGAGGAGTTTGACTATCAATGTGCCTTTGGTGGATTCACTCGAGCAGATGCCTGGGTATGCGAAATTCATGAAAGATTTGGTCACAGAGAAGAGATCAATGGAGTGTGAAACGATCAAAATGACCCATCAAGTGAGCAAAATTGTACACTCCACAGACTCCTAAACTTGAGGACCCCGGTGCATTCACTATACCATGCACTATTGGAAGGGCCAACTTTGTAAAAGCCCTTTGTGACTTAGGGCAAGCATCAACTTAATGCCATATTCAATGTTCAAAATCTTGGGAATTGGGCAACCTTGCCCGACTTCAATGAGGCTCCAAATGGCGGATAGGTCTATGAAGCGACCGTTGGGTATCATCGACGACGTCCTTGTTTCGAGTTGATAAGTTCATCTTGCCGGCCGACTTCGTGATTCTTGTTTGTGAGGTGGACTTTGAAGTCCCAATTATTCTTGGAAGGCCTTTCCTAGCAACTGGGAAGGCTTTGGTTGATGTCGAGGCGGAAGAGTTGACCTTCCGAGTTGGTGATGAAAAGGTAGTGTTCCATGTGTGCAAATCTATGAGGAAACCAAATAGTACCGAAGTTCGCTAGTTTGTTGACATTGTCACGGCGGTGATAATGGATGACATAAGTGCGATGATCAATGTTGAAGATCCACTTGAAGTAGTGCTTTTGAACATGGAGACTAATAAGGATGTCGGGAGAATTGAATGTGTAAATGCTTTGAATGGTATGGGCTCATACTCTTATGAGCCTAGGAAGTTATCATTGGACCTTGAAAATAACAAGACCCCTCCAACAAAGCCATTTATTGAAGAGCTTCCGGTGTTGGATTTGAAACCACTTCCTCCTCACCTCAGGTATGAATACTTAGGTCCTAATTTCACTTTGCCTATTATTCTTTCATCTTGCTTAACTAACTTGCAGGTGGACGCCACTTTGGTGGTTTTACAAAAGTGCAAGCGGGCGATCGGATGGATGTTGGTGGATATTCGGGGTATAAACCCTGCCTTTTGCATGCATAAGATCATTTTGGAGGAAGATGCAAGTGCGTCGCTTGAACACCAAAGAAGACTAAATGAAGCTATGCAAGGGGTAGTCAAGAAGGAGGTTATCAAGTGGTTAGATGCTGGTGTAGTCTACCCAATATCAGATAGTTCATGGACCTCCCCGGTCCAATGTGTTCCAAAGAAGGGTGGTATCACGTTTGTCACAAATGAAAATAATGAATTGATTCCAATCCGCAGGGTCACGGGTTAGAGGGTGTGCATGGATTATTGAAAGCTCAACAAGGTCACTAGGAAGGATCATTTCCCTCTACCATTTTTGGACCAAATCCTTGATTGTTTAGCATGCCAGGCTTATTATTGCTTCCTTGATGGCTACTTGAGGTATAACCAAATTCTTATTGCCCGGAGGACCAGGAAAAGACAATATTTACTTGTCCATATGGCACATTCGCCTTCTCAAGGATGCCGTTTGGACTTCATAATGCTCCGGTGACCTTCCAAAGTTGCATGATGGCAAACTTCACTAACAAGGTGGAGGACTTTCTAGAGGTCCTCAAGGACGATTTTAGTGTGGTGGGGGACTCATTTGATGAATGCCTGGTGAACTTGGATAATGTGTTGAAAAGATGTGAGGAGACCAATCTTGTACTAAATTGGGAGAAATGTCACTTCATGGTGCAAGAAGGAATTGTCTCGGGGCACAAAATTTCAAAGAATGGTATTGAAGTTGACAAAGCAAAGATAAAAGTTATCTCAATGCTTCCGCCCCCTACTTCTGCCAAGGGGGTAATAAGTTTCTTAGACCACGCCGAGTTCTACCGGCGCTTCATCAAGGATTTTTCAAAAGTTGTGAACCCGTTGTGCAAGCTATTGGAAAAGGATGTGAAGTTTGTATTTGATGAGAGGTGTATGGAATCATTTGAATTGTTGAAACATAAGTTGACTACCACTCCCATTATCACTGCACCCAATTGAGATTTGCCTTTCGAGTTGATGTGTGATGCTAGTGATGTAGCAGTTGGTGCGGTGCTTCACCTAAGAATTAACAAAATGTTCCATCCGGTGTACTACGCAACCAAGATGATGAACGAGGCTCAAAAGAAATATACAGTCACCGATAAGGAGTTGCTAGCTATTGTGTTCGCCATGGAAAAGTTTCGACCATACCTTATGGGGGCCAAAGTAATTATCCATACCGATCATGATACCCTTAGGTACTTGATGACAAAGAAAGACTCGAAGGCGAGGTTGATGAGATGGATTTTCCTCTTGCAAGAATTTGATCTAGAGATTGTGGATAGAAAAGGAAGTGAAAATCAAGTCACGGATTACTTGTCCCGACTAGAGGAAATGACGACCGAGCAATGGTGTTGAGATTAATGATGCTTTTTCGGATGAAAAACTCCTTGCGGTGTCTATGCATAATATGTCATGGTTTGCCGATGTTGCCAATTACCTTGTGGCCGGTATAGTCCCGTATGAGCTCTCTTCTAACCAAAGGAAGAAGCTCAAGCGGTATAGTTCGGATTATTATTGGGATGAGCCCTACTTGTTCAAAATTTGCACCGATGGTGTAATTCGTCGTTGTGTCCCGGTAGAAGAACAATTGAGTATATTGGAAGCTTGCCATTCTTCTCTTTATGGTGGTCATCATGGGGGAGTGAGAACGACAACAAAGGTTCTAAGTTGTGGTATCTATTAGCTGACTTTGATTCAAGATGCAAGCAATTTGGTGAAAAGGTGTGATGCATGTCAACGAGCCAGTGGGATTTCTAAAAGGTATGAGATGCCTCTTAACACCATTCTAGTGGTTGATATTTTTTATGTGAGGGGAATTGATTTCATGGGACCGTTTGTAAGCTCTTATGGGAACACGTATATTCTCGTGGCAGTAGATTATGTCTCCAAATGGGTTAAAGCCGTGGCTCTTCCCAACAATGGAGCCCGGAGTGTCATGGAATTCTTGGAAAAGCACATATTCACTAGATTTGGAACCCCTCGTGCTATCATTAGTGATGGGGGGTCCCGTTTTTGCAACAAGGCCTTTGATTCTTTGCTCACCAAATATGGATTTAACCACAAGGTGACTACCCCATACCATCCGCAAGCAACTGGCCAAGTGGAGGTTTCTAATCAGGAAATTAAGAGTACTTTGTCCAAAATAGTGAATGCAAATAGGACCGATTGGTCAAAGAAGTTGGATGATGCTCTTTGGGCTTATAGGACGGCGTACAAGACTCCGATTGGTATGTTCCATATCGGTTGGTGTTTGGTATGGCTTGTCATCCCTTGGTGGAACTAGAGCATAAGGCGATGTGGGCTTTGAAAAGATTAAATTTGGAAAGAGATGTTACGGCCAACCTCCGAGTGGAGCAATTGAATGAACTTGATGAGTTTATATTCCAAGCTTACTCCAGCTCGTCCTTGTATAAGGACAAGATGAAGTACCTCCATGATAAGTATGCTCGGGATAAAGAATTCAAAGTGGGTGACGTGTTCCTTCTCTCCAAGTCAAGGCTAAGGTTATTTCCAAGGTAGCTCAAATCCAAATGGAGTGGTCCATTTGAAGTGGTCTTTGTAACTCCTTTCGGTGCCCTTGATCTCAAAGCAAAAATGGTGAAATATTCTGAGTTAATGGGCATCGTGTCAAACATTACTTGGACAAGGTTGATGACATAGACGTGGTGGCTCTTATTCATTTGAAGTGAGATGATGGTAACTTGCTTCGTGTCACGACGTTAAATCAGGCGCTTCTTGGGAGGCAACCCATGTCTTTTGAATTTCTTTGTTTTTTTTGTAGAGTAGGATTTTCGAGCTGATGGTTTGTGATGTGTTGCAGGGATAATGTTAAATCAGTGCAGGGCAAAAATGAAAAATGAACAGTCTCTGAACAAATGACACACGGACCGTACCCAAAATAGTGCGGTCTGCATGGGCTTGAAATGCTGAAGGAATTAAACTCCAAACACCCAGCGCGACCGCATGACATTTTTGCGCGGTCTGTGCTGGAAGAACAAAACTTGGTATCTCTCTGAAGCTTTCCATAGGGTCGCGCACCAAAGTAGTGTGGTCCGCATCGAAACAGCTAAATAAGACAAGTCTCCTAAGTTTCCCACGTGGCCGCACTCCAAAGCAGTACGCTCCGCACGGGCTTTGCTCATAATCTGAGGATGAAAATCCTACGCGGTCCGTGTGACATTTCTGTGTGGCCATGCAGGTATGTAAGTTTTGGTCCCACGATTTTCTATAAATAGAAGCCTTGGGTAGCCTTTAAACCTTTTCGCAAATTTTTATCTGAGCTCACCTTTTTACTATTCACCCACATCAATTGTGCACATATTTTCATTCTCATTAATCACTAGTAACATCTCATCTTCATTTAAATTCTTAGTTAATCTGTGTTTAATTTTATTTGATTTCTACTAGAATAACTTCTTAATTTCTTTCTTGTTTCATCTTAGTTAATTTTTAGAATAGGGTTTTGTGTAATCTTGTTGAATTTGGGAATATATTCTTGTTAAAACAAATCAGTAGGGACACCTAAGACCCATAATGTTAACATTGGACTAAAAAGAACAAAAAGAGGACATACCCAGTATGTTTGCCCTACACGGCCGCACAACATTTGTGTGTGGTCTGTGTGCCTTTGATTAGGTGCTAAACACCCTCTTTGTGCGGTCCGCATGACCATTTCGGTGCGGTGCGCATGAACCCAGCGTGGCCATGGGTCAAAATAGTACGAACCGCGTGGCCAAGGTTCAGAGAAGTGTATTTTGAGAGTTTGTTCTGTGCGGACCACGTGGCTTTTCTGTGCGGTCCATGTTGGACCCATGCGGCCTCAATCTAAAATAGTGTATTCCGCATAGGTCATGTTCAGAGAGCTGATGCTTGGAATGTTTAGCCTGTGCGATCTGTGTGACTTTTTGTGCGGTCCGCATCCCTCCTGTCTGCAATGCTATGTCTGCTAATGTGTATTGAACTTTAAAATGTCTACTCCTTCTGTGCTTCCACTAACAATGTTAGACTTGTATCACTTTCAAGCAATGGTAAAGAAATGTAGAGGTGCACAACCAAAACTTTGGGGGACAGAGAAGCAAACCAGAGGGGTGGTTCTTCCCAAGGGAGAACAATTATAAAGGTTGTGAAACTCACTGCCAAGGACAAGGAAACAACAAATAAGAACAGAAAGATAATTCGGGAGGCCGACAAGGTTGCCTCTCAGTCAACAGGTAGTGTGTATGCCCCCTTCCGGAGTATGACTTCAGAGTCCGTCCCACATACATGTCCATGGAGGTTCCAGCACTAGAGTTATATTCCCCTGAGCAGGCAAATGTGGCCATCTCCAAAAGGCTAGTGAATGTGGTAGTCTCGGACTCATCTATTGAGTTTGGAGCTAAAAAAAACTGACGAGCAATATTCCACATCTCCTGACAATTCATCATCAGAGGAGAGTAAGGGTGGTGAGCCAAAGATTGGGGGTCTAGATAGAACCAGGAAGAAGGAGGCATGTGAAGATAGATTTGTAAGTGAAGTCACCTTCCACCGATTCAGGGAGTGGTGGCCCAAGATAAAGCTGATTCCAGAAAGGAGTTTCATTGATGCTGATTTGGTTTCTCACAACCCTCATGTACAAGCACAATTCTTTATGAGAGAGGGTTGGGGCTTCTTTAAAAGAACGTGTGGGAAGGGCAAAGGAGCACATGGTGAAGGAGTTTTACAACAATGTCCATGTAGTTCGGGGCTCCACAACTACGAAAGTGAGGGACAAGATTGTGCTATTTGATGGGAAAACACTTAATGATTTCTTGGAGTTTGCGGAAGAGGATGAGTCTCAATACTAGGAGAAGTTGCCTATGAAAGAAGAAGTTCACCCGTGGTTAGCCGGGATTTTAGCAGCTCTAGGTACAGTCCTTGTATGGCAGAATGCAAGGGAGAAGATATTCAGGAACACCCTCATTTTTGAAGCCAATGGGTGGTTGACATTTATGTGCAATCGGCTTGACCAAACTACACATGATCACTCCGTCCCCATTGATCGTGTTGTCTTGTTTGCTTCCATCGTGGCTGGATTCCCATTGATATGGGCAACATCATGCATATGGTGATTTCTACTGTGGGTAATGAGACAGAGACAAACTACCCTTTACCCGACACACTTTCCTTGTACTTCAAGGATCTAGAGGTGGAAAAGAAGCAATATGATGTTATGGTACCTCCTGTAAGCCCGTATTCATGGTATGATCAAAAGGGTCCAGACAACCCAAAGAATGCCAAGAAGAGTCAGTCATCCACTTCTTCTGCAGTTGGCCACTCTGAAGAGCCAACCGCCACTGAGCAGCTTACTGAGCCCACCACAATGCCCCCAAAACCATCCACAACGCCCCCCTTTTACCTCAGCTGATTCGGTGATCCCGGTATCAAAGACTCACAGGTTTATTGCCAACCAGCTCACGCATTCATTAGCCAGTTTGAACAACTGGATGTCGGCAGCGACATCCAACTTGTCCACATTGACCACAGTCGTACATGCTTAGGAAGCGCCAGTGACTATTGAGATCCTTGCTTCTATCGAGTATACTTTGAAGAAAAGCTTTGCCAACCAGGAGCAAATGATGGCAAAGAAAGATACCTTGGCCAAGGCAGTTGGTGAGCATAGCAAAGCACTTAAGAGCATGGCCAAAGAGCACAAAAAGCTGAGAAAGAAAAAGTGCTCAAAGGAGACGGTGGCGAAATTGAAGGTGCAGGTAGACAAACTAGTGGCAGATCAGCTGCCACTTTATTTGCTGTTTGGGGAGTCGGTCATAGAGCCACCATTGGAGCAGCCACAGGAAGAGGAGCACTGGCCTAAGAAAAAGAGAAAACCCCCTAATACTGAGGGAGTTATGATAGCAGTCGCTCCAGAGCATGAGGGTCCCTCCAATACCCCTTCATTTGATGAGCCAGACCAGGAGTAGACACATGTCCCAGCAGTACAACAGCATTAGGCTAGGGACCAGTCTGAGGTCCCTGCCAGTATAGAGGACATAGGAGCCGCTAACCAGCACAGGGCAGCTGATGAGGTTTGAGGGGCCATTCTACATCCTTTGCCTATTTTTGATGTTTTATTTGGTTGTTAGCATTGGGGACAATGCTAGCTCTTCTTCGTTGGGGTGTGGCCCTACATTTTGATTGACTGAATGATTGTATATATTCTCTACTTTCAGTATATTAATAGATATATATGGTTTGTATATAAATTTTCATTCTGAACTCCCTTAGTTGTATATTCTACTCCCCTTGTGTACATATTCATTTGGTTGTCATTTGAGCCTTCTTTCTGTTTTTTGTTATTTTCATTTAAAAAATTGTCTTAGTTGAAAAGTTAGGCTCGTAGCCTCTTTTTGGTTTTGTGTGGGTGTTGCAATAAGCTCTTAGTTTTCTTAATGCCACGGTTCTTTCCAAGGGTACACTGTTGTATGAACCCGAGTGGCTCTTCCCAATGATAGATAGTATGACAAATTTCTTAATGGTTGAGTCAGGTTTTGATTTTTCTTTTTGATTTTCAAATTTTTCTAGTTAAGGGTACCTCAAGCAAAGCTTTACTTGGGCGTAGCACATTTGCCTTTGATCTTATGGTCAAATACATTATGTTGTGTTTAGGATGGTGAAAGTCATGTCCTTGAGACTTTTGTGTTGGCCAAATAATCATCATGTGGTCAATATGGGCCATTGTGTGCTTGAATTATTACTAAGGTTGTTGTGGACCCTCGACTCTTTCTTTGGCAATCCTTGAATGTGTGTGTGGAAAGAACTTGATTTGTGAGCCCAAGTACCGAGCCAGTGGTTTAGAACTTGCCTTGAATGTTTGTTGAGGTGAAATCATAGGTGGAACTTGACTTGAGAAGTGATTCTAGGCTCTCCTTGATCCAAAAATTCTATTTTGATCCATTTCATGACTCACCAATGTAATGATACCTACTGCACCACTTTTAAGCCTTAAACCTTCTTCTTTCATGAACCAAAGTGACAATCATATACCTGTTTTTAATGAAACCTTCTCTTGGCACCCAAACTTCCCTTGAGTAATGGAAAATATTTATGTTTGGGGGAGAAACAAGAAAGGCACCAATGTGGTAAAAAGGCACAAAAGCAAAAAGAAAAGGAAGGCAATGAAAAAGATAAAAAAGGCAAAAAAGAAAGACAAAAGTGAATACGACCCAATAAGGGGATTCAAAGTCAACAAAAAAGTGAAAAAGATGCGAAAAAGATGAACAAAAAGAAGAAAGGTTTGAATTGCAAAGAAAGAGTGAAATTGTGTCTCTCTAACCTCTTTAAAGAATAAATACTCAAATGAGTTAATCAAGTATGCCAAAAAAAATCAAAAGAAGTGCTTAACGGAAGATTCAACCCATGTGAACGGAAGCATATCCTACCTCTACCCAAAAGCCTTCACAATGACTCCTCAGAAAGCCCTATATGATCTTGAGTTGAGGGTAGACTACATTAGTGGATACTTACATGAAGGGCAAGCATATGGTACTTAGTGTCGGACTTAAGGTCTCTTCTTTGTATGAAATGAGCGAGAAATCCTTCCACCTTGATTTGTGTGCAAATACTCTAAAAGGTAAGGTTCACTTAGGGAGAGTCGAGGATGTGTGAGTTTGGGTTCCACAATGACCAAAGTACTTGAGAAAGGTTCCTTGCTGAGATGTGTCAACCCTTGATGCTCTTGTGTCACACTTGATGGGAGTGCAGAAGCAGAAATGGTGCTCAGGGCAGGTTTCGCAGAAGCGGAATCCTGGCCGGTGAAGCGAGTCCACGGAAGCGGATACGTTGCCACAGAAGTGGACTTGGATCTTTTAAGTTGAACCGCAGAAGAAGTAGTTTGGGCACAAAAGCGGTAACTGCGGGTGCGGTGTTCGAACCGTAGAAGCGGAAATCTAGGCGGAATAATAAGTTAAGTCTTCTTCGTAAATTTTTAAAGAGCAAACATTTTGGACTTCGAACTAAGGTGATTTTTGGGCAATGTTGAAGAGGGATTCGAGAGTCTTCATCAGGTATGGATTCTTGGACTTAGATTATGATATTATTGTGTATAAACATGGATTAACACTGAATACCCAAGGAATTAAAGGTTAAAAATGAAGGCTAGGGCTTGAGTTTTTGATATTAGAAATTGCGATTTTGATAGGTCATTTCAGCTGAAATTTGGGAGTCTTGGTATATATGGACTCGTGACGAGACGAGGAATCCGGTAATATGAGTTTTGTAATTTTTCGAGAAGCAGGCCCGGGGCTCGGGTTTTGTTAGTTTCGGGATTTTTGCTATATTTCGATTGGTTTCGATTGGGTATTGTTTCCTTGGCATATCTAATGTATTCGCTCTGATTTTGGTTAGATTCGATGCGTGTGGAGGACGATTTGAGGGGCAAATGCGTCGCGAGCTTAAGATTTTGCCGGTTCGAGGTGAGTAATACTTGTAAATAATATCCTGAGGGTTTGAAACCCGGATTTGCACACCATAGTGCTGTATCATGGTGACTTGCACACCAGGTTTGAGCGTGGGGTACAACACCATTGGGGATTGTGACTTGGTCTGTCCTGGTTGTGGATTTTACTGCGTATTGACTGAAACTTGCTAGATGCTATCTTGAATTTGTCTTATTGCTATGTTTTGGGCTTCGTGACGGTTATTTGAACCTTGTAGGGGCTATTATCACTATTTTCACGACAATAAGCATATTAAATAATTTCAGCTCTGAGTTAAACACTGTTTTGAAATGTGCAGTCATATTTCTAAAGCTTAGACGTAAATCGCATTTTTCTGATGTTTTGAGTTAAAAGCTATTACTTGACATTGCCCGAGTGGCTCATTTGCATGTTCTGGACTGAGGATGGATCGGGTTGCATGCCGCAGCGATGCTACGATGATATTGCGCTTGGGCTGTAGGAGCCCCTCAGGAGTCTGAACCCACACAGTGAGCGCGGGTACCTAAATGGATCGAGCTGCGCGCCACAACAGTCATATGCATTGCATTGCGTTGCATTCATGCATTAGTTCTTATTTGTACTACGTGTCATGACATTTAGCACTCTCATATCATTGGCATCCATGCTATTTTCTTGCACTGTGTACCAGATACCCTGGTGTAATTTATTAATAGAGTGATGTGCCCGAGGGGCTAACTTATGTGTTGACTTGCATTGTGTGATGATGCATTCATATGCTTGACTGTTGAAAAGGGGATATTTTCAAAAGAGGTTTTTAAACTGAGCCAGATATTTTCTAAAGGATTTTCACTATTTTACTATTTCTAAAAAGGGTTGTACAGTCCTATATAGCATGACGGAGTGCTCTTACGTGATTTCTTGCCTCTTAGTATTATTTACTCTTATTACCACTAAGTTGGAAGTACTCACTTTACTCCCTACACCGTGTGTTCAGATTTAGGTGTTCCGGGAGCATAGTCGAGTTATCTGCTGCTTTCAGAGTTCTCAAGAGTTGTCGAGGTAGCTGCCTGACGTCCGCAGGACCCGACTCCTCCCCTACTTCTTTTATCGTTTCTGCATTTTTTGAACATCTATATTGCTGAGTATTGTTACTCCGTGTTATTAGAGGCTCTAGACTCATGGCCCCAGTTCTTTGGGACTTTTATTGGTGTTATCAAATTTTAGGTTTTTGCTTCTATCTATTAGTTGAATCATTAAGCCTTAATATATGTTATAAATTGTTAATTAACTGGTATAGAGCTGCATGCTCGGGTTGAGAGTGTTAAATGGTCGGCTTGCCTACCAAATGTGTTGGGCGCCATCACTACCGGGATTGGGGGTCGTGACACATAGTTTCTCCCCGGAGTCGAAGCCAAGGGAGAATCCAACTCACACGAACCAAAAGAAGCATTTTGACCGCTTGATACTAGAATTATTATAGGTAAACGGATATCCGAAAATGACTGGACAAGAAGAAAAAGCTCCCCCCTCCCCCCCTCGCTCTCACAACGAAGATAATCCGGCCGAAAGCCGGCACAGGGTTGTCTCAAGCCAGAACTAGAACTTATACTCAGGCTACATGCCTTCGCCGTCAAAATATAGTAGGTTCGACCTTAGACGAACCGGAACTCAGGCAATGTGCCTTCGCCATCAAAATATAGCAGGTTCGACCTTAGTCGAACCGGGACTTAGGCTACGTACCTTCACCATAGATTTATAGCAGGTTCGACCTTAGTCAAACCAGGACTTAGGCTACGTGCATTTTCCATCAAAATATAGTAGGTTCGACCTTAGTCGAACTGGGACACAGGCTACATAACTTCGCCATCAAAATATGGTAGGTTCGTCCTTAGTCGAACAGGAACTCAGGCTACGTGCCTTCGCCATCAAAATATAGCAGGTTCGACCTTAGCCGAATCGAGACTCAGGCTACGTGCCTTCGCCATCAAAATATAGCATGTTCGACCTTAGTTAAACTGGGACTCAGGCTGTGTGCCTTCGCCATCAAAATATAGCAGGTTCGACCTTAGTCGAAGTGGGACTTGTCACACCTCTTTTTCTTACTACACCATAGAAGAGGATATAATAATGGGAGTTATTTCCAACTTGAAGTGAAAGTTGAAACAGAATTATTTAATTAATATCAGAATCGCCACTTAGGATATTTATGGTGTCCCAAGTCACGTTCAAATCCTGAATCGAGGAAAATAATGACTCTGTAATATAGTCCGCGAATCAAAAATTCGGGTAAGAAATTTTGTTAACCCGGGAGAAGGTGTTAGGAACTCCCGAGTTCTGTAGTTCTAGCACGGTTTCTTTGATCATACTTAGCTTATTGAATTATTTAATTACCGATTTTAAACCTATGTGCATTTGTTTCTTTCACCGCTTTTAATTAGAAAATAATTTTAAAATGGGTAACGCATACGTATACCCGCTTGTTTGACGCGTCAAAATAATCATGTCACGCAAATGTGTTCACAATTAATAATGCTTTATTATTATTAAGAAAAAGTTTGTGCCGAATTTGCGCGAACGCATACTCCGATTTTGATTTTGTAGGTGTAATTGTGTTGCACGGACGTATACGCAACCATACTAGTATATCTAATGGCCCTAAAGTATATTCTATAGAATATTGAGTCATTTTTGAATCTAGGCTATGAGATTTATACAAGGTCCATATGTAATTTAGTAGTGAATGGCATCCCTCACGCAACTAAAATTAATTTAAAGCCCATAACGTTATTATTAAGAAAATATTGATCGAAGTTGTCCGAACACATATTCTCAATTAATTTAGGATCATGGTCATGTTACGCGAACGTATATGCAACCATAATCGTAGTTTAATCTAAAGAGGGCCTAAAATAAACTACGATGTTAATTATTTATTCTTTCGAAATTTGGGACTATTATCCACAAACTATTAATAAACTATTATAAATTGGTTAGAAGTTAGAACTTAACTGATTTTTGTTTCCAACAAAAGAAAATTATTTGGCTTTGCTTCTGTCTCTTTACAGATAGCCAGTTAACCATTTTTGCATTGGCCTTGAACTTTTGCTTTCTTTATATAAAAAGCCCGATCAGTAACAACTATAGAACTGATTGACTAGGCATTAATTAATTAATACTTTCTACACAAATATGATGATTCCATACTACTCTAATATAGAGAATTATTGAATTTGAAACTGAATGGAAGAAGGCTAAATCAACGTACTATCATTTCCTTAGTGAATGACATATTGGATTTATCGCAAATAAAACAAAACTATATAAGAATGGGAATAGAGGCATGTTTTAAGATCATCATGACTAAAATAGCAGAAGAAATTTATGAAGAACAAAACAATCAAACTGACATGATCCAAACCTAAGTTAAATAAATCCCAGCTTGTATCATATTTCAATCAATACCATTAGTGGAGAAAGAGAGGATTAAAACTGGACCTAAAAACTGAAATTTTCAATTGAGGAAAGCGTCCATATGCATTGCTTAGCCAAAAAAATACATACACAATTCATACCATTTGGCACCCAACTCTCTTAGAAAACTTTCAATTACACAACATTTAACCAGAAGATACTAGCTAGAAGATTGATACCTCATTAGATAAACCAAATATATAACCTTCCTCATAATTCTTAACGTTCTTCAGCAGGATATAATGCATCAGGCCAACTCAATGAACTAAAATAAAATTCAACAACTGAACAGAACAAATTTGGCAAGATTACTTAGAAGGAAACTAACTTGAACCAAATGGATAAAACCTTGGACCTATATTGACATGCATTTAGACATAAACTGAGGATCAAATAGTTCTATCTAATTAAATCAAACCAGAATCCTTATCTGTTGAAGATGCCACCAAGTCAATACCACTCTAGGATAATTTACGTCCAAAAAATCTAATTTCAGCGTTCCAAAATACTGACAACGTCTTCAATTATGAGCCAAAACAAAAGGGATACAAGTCATATCTTGAACTAGATTAAAATTAATGTTAAATGAATCTCCATAGGATTTCAGAATCATGAAAAGATTCAATTATACAATACCAAGCTTTAAACAGAACATTGATTTTCTTTGCTAATTCTTAAACCAAATTCAATTCTCAATGTGTGGTAATACCAATAGGAAGAATATGTGTCAACTACTCAGAGTTTTAAAATAAAACTGCACTATAATAGAAGAAACAAGTTGATATTATGCTTTAAACTTCCAATTTTCCATATCATATATGAACCAGACCTTAAATTAGGAGGGATTAAGGAATATACCTGGGAAATATGAGGGAAAACAAGCAGTAAATGGTGGTCAGTGAATGTGACATAGCAGATCAACAACACAACAGATGTAACAACAGTTCGAAATCAGACTTTAGAAATAATGAAATTTGAGTTGTCTTAAATCAGATGCATGAGTTTTGAAACTTTCGGGAATTTTATGTAACCAGGAACACCAAATTAAACAGAATTGGAATGTCCTTCAATAAGAAAAATGGAAGATTTTGAGTTTTCTTTATGGTTTTCTTTCCACTATCTTTATCAGTGTTTTCAGTGAATTCCCTCTCGGATTTTTTAGTGTGTTTCCTGAATTTTCATAATGTTCAAGATTAAGCTCCTCTCTTATCAGATTGTATCTCTCCGAGTCTTTTATCAGTATTTCAGAATTTTCAAACCCTTTTTCTCTATCAGAATGCTCTCAATTTTCTGACTGTCCCCTTTCTTTCTAATTTTCAGCCCCTTTAAATATGTAACTAGTGAATCTTTTCATCACTAACCCCTAACCCCTTTTAATTTAAAAAGAAACACTCAATTTTCACTCACTTAGTGCCCCTTTTTTAACAGATAGTGCTCTTTTCAGTACTTAAAGTCAGCAATTAGTGCAGTCTCCATTTCTAGTTGTCTTTTTATTATTTAATCCCACTTACCCTTGTCTCCATTATGTATTAGTAGCCCTTAATTTAATTCCCTAATATACCCCTGAAACTTAATGTGACCTACTAAGAGTACCCTTGAAAATATTGAAATCCCTACCCATTAGTAGCAACCCAAATTCATCTAATTAATTACCTTAATCACCCGTTATTTCCTAATCGACCACTGGACTAAATCTATAGCAGTTATAACCAAATCTTAATATCAAGCAATGATGCAGACAATCCTATTCAAATGGACGTGGCATCTCACAAAAGGAATTGATAATGCGAACAAAATTGGATATCAACTAGAGCAATTATCAGGCTTAAAATAGAAAATTAACACAGAAAGAAACCAAATGAATAACAAATTGGGAGAAAAATTTACACTATGGTCATGCTATTCTAGAAATCAAACTTGAAAAACTACTTTACGGCATGTACTATATCGATTATACAAGCCATTTTGTACAACAATTATTGACAACAAACAGGAAAAGACCAACGGTGATTAAATGGCATTTGACAGGAAAAGTGAGTTATAAGACAATCAACTAATCGACGAAAACTTATCAAGTCGATTACACAACCCATATGTTAAACAACGAAATAAGGACAATTCTACTAAATAAAAAGGTCATTTGAAGATTGAAAAAAAAATTAAAAGACAAATCGAAAAATTAAATAAGCTAAACTAAACATGTAACAAGACATTAATAGCATACAAGTAGAACAAAATGAAAGGAAAGGAAAAGTTACCCCTAAAGCTTAAAACCAGACGGACCCAGGCTCAAGCTCATACTTCGACCATTTTGAGGTTGAACGGACCTTAGTCGAAGTGTTCTCAACTGAAAACACTCCGATTAAGGTCGATTTGACCCCACATCTCTATTTAATTGGACAGATTTCAACATTTGGTTTTCTAGGGTTCTTGAGGGTTTGATTTGGGGTTCGAACAGTTCTGGTCAGATTCGAACCAAACCAAAAGTGGTTTGGTAATAAGGGAGGTCAGGCGAGTGACTAGTGTGAGTTTGAAATGGATTGGGATAGGTTTCCATTTGGCTCGAATCTTCAAAATGAAGATTCGAGAAGATGGGGGAAGATTTGAGCCAAACGGGTGGTAGAATCGTGTTTAGGGTGGTTAAGTGGCTTAGGGGTGTAATTTTGGTGGGGTTTGGTGACTGACTGCCGCTGTGAGGCAATTTCCGGCGGCGGCCAGTAGTGGCATTATAGGGGGGTCTCTGGAGATTGGTGAGAGATGAATGTAGGGGGGAGGTTTGGTTTGGGGTAGGGCTTGGGTTTTGGTATATTAAAGTTAATGTCTTAATTAAGGTGTGGATGATTGGAATCCAACGGCTCTGATTAAGTCAATAAATGAAATGGGGTCATTTGAATTGTTGGGACAGACCAGTATTGGGGCAGATTATGGGCTTTGTTTTTACGGGTTTCAGCGTTGGTTTCGTTTGGGCTGGAGATTTTGTCCCAAACATAATTTCTTCTCTTTTATTAACTCTTTTTTTCTTTTATGTTCTTCCTTTTTTCAAAATTAAAACTAAAAATCCTAATTAAATAAAAAAATTTAAAGGAGCTTTAATACTATTAATTAACACTAAGCAATAATTATTTTCCATAATTAGATACCAAGTTAAAAGAAAATACGTCTCACAATTTGGACATTAAACACAAAAGTGCAAAGTACTTTATTTTTTGTGATTTATCATTTTTTTGTAAAACAAACATAATTACTCCTAATTATAGGATTAAATCCTAAGATTACAAAAATGCGACATATTTTGTCTTTTTATTAATTTAAACAAACAAACACACAAAGACAAATACATACAATAAAGAGAAATAACACAAAATTCACAATAATTGCGAACAACACAAAAATTATTTTGTTTTAAATTTTTGGGAGTAAGTCATGTAAGGCAAAAATCACGTGCTCACAGTTGCCCATCTTTGCCCGGAGACACGAAGAGTTTTCGTGCAAAGATAAGTGAGCGGATACGAGCATTGTTTGCCTGTTTGAGTATTCCGTGTGAAGCATTTTTTGAAAAATTTGACCGAACCTCTTCCTCAAAGGTTTCTTACATATTCCTGGCTAAAATGGAATCAGGTCAATGTAGTTCGGAATGTTTTAGTAGCTGGGACTACCATGAAGCTGTGAACTTGTTGTTACTGCTGTTTCATGTTGTTACTGCTCATTGACCTCCTTATTACACCATTCTAAAAGAAAACAAGAAGCTAGACTAAACTAGGAATGGCAAATTCTTATCTAGATCTTTAGGCTTGCTCTTCTTGCCTTACCTTCTTGTTGACTTGCTTCCTTTGATGTTTCATTATTTCTGTTTGACATTGTCGGCTTTTCTTGATTTACGAGCTTGAAATTATGTTGGGGATTTTGCTGTAATCCTCCGCTTAACCGACTTCAACTTGAAATATATTCCTCTATTATGTGGGCGGGCTCCCGATTCCAACAGCAACTTTAAATCGCCTCTCCTCTCGTTAGGTGGGCTCCTGAATTCATTAACAACTTTAAAGATGAAGTGCATTTTGGCAATAATTTATGAAATATATATTTGGTAATGTTTATGCAAGCAGGACCACTAGGGTCAAAATAAATTAAACGTCCTTTTGAAGAATGATTCAATTCAATATCCTATTTGAGGGCGGATAGTCCCATCATATCCTATTTGAGGGCGGATAGTCCCATCATATCCTATTTGAGGGCGGATAGTCCCATCATATCCTATTTGAGGTCGAATAGTCCCATAATATCCTATTCGAGGGCGGATAGTCCCATCATATCCCATTTGAGGGCGGATAGTCCCATAATATCCCATTTGAGCGTAGATAGTCCCGTGATAACCTATTTGAGGGTGGATAGTTCCATTATATCCTATTTGAGGGTGGATAGTCCCATAATATCCTATTTGAGGGCGGATAATCCCATAATATCCTATTTGAGGGCGGATAGTCCCATCATATCCTGTTTGAGAGCGGATAGTCCCATCCTATCCTATTTGAGGGCGGATAGTCCCATGATATCCTGTTTGAGGGTGGAGAGTCCTATAATATCCTATTTGAGGGCGGACAGTCCCATGATATCCTATTTGAGGGCGGATAGTCCCATCATATCCTATTTGAGGGCGGATAGTCCCATTATATCCTATTTGAGGGCGATAATCCCATAATATCCTATTTTAGGGCGGATAGTCCCATCATATCCTATTTGACGGCGGATAGTCCCATAATATCCTATTAGAGGGTGGATAGTCCCATGATATCCTATTTGAGGGCAGATAGTCCCATAATATCCTATTTGAAGGCGGATAGTCCCATGATATCCTGTTTGAGGGCGGATAGTTCCATCCTATCCTATTTGAGGGCGGATATTATTTTAGATTTGATACTTCCTAGGTTTTGGGATTCAAGCTTAAAGTTTTGACATTGAGGAGAGGAATTCTGAAGAATCTAAGGGCTGATGATTTCTTTTTGGGAATGTTCAAAACTTCTAAAACTTATTTTTCAAGGAATTTAGATGCTTTTTATAGGCTTAAGTTAGGGCAGAATGTTCTGGAACCTTTATTTCACTTTCCCTCCTTTTAATTTCCATAAATTGACAATTGAATCCTAATGTTATACATTGTTCCCCAAGTTACTGCAAAGAAATGTAGGAAAGTTATACTTAGACCCCTTCTAGAAGGATCAAATATATTCTTTTAACTGTGAATGGCCTAAGTTACCATTGCCCCTATTTTGGATTTATGAGATTACCCTTTTTATACCTAAATTAACCATAAAGTATCCTAGAATTTACGGACCAGGGTCAGCTTAATTCTAACGCTAGTTAACCCTTTACTTGAGCTAAAATTCATCTATGGTTAACTAAGGGATTGTATATTTAGCTATAACCAAATCGGAACTCAGCGAAAAAAGATTAACTAACATCTACTAATGCAAATCAGGATACAAAATTAACTAAATAATAGCCACAAAGAATAATGGACTAACATGAATCAGAATCAAACAATTAATCTAACCTATTAAAGGAATCAAACTTAGGCTAACAAACTTGGCCACACAAATTGAAACAATAACCAACCCAAATATATTATTTAAGTAAAACAAAATTTAAACTAATCTAAGGAAAAGAGAAAATTACTAGTATTTGCATTTAAGAACAGACTAAAACTGAATTAACACATAAGAACAAAACTAAAAAAATTAGAGATTCAAACCAACAATAATAACAAATAAAACTAAAAAAATGCCTGAACTTAAAAGGATACTTACTGAAATTGGTCTTCATAAGAGGAAACACTCAAAAATAACTTCAAATTAATATTATACAATTATTTCCTAAAAAATAAACCAATAATATCAACCTGAGCTTAATTGATTTGAAAAGTCCTTGATACAGTTTGGCCTTGGAACCCTAGGTTTATGATTCGAATTCTTATGCTTGGATTTTGTCACGACCCAAAACCCGGTCGTGATGGCGCCCAACCTTAAAGCTAGGCAAGCCTGACCAACAGTCGTTCTCGAATCAATCATAAACCTCAAAATCGACAATTTGAAGAGAATATAATAGTTTTAGAATAATAACAAAATATTAATAGAAGAATAATACTGAGAAATACGATGTCTGATAAGAACACTCCCAAAAGATTTGGGGTCACGAGTCTAGAGCCTCTTAGCAAAAACTGGATAATAATATCTGAACGAAATACTCAAGTCTAAAAGTATATATATAAATAAAACTGGAATAAGAAGAGTAGCCAGGTCCTGCGAATGTCAGCAGCTACCTCAACAACTCTGATAACTCTTATAAAACAAGATTGCTTAGTTAAACCTCCGGTGTACCTGAATCTGTACACGAAAGTGTGGGGAGTAGGGGTGAGTACTAAATACTCAGTGAGTAATAAACATATAAAATGTCTGAAGGTAAGAAATAGATGAAATGCCACAAAGTAAAGCTACATCTAACAGTCTGATACCTTACTACGAACTTACAACAACAGCAAATCACAGATGGCACAAGTAAATAACAATGCATGAATGTAATGCAATGCACATGACCGCTACGGTGTGCATCCCGATCCATATAACATCGACGGTGCTAACTAGGGATGTGTACAGACTCTGGAGGGGCTCTTTCAGCCCAAGCGCAATATATTCATATCATTCGCTGCGGCGTGTAGCCCGATTCATACTCAGTCCACAATATGCATATGAGTCACATAACAGTTTCAATTTATTTATTTCCAATTCATTAATGAGGAGATACTTTAGTTATTTAATTTTCGGGGAAAAGTGACTTAATAGTTCATAATAGTGATTTAACCCAGGATTGAGGTCAATAATTTTACAAATCATGCTATCACAATGATATCTATCCCCTAAGGATACTACAGGTCGGCACAAGGTCCAAACCATGGCATACAGCTCATATATATTCAACACAGAGTACGTTTCAATTGCCAATATAGTATTACTCTTATTTGGGATGGACAAAGTCACAATCCCAATCATAACAAATCCCAGACCTGCCATGGGATGCGAGTGATAATAGGTGATTTTGACTATAATTATGCAAAAGATGGTACACATGAAAAATTGATAATTGGTGTGTTATATGTACACATGAGCCATTGGAGACTAAAAGAACTATTTTGGAGTCATAAGATGGTAAAAAGGCCAAGTGAAGAGTTAAAGTGAAGTTGGCATGAAAAATTGAAGTAAGATTCCGGAACACTGTTGATTCGCGGTCCATTCGCGACCGCGAATGAACCGCGAAAAAACAAGCTCGCAGAACCTGTGGAGATTCAGAGACACTGACTATTCGTGGTTCGTTCACGACCGTGAACGAACCGCGAAAGTTGTCGCAAATTTCAAGGCTAATTTTGTAAAAACTCAAATTTTAAGACCTAAACCCTCTATATAATCCTAGATTTCACCCAAGAGAGGCAAGCATTGTATTATTACCTACTTTTGCAAGATTAATAGTAAGAGAGAACTCTCTCAACTTATTTCTTTCTTTTATATTAATTCTTTGATTATGAATTCAATTATTATTCTAGTTTCTTTGATTATGAGTTGCTAATTCTTTATCTAAAGTTTTGATGGAACCTATTGAGTGATGAACTTCTCGTTTATATGATTACAAATTGTTAGCTAGATTTCTATTTGTTCAACTTCGTTCTTGTTGTAGTTCATTGGTAAGATCCCCAATTAGCTGTGCCTATTTAGTGTGCATAACTTGGAAAATAGTACATATTTAGGTATATTGTTGAAAAATACCACACCTAGGTTATTGGAGGAATCTATAACTTTAGGCGTAAAGGCGGGATTAGTAATAACAAAGCCTTGGGTGCAATCTAAATTGAACTATTCAAATTAAAGCTATCTAGGGTAGCTCGGGAGAGTGCACTAGTAAATTATTGTAGTTGCTCGGGAGAGAATTACGATAAAAATAGCTTTCATGATTGATAGAATATATTGACAACTTGAATGAGTATAAACAGAAGGGATTCCATCAATAGGGGAAATCAATACCTTAGTCTTTCTCTAAATTCTTTACCCAATATTCAATTCTTTCTTTTAAGTCTTTTAATTCTTGCAAAAATTAGTTGTTAGAAAACCTTTACAAAAATATACTCAAAGTTTGGGAACTTGCTTCAGAAGTGTTCTTGGGTTGTGAAAGTTACAGTTGGTAGGTTAATTCCCTGTGGGATCGATTCTGGACTTATTTGACCAGGTTATATTGACTACGATCGTTACTTGGACGTGAATCAATTTTGGTGTCATTGCCGGGGAATTAACGGAATTATCAATTGCCATTGACAGAACTACAAGATTCTTGTGTAGTTAGGTTCTTTGTACACACTTCACATTGAAATTTTTGACGGTTGGTGAATTGGGTACTCAGGTGCATGCCTAGAAAATCTGCAAGGACTGGAGAACTACTTGAAGGACTCTCAGACCCCGAGAAAACTTTCCGGGCACGTAACAGGGCAATCAAACAAATTCAGCAACCTCAGCAACCAATCAAACTAAATTTCGACATGGGAGACGTGAACGACCCAAACCAGCAAGTTGGGTTGAACATGCAAGAGGCGTAGGAGGCAAGAAGGTGCACTATTTGACTGGGCACAACCAACAGCGGATAATATGGCAATTGCCATCGTTGTGCCAGCAATTCAAGCTAAGTCTTTCTAGATTACTTACAACATGCTACACTTGTTACAAAACAAGGGATTATTCTCTAGGTCTTAGGTTGAATATCCACAACAACACCTGAAGAACTTTCTCTCAATATGCAAGACACAGAGGCAACCGAATGTGACACCGAAAGCCATCAGACTATTGCTATTTCCGTTCTCAGTTATAGGGGATGCGCAGGTATGGCTAAACTCACTCCCCATTAAACTCTATTGCAACTTGGGATGAGTTGGTCAGGCAATTCCACAACAAGTTTCATCCACCTAACAAGGCAGCTCAGCAAATTGATGAGATTGTGAGCTTCAAGCAGAAACCAATTGAGACATTACATGAAACTTGGGGCAGATTCAAAGGTATGCTTATTATGTGTCCTTACCATGGGATCCCTGAGCAGATGTTGGGTCAAAGATTCTACATGGGCTTTCAGATAGTATGAAGAATATTGTAGATGCTTCAGCGGGTGGGGCTTTTCTGAGCAAGACTTGGAGAGAAGGCCAAAATTTGCTTGACAAGATGGCTCAAAACTCTAGGTGGACGACCAGGAATGCTCCCATCACTCCAGTGGTACACTATGTACCTCTGAATCCTTCCAACACTCTGGAGGAGAACGTGGCTACTATATTGACACAATTGAGCATCCTGACAAAGAAGGTGGAAGAATCTGGAGTCAAGCAGCAAGTTCACATTGTAGACACTACCAATGGTGGTTTATGCACATCTTGCATTATCCAACCCATAGGTAATCCATGGGCTGCAGACCAAGAACATCATCACCAGCATGAAGATATGAACTACGTAGCAAATTATGGAGGGCAGTGACAGGGTAACCAGAGTTGGGGTCAGTAGGCTCCACAGCAGTACAGGACTCCTCAGCAACAATATAATGCAGCAGGTATGAGGCCACCAATCAACATGGCTCCATATCCTAGACCTAAGAATTTCAACAATCAGCAGCAGAGGTATCATCCAGCTCCACCACAGCATGGGGGTAGACATGACGATGGGTTCGCAGAGTTAAAAGCTATGTGCAACAGGTAATTGGGTCAAATGCCAAAACCAATGAAAGGATGGATGCACATGACGCAGCTATCAAGAACATGGAAGTGCAGATAGGCCAGATTGCTATGTCACTTAACAATCGTCCTCAAGGGACATTGCCTGCAGATACACAAACAAACCCAAAGGATCAAATCCCAAAGCAGCTGATGGCAGTTAATCTGAGAAGTGGTAGATATCTTGACGTTGAGCAGAAAAGAGAGAGAAGCAACGCACAGGTTGAGACACTCACTCCAGTGCCTATTGAACTGGATGAGACCACCGGGTTAACAGAAGTTACAGTCCAGCCATTAGCTGAAAATAAAGATATGCAGCAGGGAACGGAGAAAGTAACTGAACAGGTAGAGTAGTAGGTTGAGGAGAGAGTGATAGAAAAAGAAAAATCCCAAGTGATTGGGAAGAAGAGGCCTCCAGCACCATTCCCCCAAAGGTTGGCCAAGCACCAGAAAGAAGAGCAATACAAAAATTTCATTGATATGCTCAAGCAAATCTAGGTAAACATTCCTTTAATTGAAGCTTTGAAAGAAATGCCTGGGTATGCTAAGATGATGAAAGACTTGATGTTGTGGAAATTTAAGTTCCAAGAATTGGCCACCGTGACTCTTACTCAGACTTGTAGTGCAGTGGTTTCTAGACCCATTGCAGAGAAGCTATCTGACCCAGGTAGCTTCACCATTCCATGCACTATAGGAAACTTTGACTTTGCAAAGGCATTGTGTTATTTGGGGGCAAACATAAATCTTATGCCCTTGGTGATTTATAAGAGGCTAGGCATTGGGAGAGCCAGGCCTACTTCTATGTTATTACAAATTGCTGACGGGACGGTTATGCTTCCATTTGGTATATCAGATGATGTGCTCATCCAGGTTGGGAAGTTTGTGTTTCCCGCCGATTTTGTGATTCTTGACTGCAAGGTGGATGAGGAAATTCCTATAATCTGAGGAAGGACATTCCTAGCTACCGAGAGAGCGTTGATCGATTGTGAGACTGGGGAACTCAAGATGAGGTTGAATGATGAGGAGATCATATTCAATGTGCAAAAATCCATGAGGCGCCCTAGTGAGTTCGCGAATTGCTCTTTTATTGATGCGGTTGATATGATAGTGGAGACAGACGATGTAGAATTGACCACTGAAGATCCACTTCAGGCATGCATAATGAACTTAGAAGAGGTAAATGGTGAAAGTCAGGCTGAGTGGGCGCTATCTCTGGAAGGCAAGGGGTTTTGGGAGAGAGAGTTGGAATTCGAGCCTATACATCTAGAGAAAAGAGAGACCCCTCCTGCAAAGCCATCCATAGAAGAGCCACAAAAGCTGGATCTTAAACCACTACCATCTCGTCTCAGGTATGAATTTCTAGGCCCTGACTCCACTTTACCTGTTATTATCTCATCTGGTTTGCTAGATGTGCAGGCTCAAAAGCTTATACAGGTACTGAAAGAATGCAAGACTTCCATTGGGTGGAACATGGCAGACATAATGGGGATCAGCCCCGCATACTGCATGCATAAGATTCTCCTAGAAGAGGGCTCAAACCTTCCAGGGAACATCAAAGAAGGCTGAACCCAAACATGAAGGAAGTGGTGAAGAAGGAGGTAATAAAGTGGCTAGACGCGGGAATTATTTTCCCAATCTCTGATAGTAGCTGGGTTAGCCCAGTTCAATGTTATCCAAAGAAAGGTGGCATAACGGTGGTGAAAAACGAGAATAACGAATTGATCTCAACAAGAACCGTCACCAGGTGGAGAATAAGCATGGACTATAGGAAGCTGAATCTACCCACCCGCAAGGACCACTTCCCACTTCCCTTCATTGATCAGATGCTTTGCAGGTTGGCAGGGAGGTCACACTTTTGCTTCTTGGATGGGTACTCGGGGTACAATCAAATATCCATAGCCCCCGAGGATAGAGAGAAGACCTCCTTCACATGACCATATGGCATTTTTTCCTTTAGGAGGATGCCATTCGGACTATGCAATGCACCTGCCACATTCCAAAGGTGCATGATGGCTATATTCACCGACATGGTGGAAGACATTGTGGAGGTGTTCATGGATGATTTCTCAGTGGTAGGGAATTCATTCGATAAATGCCTTGTCAATCTGACAAGAGTGATGAAAAGGTGCATGGATACAAACTTAGTGCTAAACTGGGAGAAGCGCCATTTTATGGTACAAGAAGGCATAGTATTGGGGCACCGGGTTTCAAGGAAAGGTATTGAGGTGAACCGAGCTAAAGTAGATGTCATTGCAAAGTTGCCTCCACTAACATCCGTGAAGGCCATTAGAAGCTTTCTTGGACATGCCGGTTTTTACCGGAGGTTCATTAAAGACTTCTCAAAAATCTCAAACCCTCTCTGTAAGTTACTTGAAAAATATCACCCCCTTTATTTTTTGATGAATGCAGGATTGCTTTTGAGGAGCTGAAGAAGAGGTTGGTCACAACACCCATCATCATTTCCCCAGACTGGGAGCAACCGTTTGAGCTAATGTGAGATGCAAGTGATTATGCAGTGGGGGCAGTGCTTGGCCAAAGGAAAGACAAGCTGATGCATCCAATCTACTATGCTAGTAGAACATTGAGTGGAGCACAGTTGAACTACACAGTGACAGAAAAGGAGATGTTGGCGGTAGTGTTCGCGTTCGACAAATTCAGGTCCTATCTCATAGGATCCAAGGTAATTGTATACACTGACCATGCATCTTTAAGGTACTTAATTGATAAAAAGGACTCTAAGTCGCGCCTAATTCGTTGGGTGCTGCTTCTACATGAGTTCGACCTTGAAATACATGACAGAAAGGGCACAGAAAATCAAGTCGCTGATCATTTGTCACGACTTGAAGGAGCTTAAATTGTAAAAGAGAGTGGAGAAATTCTGGAAACCTTTCCAGACGAGCAGCTACTCACTACCACTCTCCTTGAAGCGCTAAGGTATGCAGATTACGCAAATTACCTGGCAAGCAGTATTGTTCCTCACAACCAATCATCGGTCCAGAGGAAAAAACATTTCGTGAAAGCCAGCTTTATTATTGGGATGAACCCTATTTGTTTAGGATATGTCTCAATAAAATGATCCGGAGATTTGTCCCCGAGATTAAACAATCTTCTATTTTGCAGTCGTGTCATGCTTCCGCATATGGTGGCCACTTTGGAGGAGTGCGAATAGCCGCCAAGATACTTGAGGCCGGTTTCTATTGCCCAATGGTATTTAAAGATGCACACTTGTGGGTGAAGGATGCAACGAATGTCAACGCACTGGGAACATCTCCCAGCGTCATGAGATGCCAATGAACCCCATTCAACAAGTAGAAGTGTTTGATGTCTGGGGAATTGACTTCATGGGTCCCTTTGTCAGCTCATACGACAATAAGTACATACTTGTTGTGGTAGACTATGTGTCCAAATGGGTGGAAGCGATAGCATTACCCACCAATGATGCTAAGGTGGTGGTGGGATTTCTGAAGAAGAACATTTTCATCCATTTGGGGACTCCAAGGGCAATCATCAGTGACGGGGGTACACACTTTTGCAGCCGGGCATTCGAGAAATTGTTGGCCAAATATGAGGTAAAACACCAGATTTCTACTCCATATCACCCGCAGACCAGCGGGCAAGTCGAGGTCTCCAACAAGGAGATAAAAAGTGTATTAACAAAAAACAGTGAACGCCACAAGGACCGACTAGTCCAGGAAACTCGATGATGCATTATGGGCATATAGGACAGCATTCAAGACACCAGTCGGCATGTCACCATACAAATTGGTGTTTGGGAAAGCTTGTCATCTACTTGTGGAACTAGAGCATAAAACATGGTGGGCACTAAAACAATTAAATCTCAGCTGGGATGAAGCGGGGAAATCTAGAGTTACCGGGTTGCATGAGTTGGAAGAATTCTGGTATCTGGACTTCGAAAGCACAAGACTATACAAAGAACGGATGAAGAAGATTCACGACTAGAACATCATAGAGCATAACTTCAAAACCGGGGACAAGGTACTTCTAGATAACTCAAGATTACGGTTGTTCCCGGGCAAATTAAAATCAAGGTGGTCAGGCCCTTTCCGAGTAATTGAGGCATTACAATTGGTCGTTGTGGAAATTCAAACTATTGATGGTTCACGCACATTCAAAGTAAATGGACAGCGGTTGAAACTTTATGTTGGCATGGATGACGTCAAGGATAAGGTGGAACTTCGGTTAGAAGAACCTCAAAGGTCTAGCGAGCCTTGAAATGCGCTAAGTTTAGTCGTGTTGCGACGTTAAATCAGGCGCTACGTGGGAGGCAACCCACAAACTTGTTGTAAGTATACTCATTATAGTTAGTCTATATAAAAATAATAATTCTGCTGCTGCCAGGCGAAAAAAATCAGAGAAGCTGATTTTTCGCGGTTCGTTCGCGGTCGCGAACGGATCGCGAAAAATTGGCCTCTCTGAATCTCACTGTTCGTGGTTCGTTCGTGATCGCGAATGGACCGCGAAGGACCGCGGTCAGGTTTGCAGTAGACCAGAAATACAAAAAAAAAGAATTTCTTTTAATTCCCCCCCCCCCCCGTCTTTTAATTACCCTAAACACATAACCATCCCCCCCTCCCTCATTCCCCGAAAAATCAGCCGACTCTCTCCTCCTATCTCCCTCTCTCTTTAAAAATTGTCTCCTTCTTCTCTCTACTCCCTCTCTTCAATTCTTCTCCCAACAACATATCTACACCAATTTTCTTCATCTTCTCCACTTCTCAACTACTCCATAGTAAGTTGTCTTCTTTATTTTTTCTTTTTTTTCTCTAATTCTTCTCCTTAGCTTGTGTAGAAGTAATTAGTTTGCATTATTATAGTATAATTGTAGAATTGTACATTACATTACTAGTAGTAGTAGATATATAATTTAATTTGTTTGTGTAGTGTAGTTCTAATATGATTATTGTTATGGGTTGTGGTATTGTTGGTATTGGTGGTATTGTTGGTACTATTGATATTGTTGGTATTGTTGGTATTGTTGGTATTGTTGGGTCTTCAATATAGTTAATTGAGTTAATTTTGTTATTTTGGTGACCCAATGTGATGGGTGATATAATTGGTGATTGGGTTAGCCATTGTGGGCAAATGTAGGTTGTAGTATTTGGATATTGAATTTTTAGGGGAGATATTTGGTTGTTTGTTGTTGTATAAAAATTGGAGATGGTGTAGGTTTAATTGGGTCATGTTAGATTTCCACAAGAAATAAATGTGGGGTGCTTGAGGTGACTTGGTGAATTTGTTAGATAATTAGTTAATAGTAGGAGTTATGGGATGATAGAACTAAAGAAATTATTGTAATAATCCACGGATGGCGAAGTCTGAGTAGCCAACCAATATACTAACGTTATGGAAATTTTTGGTTGTTTCTCTTTTGTGCAGGATTATGGCTCCTAAAAGATCAAGGCATGCAGCAAGCTCGTCTAGGCAACCGACCTATGACGAGTCAAGATTCAGAGGCGAGGAGGCGGAAGCTGACTTCCATGCCAAGGCTACTAAAGCTTGGCTCCAAGAAATTAAAATCGACTTGACAGCTATTCGGACTGAAAATCCGGAGATATATGATGAGATCCGCCGCCGCAAAATAGAGTTCCTGTTCGACGCACCGGCCCTCGTGAACAAAATGCTAGTTAGGGAGTTCTGTGCTACTACTCCCTACGGGATGTCCAGGGAAGTCTTCGTGCGAGGTAAGTACGTTTGGGCTCATGTACAAACTATTAGGCAGGCTCACAGACTGCCAACTTTCACTGGTGATGTGGACTACTACCACGATAGGCCTAGTGTCACCTGGGACACCTTAATTGAAGCCTTATGTGTTGATGGTATCCCAGACTGGAGAAGAAACAAAACACTCCACTCTAACAGTTTCACCCACACTGCTAAATGTTGGTTCACATATGTAACCGGTTTTTGCCCTCAAGCAACACCACTGACGTGAACTTCAATAGGGCATTACTAACATGGTGCTTTGTCACCCAGCGGGACGTTGTCATCGCCCGCCTGATTAGTGACGAGATGGTGGTGAGGGGACCCCTCAAAGCCAAGGGTTTCTATTACCTGTCTCTTGTCACTACTCTATGTCTCGGCCATCAGACTCCGGTCCTCTCCACGGATGGTGATCTCCCTCCAAAAGCTCCATTCAGAGCTTCTCAAAACCGGGTGGACCGATACAATGACCCAATTGATTTGGATGCTAAGGATGACCCTGTGCCAATTGTCCGGGCCAGGCATTCCACTGACTCCGCCGGACCTTCTAGGCACGCTCATCATGGAGCGGGCATGTCTAGGTCCGAGTCTACTAGACCTATGCTTAGGTCTATGGAGGAGGAGGTTGCAGACTTATGCACCTCAGTGGATGGTTTACACATGCGCTTAGACGCGATGTCACAGAGGTAAGCTCGGACAGAAAACAGGTTCATGGCATGGTTTCGAGCACTGGGTCGAGCGTGTCATGTCGACCCATCCACCCTCTCCGACTCTGAGTGAGTCACTGGTAAGTTTTTCTCGCCCTTCTGAGCTATATTTGCATTATTATGTCATGAGGACATGACATGATTTTAAGTGTGGGGTGGGAAACTTATCTTGTATATGTTGTACATAGTAACAATAGTTGTAAATAATATTAGTTGGCTTGGCTCGATGATGGACACTTGGCGACGGGTTTCTTAAGGGTCTAACTCGGAATAAAAATAGAAAAAAAATCAAAAAGAAATTGAAAAATCCAAAAATATTAGTAGAGGACTCTTCGTGATGACGGACTATTTAGGATAAGTACTCTTGAGGGAAGTAGTCCATGTAGGAATTTTTCTTTCTTTTCTATTCTTTTTCTAGGTAGTGTATCACCTCCCCTTGGTTTTTCTTTTGACCACGGTTCTTTTCCAAGGGTTTTTATTGAACCGGGTTAGGTAGATTTTTCTTTTTAGGATTAGAGGGCAAAGGTTGACATGTAACCCCAAGTATGCACATCAGCAAAACTTAATTGAACTTGAGAATGTATTATCTAAGCTTGACTGTAGATTCTAGGATATGCCTTAAATTGCACAATACAACTTGCTTGAACATTGATAGGACTTTGTAGATGAACCGGATTCTAAATGAGTTGCATGCTATGTGTGTGTGAGATTTTACTTACATTATATGTTTTACATGATACCTAGAACTTGCCCTGTGTGTTTGCAAAGCGAAATAGAAATTGTTTGGTTGTAGAGATAATAGAGGCATTTCTTTGTGTAACCCCATAAATCAATAAGACATGAATTCACCTGTACATAATATCCTAGTTAACCCCTTTGAGCTTAAAGCCTATTCTTTGATAACCCTTCAATGTTCATGAAAAAAATCAAAATCATATATTGTTCTACATTACCTCCTAGAAGCACTTGTGTTGTAAAAAATATGCAAAAATCTAAGTGTGGGGTGAAGGTCAGTTGAAAAGGGAAAATCAAGAATGAATGGTAAAAAATGGTGAACTGGCAAAATACTGTAAATGCTACAAGCTTTGAAAAAAAAAAAGATATATCAATGTATATATGTAAAGTAGAAAGGCCAGTTACACCAACAAAAGAAAATTGGTATTAAAAGCAAATAAAAGTGAAGGAATGTTTAGGGGAGACATAAGGAAGAAAACTAAAAGGGAAGTTGTGAAAAAGAAAGAAAAGTGCTTAGGGAGGTTAGCCACTATACCAAAAAGTATCTTGCCCGTCCCGTAGCCAATATTACATCCCTTAAAGACCTCTTCATCTATGATTGAATGACTCGATTAGTGGAGTATTACACTAGGGGCAAGCCTATGGTGTGTCTGTATGCATATGAATGTTCTTTGTTGAGTGTGAGTGAATTTTTTCTTATATTTATAAGTTCCATGTTCTAAATTATTTATGTGTGGGAACTTCTCTCAATAAATTATGTGAGGGCATGTAACTCAAGAGGAAAATGGTAAATTTGTAAATCTGTGATAATAACTAGAGTAAGCAATAATGTGCTGGCATGTGAGTTTACGGTTAGGTAAGGATTGGGCATGCCTTAGGTTAATCATGAAAGATAGCATTTGTGACATATTTTGGGGAAGACGTTAATAAAATTGGCCTAAAGTGTGATTAAGGTTGCTCGAGGACGAGCAAAGGTTTAAGTGTGAGGTACTGATAATAGGTGAATTTGACTATAATTATGCCCTAAATAATCACACTTTATTGTTGAATTGATATTGTTTATGATGACAAAATACTTTTATTAGTGTTTATTGGTATGTTATAGGTACACATGAGCCATTGGAGACTAAAAGAGCTATTTTGGAGTCATAAGATGGTAAAAAGGCCAAGTCAAGAGTTAAAGTGAAGTTGGCATGAAAAATTGAAGTAAGATTCCGGAACACTATTCATTCGCGGTCCATTCGCGACCGCGAATGAACCGCGAAAAAACAAGCTCGCGGAACCTGTTGAGATTTAGAGACACTAACTGTTCGTGGTCCGTTCGCGACCGCGAATGAATCGCGGAAGCTGTCGCAAATTTCAAGGCCAATTTTGTTAAAACTCAATTTTTTTTTACCTAAACCCTCTATATAAGCCTAGATTTCGCCCAAGAGACTCAAGCATTGTATTATTACCTACTTTTGCAAGATTATTAGTAAGAGAGAACTCTCTCAACTTATTTCTTTCTTTTATATTAATTCTTTGATGATGAATTCAATTATTATTCTTGTTTCTTTGATTATAAGTAGTTAATTATTTATCTAAGGTTTTGATGGAACCTATTGAGTGATGAACTTCTCGTTTATGTGATTACAAATTGTTAGATAGATTTCTATTTGTTCAGCTTTGTTCTTGTTGTAGTTAATTGGTAGAGCTCCGAATTAGCTGTGCCTATTTAGTGTGCATAACTTGGAAAAGAGTGCATATTTAGGTATATTATTGAACAACACCACACCTAGGTTATTGGAGGAATCTATAACTTTAGGCGTAAAGGCGGGATTAGGAATAACGAAGCCTTGGGTGCAATCTAAAGTGAACTATTCTAATTAAAGCTAGCTAGGGTAGCTCGGGAGAGTGCACTGGTAAATTATTGTAGTTGCTCGGGAGAGAATTACGGTAAAAATAGCGTTCATGATTGATAGAATATATTGACAATTTGTATGAGTATTAACAGAAGGGATTCCATCAATATGGGAAATCAATACATTCATCTTTCTCTATATTCTTTACCCAATATTCAATTCTTTCTTTTAAGTCTTTTAATTATTGCAAAAGTTAGTTGTTAGAAAACCTTTACAAAAATATACTCAAAGTTTGGGAACTTGCTTCAGAAGTGTTCTTGGGTTGTGAAAGTTGCAGTTGGTAGGTTAATTCCATGTGGGATCGATTCTGGACTTATTTGACCAGGTTATATTGACTACGACCGTTACTTGGACGTCAATCAGCGAGTCACGCCCAAAATAGCGTCACAATGTGATAAGCCAGGGTTTCAAACCCTCAGATTATCATATATAAAAAATAATCACCTCTAACCGGCCGTGGACTCGTCCCCAATGACTTTTCCTTTCGTATTGGCCTCCTCGTACGTCGAATCTAGTCAAAACCACAGCAAATACATAAATATGGGTCAAAGAAACATAACCCAATCAAAAATACTCGAAAAGTACAATAATTCACGAAGTTGGTAAAACCCGAGCCCCAGGCCCACTTCTCAAAAAATTTTGAAAATCATAACAACTGATTCCTCGTCTCCCCACGAGTTCGTACATATAAAGTTCATCAAAATTAGAGCCTGTTTGACCCCTCAAATTCCAACTTGACACCTTCTTAGGTTTCATGCCCTAACCTCCATTTTTACCCCTTAAATCCTTGGTTTTTCAGTGTTTAATCTATGTTTTTACATCATAACAACATAATACGAGTCTAATTATTCTTACCTGATGAAGTCCAATGAATTCTCTCTTAAAAGTCACCTCAAAAGCTTCTTCTCGTTCCAAAATTGGAAGAAAACTCGACCTGCTCGTTATAGGTATACTGTTTACGTGTTTTACTGCTCCCAATGGATTCCTTGTAAAATTATAATGAAATTTGGCTTTTGAATCACTCAAGTTGACCTTATAATGAAGGAGATATGTAGGTTTCAAGATTTGTAAATAATGCAGGTTTTTATATGCCGTCAGAGGCAGTTTCGTCATTAACCTAAAAATCTAGGCAACCTTAGTAAAATGGCCATAAAATCCTCATACCATGTCCAGATTCGATAATTCTTTTTGGTATGGGTCTGTAATTACGATACAAATCTAATTCTTCATTCAAAACATTCATCAGAGCTCATTTGTTCAATATAGTACCCCTTTATGTCCAAAGATACGACGTTGAAACATCAAATAAGAGCGTGATCACAATCTGAAACACACCCGAGGCCTCCGGGACCTCAACCAAAGGCACCAAAATATCCTTAAATATCATCCAAACTTGTTACAATCATCAAAACATACCTAACAACACTGAAATCATAAATTCACATCGGATTCAAGCCTAAGTTCTTCAAAAACTTCCAAAACTCGTATTTGATCTAAAACCCGACCTAAACACCTCCGAATGATCTGAAACTTTGCACGCATATCCAAAATCACCTGAAAGAGCTACTACAACTCTCGGAATTCAATTCCGACCCTTGGATCAAAATCTCACTTACCATATGGAATTTGCCAAAATCCAACCTTAGCCAATTCAAGCTTAATTATTCACCGGACCTCCAAATTCAATTCTGATTGCGCTCCTAAGTCACAAATCATCCCCTGAAACTAGTTCAATTATCAGAAATCCATTCTGAGCCTTCTAACTCATAGGTCAATATTCGGTTGACTTTTCCAAACTAACTTTCCCAAAAAGAGACTAATTATCTCATTTCTAACCGAACTCTATCCGAATTACTTCAAATTCTCCAAACACATATAATGAAACATATAGAAGAAAAAAATGGGAAAATGGGGTGGTAACTCCCGTGACGACAGGTCGGGTTGTTACATCCTCCCCAACTTAAACAAATGCTAGTCTTCGGGCGTATCGAGAGTTGTTATAAAAGCCATCTAGTAGCTGAATAATCTTACCAATCATATACCCGGGGTGACCCCTCGTCACCCTATCTTGCATAGACCCGATAACACAATACAGCCGAACTTTCACATTCCATTTAATCCATAACCAAACCATAGAACCACGCCGCACTTTTCAAAAATCATACACCAGATCAGAAATTCACATCCATACTCAGAGTAAGCCCGAACCAGCTGTAATAACCCATACTTTCACCCTCAGATGAAAACATATGATATACTGCCTAAACCAAATATTTGGAACCATAAATTCTATTCACATCTGTTGTCCCCAACAACCAATTTCTGGTAAAGAACCTCTTATTAGCTAAAGCCTTATTCCAACACTTTCATATACTGCTAACGATGAATGAAACACGCTATAAATCGAAATCACCTCTCAGATCAACCATTCATGAAACCACTTCCCTTGATTAATATCACAATCAATTTTTGGGTCAAACCTCGATATTATCTTCCTAACAAGTTGAGATCGAATATATCTATATTCATAAATGAACCCAATGATCGCCTCGACTCCAACACTACTATGTTGATATGATACATCAATACAAGTCTAAACCACATCTTACATAATACACGCACCAGTAAGAAACGATCCGAACCCACTCAAACCATAACAAATGACTCAAACAAAAGAGTTGTACCTCAAGCTCATCAATACCCTTACAATACAAGGCTGAGACCCCGTCTCACACCATAGTAATAGAATGACTGAATCTACCCCGAAAGGTCATAACTCTTATAGCCTCGCTACAATATGCGATCTTATCCCAACACTGTTACACCTGAAATATCTCAAGTCGCTATGCTCAAAATCAACAACCACGTATATTTGATGTCTGAAACCAACACAATTCTTTACACCCACAGAACGAACACACAACATACAACTCGATAGACCATAACTAATGCTCCATACACTGAGAAACACTCAATTACTCTTCCCGCTCGACTTTCTCTATGAATTCTCAATGGAACCGCACCACATGTTCCCATAACTAACAAATCACAGTGTCTCACAACATCAGAAAAACGACTCACAGCTTTCCTCAGATTGCTAACAAGCTCAATGCGTAGCCATATCGGCCTGCCAACGAACTCACCAAGAAGCCTGCAAATATTTCTCCAACTTCTATAACTCCTGCCGAAGGCACCAAATAAATACCAAAATCCACAATCTCACCCGGTTACATGCCCGGCCACATAAAACGCATCCGAAAATTCCTTCAATAACAGAATGGGATCAATGATAGTAACCTTTGCACTGACATCTATCATAAATGCCCAATTAAGAAAGTACTCATTCCCAGCTGTCCTCCAGTTCTTTGAAATATAAATACTCTGCTAAAGCATATTCTAACGCACTTCACCACTGAACCCGTGGCATTTCTTGTGTAGTCCCTAATGTAATAGTTCAAAATCACCCCACTCTATGACAACCAGTCTGAATTCCAGTATCACATCCAAAATATAACACACTGGAAAATAAGGATCTACCACTAAAACATAGCATGTACATCAGAACTCCATATAATACATAATTCATCATACCTGGTCCCAGTTTCCACCGTGCAAATACATGCACCCGTTTGATACCTAATCATTTCACTGCAGATACTCAATATTTACCTGTTCTACCAAGTAAACCCGAATACCCCTAGTGGACCCAAAAATAACATGCTGCAATACTACTAAAATATCATCAATTTAATCACATTACCTTTTCTGAAACACATACTCACGTCAAATCGCTTCAACTTATCAATAACATCTTCCCTAATCATCTGAATCTCTCTTATCTAATCACTTAAAAGGAATCACTACACATCCCATGCTCTGCATGACATACACATGCCTTGTGAAAATTCTTACAATAATGACATGACGGATTAGATCTGTATCCATTCTTAGCCACTATCAAAACAACAATTCATTAGTTCTATGCTCTTGGCAAGAACTATCTCCTTATTCTGAACCAAACAATGGTCTTAGCTCTTTACTTTACTTCATATACTCAGGTTGCACCAATCTCAAATTCAATTATCTCATGTCACCCAGTACGAACTGCTCGGGCAATAAGCCACTCCAGACATAATTAAATATCGCATATGATGCCCCAATGTGCCCATAGGCTACCAATTCGAAAGTGGTACTAAATAAAATGAGCTTTTGAAGGAATTATAAAATCCTACGCACTAATACAGACTTTCCTTGGAATACAGGAAGCAAGGCATACAAAGATGGCACATAGAAAACTATACTCAATATAACACTGTTGCGACGTGCAACCCGCTCCAAATAACATACCCGTGGCGGCGTGCGACACGATCCACACATAGATCTCACATAAGGAGATGCACATCGAGCCAAATTTGCTGATTGCAATATAATACCGAGTATCGGTCGTACGCATGCTAAGTGCAGAATAATATCTCTGAGGGACATATAGCGTTATAAGCTACAACACTCAAGCACAACTGAGGTGCAATGTACAATCTGAATCTCAATAGCCAAGATGCTCATATAACGTCATTCTTACGAGGATTCTTAACATATAGCAATGTACCAAGCCATCTCACAACTCACCCAGCGCGATACATCACTACGCAAAATATCTGATAAAGAAACATCAAACTAACTACTCCTCCACGAGGACCGCGTTACAAAAGGCACACATCTGGCCTGATATAGAGCCATTACTCGCATTACATCTATCCACCGACTTCAAGTCGATTCTAAGCACAATGAATGAGTTTGACCACCTTTCAAAAGTCCATAATAACTTATTTCTTCATAAAACACAAGAACAACCATCATAATCGGAGTAATCCTCCCTAGTTCACAACCCAATAGGCCAAATGACCTCAAGGCAAGAATTACTCAATTTAACGACACTATCATAACCTTCATACTTGGTTTACATCTTTAACCAGTCAAGTGATTGCATGACACACTTATATAATCTTCCAGTGGGACACACTCCTACAACCTACCGCAACAATATCTGGAGCGTACCTCCAAACCACCGGTTGTACTAACTCTGTAAAGCGACCAAGAATCACTAACCAGGATGCAACACCACTCTCAGATGACGCTAAAGACAATACCAATTTATCTTAACCGTCGAAACTTCTTTCCTAGTCATCTGATCTCTTGACGTCTTGTCAAAATTTTTCCTTCACTCGTGTCGTTCTCGTCTCAATTTCTACAACCAGAACTGGTTCGCTAGTATACCTTAAGACAAAACCAACATAGTACATAATCGTGCAATCAGCTAATCAATGGCCACCTCCCCAACTTAGCTCGAAGCCATATATAACACAACACATATACTCTATTGTTGTCGTAATGCCATGGTGAGATTAAACTCACTCTTTCACAAGCTTGTGGAGACATGGATCATCAGAAATTTTAACTCTTCCGCAATTCTTGCATTCATTCACACAACAGTTAAAACTACTCCTTAGGCAACCAGATTTTTACTATTTCAAAAATTTTAGCAGAGTTTCCTTTGTAATTGGGCCTATCCACCTGCCAGAGAATCACCAAACCATCCTAACAACATGGCTACAACTCGACAAAACATCACAACGTATATCAACAACATTAAATCTCAATATTACATGTATTACATTATCAAAATTGATACATGGACATTTGTTGCACCTATTCGAATCAAGACACATAGAAAATACATTTCAATTGCACCTGATATCTTCTAACATACACATAAGGACACCCCGCATGAGATATCCCACCTACTTCGCCTAGATTCAGTATTTCAGCATGCTTTTCACAATCATATACGTTACACGGTCATATAATCTTCCTGGGTCTGAAATCATACCTCCGCATGTATTGAACTTAACTTCCAACTAGGAGATACGAAAATATTCTTCATGCGCCCATAACTTGGGGCTACACAACAGATCGCAATAGGAAACAAATCTCTTAACAATTCATCTATTATCCCATAGACTTCTTCGTCACTACCAAGATCACATAGATACACCTCACAGCACTAACATACTCATCACGTGGATATCTGACCGCCATCCCGGCTAATAAGGACATTACCAAACACATAAGTTCAAAGCACTTGCTCGCATAATTTGCACTTCGGTGCTCAACCTACAGGTAAAGATTCGGCCTCAAGTCCTCCAAACTGCCCCAACATGAACTCACGTGGATTACATCACGCCCCTCGATTGGGGAATCACCAGCCATTAAGGCAATTATATTATTGAGCGCTCGCATGTGCATACAGACGTGTGGAAGAAATTTCAAGAGTTATATCACAAGCTGAATCAAATACGCACGATAAGAATTCCAAGAAAGTGAAGTGTTTCCTAAAAGTTCTATAGCCTCCTGAGGATAGATATGGACGTCTACATACCGATCCGTGAGAGCCTACTAAACTGGCTCATGACTCGCTAGGCCTAGTAACCTAGACTCTGATACCAACTTGTCACGATCCAAAACCCGATCGTGATGGCGCCCAACCCTAAAGCTAGGCAAGCCTGACCAACAGTCGTTCTCGAATCAATCGTAAACCTCAAAATCAACAATTTGAAGAGAATATAATAGTTTTTGAATAATAACAAAACATTTATAGATGAATAATACTAAGAAATACGATGTCTGATAAGAACACTCCCAAAAGATCCGGGGTCACGAGTTTAGAGCCTCAAAGCAAAAACTGGATAATAATATCTGAACGAAATACTTATCTAAATCCGAAAATATATATATATATATATATATATATATATATATATATATATATATATATATATATATATATATATAAATCGGAATAAGAAGAGTAGCTAGGTCTTCCAAACGTCAGCAGCTACCTCAACAACTTTGATAACTCTGATAAAACAAGAATGCTTAGTTAAACCTCTGGCATACCTGAATCTGCACACAAGGGTGCAGGGAGTAAGGGTGAGTTCTAAGGACTTAGTGAGTAATAAGCATATAAAATGTCTGAAGGTAAGAAATCCACGAAATGCCAAAAAGTAAAGCTATATCTAACAGTCCGACACCTTACTAAGAACTAACAACAACGGCAAATCACACATAGCACAAGTAAACAACAATGCATGAATGCAATGCAATGTACATGACCGCTACGGCGTATAGCCCGATCCATTTAACATCGATGGCGCTCACTGGGGTGTGTACAGACTTCGGAGGGGCTCCTTCAGCCCAAGCGCAATATATTCATATCATACGCTGCGGCATGCAGCCCGATCCATACTCAGTCCACTATATGCATATAAGTCACATAATAGTTTCAATTTATTTATTTCCAATTCATTAATGAGGAAATACTTTAGTTCTTTAATTTTTGGGAAAAGGTGACTTAACAGTTCATAATAGTGATTTAAACCCAGGACTGAGATCAATGATTTTACATATCATGCTATCACAATGATATCTATCTCCTAAGGCTACTACAGGTCGGCACAAGACCCCAAACATTGCATAAAGCCCATATATATTCAATACAGAGTGCGTGTCAATCTCCAATATAGTATTACACTTATTTGGATCGACCAAGTCACAATCCCAGTCATAACCAATCTCACACCTGCCATGGGATGTGAGTCACGCCCTAAATAGTGTCACAATATGATAAGCCGGGGTTTTAAACCCTCAGACCATCATATATACCAACTACTCACCTCTAACCGGCCGTGGACTCATCATTAATGCCTTTTCCTTTTGTATTGACCTCCTCGTGCATCGAATCTAGTCAAAACCACAGCAAATACATAAATATGGGTCAAAGAAACATAACCCAATCAAAAATACTCGAAAAGTACAATAATTCACGAAGTTGGTAAAACCCGAGCCCCAGGCCCACTTCTGATAAAATTCTAAAAAACATAACTGATTCCTCATCTCTCCATGACTTCGTACATATAAAGTTCATCAATATCGTAGTCCGTTTGACCGCTCAAATTCCAACTTGACACCTTCTTAGGTTTCATGCCTTAACCTCCATTTTTACCCCTTAAATCCTTGGATTTACAGTGGTTAATCCATGTTTTTACATCGTAACAACATAATACGAGTCAAAGAATTCTTACCTAATGAAATCCAACGAATTCTCTCTTAAAAAATGCCTCAAAAGCTTCTTCCCGTTTCAAAATTAGAAGAAAACTCGAGCTGATCATTATAGATATATTGTTCATGCCTTTTACTGGTCCCAATGGATTCCTTGTGAAATTCTAATAAATTTAGGCTTTTAAATCACTCCATTAGACCTTATAATGAAGGAGATATGTTGATTTTAAGATTTGTAGATAATGCAGGTTTTTAATAACTCCGTCAGGGGCAGTTTCGTCATTAACCTAAAAATCTGGGCAACCTTAGTAAAATGGCCATAAAATCCTCATACGATGTCTAGATTCGATGATTCGTTTTGCTACAGGTCCGTAATTACGATACGGATCTAATGTTTCATTCAAAACATTAATCGGAGCTCATTTGTTCAATATGGTACCCCTTTATGTCCAAAGATACGACGTTGAAACATCAAATAAAAGCGTGATCACAATCTAAAACACACCCGAGGCCCTGGGACCTCAACAAAATGCACCAAAGTATCCCAAAATATCATCCCAACTTGTTCCAATCATCAAAACACACCTAACAACACTGAAATCATAAATTCACATCGGATTCAAGCCTAAGTTCTTTAAAATCTTCTGAAACTCGTATTTGATCTAAAACCCGAACTAAACACCTCCGAATGATCTAAGAATTTGCACGCATACCCAAAATCACCTAACGGAGCTACTGCAACTCTTAGAATTCCATTCCGACCCTGGAATCAAAACCTCACCTACCTTCCGAAATTCGCCAAAATTCAACCTTAGCCAATTCAAGCTTAATTCTACACCGGACCTCTAAATTTTATTCTGATTGCGCTCCTAAGTCACAAATCATCCCCAAAAAACTAGTTCAATCATCAGAAATCCATTCATAGCCTTCTAACTCATTGGTCAACGTTCGATTGACTTTTACAAACTAACATTCCCATAAAGAGACTAATTGTCTCATTTCTAACCGAACTCTATCCTAATTACTTCAAATTCTCCAAACACATATAATAAAACATATAGAAGCATAAAACGGGGAAAATGGGATGGTAACTCCCATGACAACGGGTCGGTTCATTACATATTTGATGAATTTTTGTTAAAGATTAGGGGCGAGGACGGTCTAGGGGTCATGTGGTATAGTTTTGAGATTTTTTGGATGAGGTAAGATTTTTCCGGAATTTTAGATTTAAAATTCGAGGATTTCGGTGAGGATTTGAAAGAAACCATAAGTGAATTTGAAAAGAGGAGGTGTAGAAGGCCTAGGGGTGTTAATTTGAGGTTGATTGGAGTTACGCCGCCGCCGCCGGCGATTTTCGGCCGGCGGCGCTAGGCGGAGAGATGGTGGAGGCGTGGTGGGGTGTTGCGCAGCAAGGCGGCCAGAGGGTGGAGGGTAACAGGTATGAGGAAGGGAAGGGCTTGTCTCTAGGGTTTGGACATATTTCAGACATTATTAGAAGAGTTATGGACTGTCGGATGAGGAGAGATTGATGGCTTGGATTAATTTGGCATTCATTAATTCAAAACGACGTAGTATCCCTCCTATACTACGTCATTTTATTGGTCTCCAGGGTATGGGTATATGGACCGGGTGGTTTTGGTTGGGTTTGGGATATTTCAACTGGATTTGGGGTTTGGGCTCGAGCTGATGGCCCAAAAATGGGCCTGCTGTTGGGAATTGATTAGGCAGCCCTCTTTTTTTTGCATTTTCTTTTTTTTCTTTATTTATTTTTTTTTTTATTTTATATTTTATATTATTATTATTATTATATACATTTTTATGTAATACTAGAAAAAATAAAAATCTATAATTGTACTAATTAATTTCTAAATACTTCTAATTCCCAAATTAAAGAAAACTTAACAAAAATATGCAAATTTAGAATTAAAATGGCAAAAGGATTTTTATTAGTATTTTGTTATTTTTTCTTATTAAATTATAAATGCAAGCATGCTATTTTTGTATTTTTTATGAATTATATCAGCTAAAAAACTTATGCAAAAATACAAACAAAACACAAAATTATGCAATTAATTATTAAAAATTCAAATAATAAAAGAAAAATTATAATTTTAATGAATTTTTAGGAGTAAATTAAGCGTGGCAAAAATCACGTGCTCACAATTCTGGCTTCTATTATGGTCCTTACGTTCAGTTTTACTTGTTCACTGTTCTAAAGATAAACTTTAATTTTATTTGTTCATTTTTGTCCTTAGCATTAATTACTCATTTTATATCAATTTCCAAATTCATTAAGCATATATACATATATCAATTAATATGGGTATCATGGTAAATTATACACCATTTATTTATTATTTCTTAAGGGGTATGCAAAGTTAATAGTGAACAAGTAAAAGCAAATTGAGGGAATATAGTAAGCCCGCATTTGGCCAAAGATTTAGGCTTCATTTTCTCAAAACAAATGTGAAAATATTATTTTTTTATGAAATACGATCATGCTTCTATTATAGTCCTTGCGTTCAGTTTTACTTGTTCACTGTTCTAAAGATAAATTTTAATTTTATTTGTTCATTTTTGTCCTTAGCATTAATTACTCATTTTAAGTCAATTTCCAAATTCATTAAGCATATATACCAATTAATATGGGTATCATGGCAAATTATACCATTTATTTATTATTTTTTAAGGGGTATGCAAAGTTAATAGTGAACAAGTAAAAGCGAATTGAGGGAATGTAGTAAGCTCGCATTTGGCCAAAGATTTTGGCTTCATTTTATCAAACCAAATGTGAAAATATTATTTGTTTATGAAATATGATCATGTTTAGGAGAAAAAAATTCAAAAAAATTTCAAGTTCTTAAAAATTGTTTTATGGCTGTTTTTGGGTGAAATTTTCTTCTACTCACAAAATTTAAATTTTCTTCAAATAAAATGTATATCCAAATACAACTTCAACTTTCAAAAATTACTTTCAAGACAACTTCAAAAACTATTTTTTTAAGTTTCAGTTAAATCTATTCCAAACACTAGGTAAGTGGTCAATAACTAAAAACCTTGTTTGAGAAGTCACTTCAAGGACATAAATTAAGTTACTAGATGTTGTAAAGAATAAAAAAGTTGAACTAATATGATTCTAATATTCCCAACAAAATTATATCCAAGGTTTTTTGTATGAAATAAGCTATTTCACGATTCAAAGTTCACTCTTTTATTCTTCTTCATTTAAATAGTAAAAACTGCATGGGATATTTTATTTGGTCACTTCCATTTAACTTATAGTCATTTTTTTAAAAGTTTTAACTTGTATTTATTTTTTAAATAACTACAACCCTCTTCCTCCTCCCCCTTCTTCTCGTTCGTTTTTTTTCTTTCCCGTGGACTGGAATGTGCCGTGTAAATAGCCTTGCCTTGGGCAGATAAATTTCTATGCCAATTCTAGTGAATCCATAAGATGAGAAAGAAATATATGATAGTAAGAATTACGAAACAATAGAAGGTCCCCATGGAAGTAGAATTACAATGGCAGAATCAGATTAAAGTAAAACACTTGAAACTTGAATTATAAAATGAGTAGAATTCTTAATAGAGCACAGGTGTGACAATATCAATCAAAGTATTATAACATTACATACATATTACTCAAATAATACAAAAATAAAATCTTCAGCTCTAGAGCTAAAGTTTGCGAGTTAAAAAAAAGAACTTCAGCTCTAGAGCTGATGTTCGCTAGTTACAAAATAATAACTTCAGCTCTACAGCTGAAGTTCACGAGTTAAAAAACAAAAACTTCAGCTCTAGAGGTGAAGTTTGCCAGTTACAAAAACAAAAGCATCGGCTCTAGAGCTGAAGTTCGCTAGTTACAAATAAAAACTTCAGCTCTAGAGCTGAAGTTTACCAGTTACAAAACAAAAATACAAAAACAAAAATATCAGCTCTGTGTAACGACACGACCGGTCGTTTAGAGTACTAGCCCTCCATTCAGCAGTCGGAGGCCATGAACAGCTTCATTTCAAGTATTATGACTTGTACGTGTGGTCGGAATTTAATTTCGGAAAGTTCAAAGTTGATTTGGGAAGAGAATTCTCATTTTGAAGCTTAAAGTTGAAAGGATAAATTAGGATTGTAATTTTGAGTAAACGGACTCAGAATGGGGATCTGAAAGTTGCAGCAGGTTCGTATGATGATTTCGGACTTTAGCGTACGCCCAAATTGGGTTTTGGATAACCCGGGAGCGTTTTGGCTCCTATTGTGGAAGTTATCATTTTAGAAGGAATTTTTGAAGTTTTACTTGAAGTGAATTTTAGTGTTATCGATGTTTGTTTGGGATTCCGATAATGGGAATAGCTCTGTATGATGATTCCAGAGTTGGGAGCGTGATCATAAGTGAACTCGGAGTTCCGTACGTCATATTGAATCCATTTGGCTAAAGATAGAAATTTGATGGTTTTTGGAAAGTTTGATCGGAGGTTGACTTTTTTATATCAATGTTAGAATCCAATTCTGAAAGTCGGAGTAGGTCCGTAATGTCAAATATGACTTGTGTGCAAAATTTGAGGTCAATCAGACGTGATTTGATAGGTTTAAGCATCGAATGTAGAAGTTGGAAGTTCTAAAGTTCATAAAGCTTGGATTGGAGGTTGATTCATGACTTTAGCATTGTTTGATGTGATTTGAGGCCTCGAGCAAGTCCATAATATGTTTTGTTACCTGTTGGTGTGATTGGTCGGGGTCCCGGGGGCCTCGGGTGTGTTTCGGGTGGTAATCGCGCTCTTATTTGATGTTTGAATGTCGTTTCTTTAGACATAAAGGGGTATCATATTAATCAAATAAGCTCCAAATTAAGTTTTTATTAAACCATTAGATCAGTATTATAATGTCGGATCCATAGCAAAAAGAATCGTCCAATTTGACATCATCTGAGGAAGTTATGCTCATTTTCGTGTCGAGAAAGTGACGGTTGCTGTCATAACCACAGAAGCGCAAATTTCTACAAAAGCGAAAACTGCTGGAGGCATAGATATTTCTTTAAAAATTGAAGTTTGGCTCATTTTCGCTTTATTTTTTCCATGGGAGCCGATTTTGGAGAATCTTTGGAGTGTCATTTTCATCACCAAGCATGAGGTAAGTGATTTCTACTAGTTTTGAGTATATACAAGGTTTATCCATGGATTTAAACTTGGAAAATTATAGAAAAATTGGGGTTTTGGTTGGAAACCTAGAAAATTATAATATTGGATTTTAGTCACGATTTTGAGTATTGAATTAGGAAAAATTTATATATTTGAGTTCCTAAAGTCACGGGTAACCTTTATCTTCAAAAACTTTCAGATTTCGGGCACGTGGGCCCGCGGGCATTTTGGTCAACTTTTCGTTCGGGGTTAAGAATGGTTACAAACTAAGTTGTAAAGTTTAATTGAACATATATTAATAGATTTATATAATCATTGGCTAGTTTGGGAGCATTTTACGTTGGTGCAAGTCTTCGAAAGAATGTAGAATGCCGATTATGAGACTTTGGAGTGAGGTAAGTCTCCTTTCTAATCCTGTGAGAGGGAAATTACCCCATAGGTGAGTTGTATTGATTATGCACTCCTATTTGTGGGGGCTACGTACATGAGGTGACAAAATTCGGTGCATAGCTACTATTATGCTATTGTACGTGTAGTCTAGGACCCAAAACCATGTTATATTTGAATTAATTATGAACCATTGATGGCTTAACTTGCGTAAATCACATTAAATTAATAACTGGATTTCTAAAAAGACTTAAACTTCGTTTTCTCAAATTATTAAAGGAAATTGGCCTTTCTTGGATAATTGCTCCATGTTGACTTCTTGACTGGTTGTCTGTGTGTGTGTGTGTTCATTTTGGAACGGGCTGAACGCCTTTGCAGATTAATAGATTCATCTATAGGCGCGTTGTTGACCTTTGGCAAGTGCACATTTATTTTTGTTGGATTGGGCCGTCGCCACAACATGATTTGCGCATGCTTGTATTGCTACCTGGAACTTGATTAAATTATTATTGCCTCTCTATTGCTTAGGAATATTTGGATCTTGTTTTAAAAAGTAATTCTAGAAAAATTTACTATAAAGGAATAAATTATTATTTGTTTCTTCCTATATGACTGAAATCGTATTTATAAAATAAATCCACTTATTAGTTTATATATTAAGGATGAATCATTATTGGACCATTAGAAAGTGTCAAAGTTGACCATCTTGTCTCTACCCCTTCGAGATTAGGTGGGATACACGTTGATTACGTGCTCATACTGCACTTCTGTGCATTTTTGTTGCATAGATATATGTTACACTAGTGGCCTACTAGGCGCAGCCGCATGAACGATTCGGGGACTAGGTGAGTTGTTGTATGCAAGGCGGTCCGTAGTTGTTTAAAGCC